>VWZY01007467.1:52170-104957 GCA_013399075.1 Chloroceryle aenea | reverse complement strand
TAATTAATTTATTTTTTTTTTTTTTTTTTTTTTTTTTTTTTTTTTTTTTTAATAAATCCTAAATCTTGCCGTTGCATTTTACAGGCTGATAAGTGTCCTGACATTGCAGAACCTGGGGTAGATTGTATCAACCTTCATTCTTTCCCTTGCAGGTGTAGCCTTGCAATATGTGACATGCCATTCATAATATGAACGGGAGGGTACAATACAGAATACCAGTCTTTTGTTACTGGATGGAAAATGGAGCTCAATTTTTAAATTGATTTTGGGAGAGGGAGAGAAGAGAAGAAATGGGTATTTATTAATTTCTGCAGCTAGTAAAACCCTTCACTTTCAAATGCATAAAAGTGCCCATCTTTGGAGCTCAGGATCAGTGTTTATTTCAAGCCAGTGAAGCTGCACTGGTTCCCACAAGCAGTGAGTCTCAGTTCTGTGTAAATTATAAATTCTAGTATTAAAAAAATCATAGAATAAATGTTGGTATAAGGCCCATTTCTCTGTTTATGTCATCTCGTGTACATAAGGAACAACTCAGAAGAAGTCAACAGAGTTAAGTTAAAAATATTTTGAAAGAGACGCTGGACTTGATTCTGCTATATTAAGCTCCTATGGTTGAAATCATCCCATCCCGTGTCTTTGCAGTTACTATTGGCACCTGGTAAGCATTGTAGTATTTTAACATGGCTAGTTACTACATTTTACATGTGTGCTGGTTTTGGCTGGGATAGAGTTAATTTTCTTCATAGCTGTTATGGGGCTGTGTTTTGGATTCATGCTGGAAACAGTGTTGATAACACAGGGATGTTTTTGTTATTGCTGAGCAGCACTTACACAGAGTCAAGGCCTTTTCTGCTCCTCTGAATTCCTTGTTTTGCTTTACTTGTGCACACAGCTTTTGCTTTTCCTATTAAACTGTCTTTATCTCAACTCACAAGTTTTCTCACTTTTACTCTTCTGATTCTCTCCTCCCATCCCACTTGGGGAGGAGTGAGCAAGCAGCTGCGGGGGGCTTGGTTGCCAGCTGGAGTTAAACCATAACAATATGTTAAACCTTCATAAATCAAGAGATAGACCACTGATGTCAATGGTACTACAATGGTGCAACAAGTCTCAGGGTGCTGTAAATGAGGGAAGGCTCATGAACAGTTCAGCCTAACAGGAAAAAGAATGGTGTTAGTTCAAAAATGATTTCAATTGCTTTTGGGATTGGTTTTATCTATGTGGCATGTAGGACAGGTCTTCAGTTAAACTACATTGCTCTAGTTTGTTGATGTTCCTGAGGGGAGGACAAGTTATACAATTTGGCTCTATTTTTGGGTTTCTGACTACATATACAACTTATGATTTAAAAATATTTTGGTGTGATTTGTATGCTGGAACAGCTTTTTATCTCATTTATCTAATCAGTTTTGAATGCTTAGCCACTTTGCAGAAATAATTGTTACATTTGCAGTTGCAAATCAAACTTTACCAATTAGGATTACTGGAAAAAATTTGTTTTGGCTGAGTAGTTCTGCATACAAACATGTGAGGAATGGCCAATGCTGAAAGCATGTTCTGGGGAATTCTACAGGCTGGGAAAGTTGGAAAATAACTTTATTTCCATAACATGCAGAATAATATGTCACAACAATATTAAACTTTAAGAAAATAATTGAAGTCATTGTTTTACTAGGACATACTGTTACATGTCTCATATGTAGAAAAATCACCCATGACTTCAGTAGGAAATTAATTTTTATAGATTAAATAAATAATACTATTTCTAAATTTTCCTGTATCTTTTAGACAATACAGTTTGATTATATTTTTTTTACTTTTCAGATGTTTAGATATGAAACCATTTTTAAAAGAGCGGTATACTTGAAACATTTGGGTTTTACCTGTGACGACTTTTAATTACTTTGTTCACTTTTTGTTGTACTTTTATTAGCAAATATCTGAAAAAGAAGAGTAGGTCTCTACAGGAACTGTGTGCAGAAATGCATTCTGAAAGGCAAGAGCGGCCTCAGGATGAATTTTGTGGTCCTTGTGAAATAATTTGCAGTTTTGGGCCAAATCTTCACAGTCTACACTCACATCTGTGAGCGATGGATCGTGATCACTTTTCCATGGCTGGCAAATAGGGTGTCCCAGGAATTAAGTACTGAGCATTTTGCTTTGAGAGGACAGCTCAAGTGCAGCCATGAACAGTTACTGTTCTGCCAATTGTGTTTTATTGTGGCTGTTCAATTGTGAATCTGGAAAAAATGTAATAATTTCAACACAATTCTTTGAGCTATTGTTTACATCATATATTCCTCCTTGACTATCACAGGAGAAACAAAACTACAAAGCACCCTCTCATTTCCTTAGAATTATTTGCCAGGCCATGTCTGAAGCACATTAATCTGTGATGGGAATTTCATGACTCATAACTGTATCATTAAAAGCTCAAAACTAAACACTGGATATCAATATACTTGAAGTGCTATTGCTTACTTAAAAAAAAATAAATTAACCCATCTTTAGGCAGAATATCTACTAAAAAAAAATCTGAAAGAAAATTGATTTTGATGTAACATAAAAAAGTGATGATCTTCTCTGTCCCTTGTACTAGTATGTAATCAAGCATAAGCTATACGATCAGCAACAAAATTATTTTGCTTTTAGCTGCCAGAATACTTCACCCAAACCAGATCTTATAAGGTAAGGACTCTTGACCTATTTTCTGTGGTCTGCTAGGTTTTCAAGAATGAAAGACAGGAGCCAAAGCGGCTGCACCAAAAAGCACATGGAAAGCAGTAAGTGATCTCAATCTGCTATGCGCAGTGGAGAATCATCTGTGGACAACTTTAAGGCACCCTAGTCTCCAAGCTATGCATGATTTATGGGGGTATCTAACCCTAAGAGCAATGTGAGCAGACCACTGCAGTGATTAAATCCTATTTGAATGTTTTGTTAGGATAGTTCATGACAGGACAAAGGGCTCCTTATTCCCTTGTGACAACATCTCACGAACAACCTTCCTCCCTTGGCTTTCTCTGTACTAATCACCCCTAAAAACTAAATAACAGAGGTTTCTGAAAAAGCCTGAAGGAGGAGTCCTAAGGCAAATGGTTAATGTCTGATCTCCCAGACACAAGCCTAATTAACTGAATCTTTAAAACATCATGATGGGGATTTTCTGCATGCAGGTATTATCAATTAGCCCATGAATTCAAGAGCTGCAATTCCCAGTAATTAACACAGCATATTCTTTGCAGAGGACAGGGCTGTACAAGGGGAAAGAGCTGCTGCAAATGTGAAATTCTTAAGTTAAATTGTACCTTTGAATAAAGAAGATTCATATGCTGAGGATCAACACAAAGAAGTGAAACATGCTCTGTGAGTGATACAGAAGGATATCAAGTTATAAGGATATAGGGAATAAACCAGACAAATACATTATACTCCCAGACTGGCATCTGCACACTTCTGCATCCATATGCACATGCACTGTCATCATACATATTTTCTGTCTCAGAAGACATAAACAAATGCCAGTGTTACAAGCTGCCAGCTTCACAGGTGATGGAGGAAAGTTGTCATGCCCATATGATCCTAATTTTTAGTTTAATTTGGTGAGAGCCAGTAAAGGCTGCTTGCGTGGGAGATGACAGGTTAGCTGTGTTTGTGTGCTGCTAACAGTGAACACACAACCCTGGCCATGGGGCACTGGAAAGCTGAGCTCATTCTGGGACTCAGATCTAGGGATCTTAAAGAGAAATATTTGAATATATGGCTATGGCACATGAATACCAGCTTGAAGCTAGTCTGGTTACTGAATTAGCACTGGGCTGCATAGATTAGGTATTTCGGTGACTATGGATTTAGACAGTTATAGGCAACTAACTGTAAAGATCAGTCTCTGTGCTCCAACTTGAAGACACATTATACAGCACAGGGTCTACTGATTTACCAAAAAGTAACAAGCTTTCTCTTCTTCACATCTCCTATTCAGTTATTAGATACTACTGAAGGTGAGACCTCGGGCATCACTAATGGGCTTCTCAGCAACTGAAAGGAGTGTTCCTGTGCATCACCTGTAAAACAGGGGTGAGAAACAAATTAGTACTTTGTTTTGTAATCTGTCATGATGCAGAATTCATAAAGACTTCTAAAAGCATAGAATGTGTAAAACCTGAACACCCAGAAGTAAAATTTTCATGAAGCTCTCATGAGAAATTTCATGTCTGTGTAGTCCCGGGTTGGTCTAATCCTGATCCTAGCATTGACTAATCTGTTGTCTCTGGTTTAGCCCTTTTCCTGCCTATTCTGTGTTGAAGGCACTGGTACTAATACAAACAGGATGGTATTTTTAGCTCATCTCAAGAGGTTTCCAGAGCTGTACGTTATAAAATGTGATGTGATTGTAGATATAGTTTGGTTTTAGGAAAATCCTTATTGCCAGATGTGGTGGTGATGTTTTTAAAAGCTGGAAAAGTCAGTTCTAAATTATTTGCCCAGTAGAATATTTTGTGTAAAATGGGGAATCCAAGGAAACAAACAAACCCCAGATGTTAAAGATCTGAAAGCACAAAGTGGTCATTCTGCACTAACAACTGCCCTGCAGAAGTTTGGATGATCACATTGTTGTCAGTTTTGCTATTCAGAAGCATGTATCTGTCAGGCAAGGCAGGGTAGGCTTAGCATGGCCTCAGGCTACACAATGGCAACATCATGAATGATATCTTATTATTGACCTGAACTGATTATTCAGAGACATTTTTGTTATGCTTAAAATGCAAGACCTAAGATCACTGGGCAAACAGTTAGTGTTTGAAATCTTAGCAGGTGGTACATTTTAGGCCAGCCAAAAAAAAAAAAAAAAAATCACTTTAAAGATTCATAAATTTGTGATTCAATGAACCACTTTTTCCATCAGGCCTTCTTACTTATTTCATTAATTTAAATTGCACTCCTGATGCAAATGTTGCCCAGAACCTAAACTTGGGTATGCCTTTCCTAAAAGTGAAGTCAGCAAATTGTTCTTACATTTGACTTCTATCTTAGCAACTTTCAGAGTGTGGCTTATGCCTATTCTGTCAGTGATTAAAGTCAGCATTTTTTTTTTATCTTGTGGCAGCTCCTGAAGGCGCTATCCACTATCTGAGATTGGATCCTTGTTACACTGTGGACCATAGCTATATAGAGAAGACTCAAGTAGTGAAAATCAGAAATGTGTTTAGCCGGTGTTTTGAATTGGGTCCCTAGAGATTTTTCTTTCAATTTCTATTACTCTGTTCCCTTCTCCGTTTTTATTTTTTTTTAATAGGCAGAAACATGCACAGAGATACAAAAGTGTGTACATGCATTCAATCACAAGTGAGCAGTGTAATGATGACAGTAATCTCTTTGTCTCTTGAGACAGACATATTATTAATTTTCTGGTATTTTCCTCCCTGCAAAGTAAACGGGAGGGAAGAGTTGGGGGGTTTGTGTATTTTTTTCCCCCCTTAAATCAGCTTGGGGCATTTTTGTGTTTATTTCTGTGAATATAGGTATGATCAGCAGATCCCTAATAAACCCGTTAGCTCTGCTTATGTGCAATTTTAGTTCCTTGCACCCTGTTAACATAGACTCTTAGTGCAGCTGGTGAGTTTTAAAATCATCTTGGAGTGCTTCACTGGACTGAAGAAATAATTAATTGAAGGCTCTCAGCACGTGCTAAGTAGCTTGGTTGAGTCTGAAGATCTGAACAATTGCTTTGTTTTTTCCTTTCCTTATCACCATTAGCCATTTTCACTGGATAGAGATACAAAATAACTAGCCTTTACAGTGAGCCATTAAACTGTCATTTGGGCAACTGTGCATGAAGAGGCATCAGATAACGGTCAGTGCTGGAGTAGAACAGGGTTTGTGAATCATAGCTGTCTTCACTGTACTTAAATCACATTCACCACTGGAGCAGTCAAGGGTTTCATTAAAGGGAGAAGCATTCATCTAGAGAAATATATCCAAAAAATGAGAGTAAATAAAAGCCTTACATTTTTCTCTATTTCTCTTCATGTTTTATTTACCACAGTGGGGGCTTAACAAGGTAGCAAATGTAAAGAGCGGTGAGATAACCATGCAGAAGAGGATTCTGAAAATGAACATAGTGACATTTTAAAAGAGATGTTCCACGCTGGGGCAGATTTAGTTGTAGTTTGTTTTATTTACACAGCACTTAGGGGTATGGTGGAGGGGAAGCTGTGGATATATTTCAGTGGGGAAAGTGCAAAACTGAATAAAATAATCTACCTCTGCAGAGACATACATCTGGAAAGAGGAAGTAATTTCTGTTGAGAAATAGGATTTCTCCTCTGATGCTTATAAAGCATGCAGAAAATAAAAATGGTCACTTTCATATTATTTGTGTTAATTAGTAATGTGATGCTGCTTGAAAGGCACTAATGACTGCACACACAAAAATTGCAGTCTTTGCTCCCAAAGATCTTGCAATTTCAATAATGAAAGTCTCTGCAAGTGAACAAAACCCAGCAGGCACTATGGGTGCTTGGGGGAAGGGGAAGGGGCAAAGGGCCAGGAGACTACAACAACATGATCATGTGGCTTCTCTGTCATGTCTCTGATATTTATAATCTGAGTCTTTTAATAATGTAAAATAAAGGGATTGCATGTGGTGTGTTTAAAATGAGATGACAGAGAAGAAAAGGTTGTACACTTAGGGGGCGAGAGGCAGAGAGCCTGGGTCTGAATTATATGATGGGGAAAATGCAAAGATCCAGGGGTAAGGAGGAGAGCAGAAATGGGTGTATGGCATTCAGGAGACCTAGACCTGCCTAAATCTGCATGCTGAATGCAAGTGTGTTTTCCTCTGCTGCCTGCCTTCTGCATTTTCTTGGCACAGTTGCTGTGGCTGTCACCAGCAAAAAGCACCTCAACCCCCTGGGAACAGGTGCAGACTCCACAGAAAGGGTAATCCATGAGCCACTGCTCCTTTGGTATAAAAATTGAGCTCTTCCTAAGAAATGATGGGGCTGAACCTTCCCTCACTGCTGACAGAAAAAGGAAGATAATTAATCTATCCAGCAACTCCTCCTCACAGCAGGTCACTGCTGCTGGCCCAGCAGCACTGACCAAAATTTTCACTTTTCTAGTCAGAATGAGTCATCAACTGCCCCTAATCTGCCTGTTAGGGAAGAAGCATCCTCTCTGCCTTTGCAGCAGCCTGTCATTTCCCCTCCTCAGGGAGCCCAGCCCTGTTACTGCTGCTCTGTGTGGGGAGGGGAAGATGCTTTGCATCTCCTCACTCCCTGTGCAAGCAGAACAGGAAGCAAGATTTATCCTCTGGGCCTCACATTCGGCCCTCTCTAATGTAATTAGCAGATGCTGGGCTTTATATAGCAGTCTCTTAAGTATCTATAAACTGAAGGCCAGAAGTCACATCACAAGCCTCTTCTGAGGCAGCTGGACCATGTCCATTACTGTGTCTTGTGCGCAGTCGTTGGTGCAAGATGGTTGCAAAATGATGCTGAATGGCACTCAGCTTTGCACAGCTTTAATGAGGCAAACTCACAAGAAAAGTCCGGCCCTGAGGTTTGATGACATCTCTGTCACTTTGGGGCCTGTATGTCAGTGCTTCATGGATCTACAAGTTTGAGGTCTAATTTGTATCTGTCATAGAATGATTCTAAATAGTGAATAGTTCAACTGAAACCCTGGATTTGCAAAATAATTTGATTCAAATCCAAATATTACCTTTGTTATTTAGCTCACTCTCTGCATAGGTCCCTCTGCTTCCAGCCAGCCCTAATTAGTGTTCAACATATAAAACTGCATGGTAATTTGGAAAAGCTTTTGCTATATGAGCACAGCCTCATGCTCAGCTTCCTGTTCCTACACCCTGTGGGTAGTGGTGTGGCAGCAAACCACTTCTCTTACAGCATTTCATTGCTGAGCACAGTTTTGCTTCTGCTGTATTTATCGTCAGCATAGGGGATGATGGGTGTGCATTGCATGGCACAGCAAGAAGCTTCAGACAGGCACAGGTCCAAGGAAATTGTGGTGAAAGGTCTGATCCTGCTGGTAGACCTGTTGCACCAGGGTCTAGCAGCAAAGCCTGGCTGAAATCTGGGCAATGGTGCAAGTGTGCTTGCAGACCCACTTACAGTCTGGATCTGAATATTTGTGAGAACAGAAACCATAAACATGCATCCTCTGGGATGGAAACATGGCCATGGCTGGAGTAGGCCAAGTAGCACTGCACGACTGAGCTCAGGCAGTCAGACTAGGGAGGTGAGCTGCTTTGAGCTTTGGCTTTTCTCTGAAACAAAAGAAAAAACACCTTCCAAGGTCCATTTCTTGTTTAAGAGCTAAGGAAAGTCAAGGATATAACTTCTAAAAATCAACACCGGAGACAATCTAAGCAGTAATCTAGTAAGGGAAAATTTCTGTTGCACTTCAAGCTGAAACTCCTAGACTTTGAGGACAAAACCCCCCTGGCTGCAAGCTGGGCCAGAAATTTCACCCTGAAACTAGGATTTCTTCTTGTCTCATCTTCTTGCACCAAATGTTGTCTGGTAGTGCATTTCTTTCTGTTCCAATGCACAGCCCTAATTCTACTCTGCAGCATTTCAGGGCTCTAACATTGTAAAATATAGTTTCAAACATCATCTTTTTCCATAGGAATGTGTTAAACAGGCCATGAAAAGCCAGCATGATCAAAAGATGTTCTACAAAATATTGATATTTCACTGCTTCTTACCTTGAGCTTCTCCAGTAATTCACCATATCAGAAATACAATATTTGTAAGTTCTTTTTCATAAAGGTCTTTATGGGTTTGGAAATTTAAACACCGCGAAGCTGAAGTTGAATTGGAAACCAAAAGTCTCTAAGCTTGTACATCTTAGAAAAAAAAAAAATTCAATTAAGTGGGATTTTAGCTGTTTCAATAAAATTGGACTCTCCCTTTTCAAGATAAGGGTCCTATAGAGCTGAAGCAACCTTTATGTGGCAGGAATATCCACTTCTACTAAACGTATAATCCTAGCTCAGGATACAATACACACAACAGGAAATCAATGTATAGTAGAATCAATTTGAAAATATAAAATAAACTAATATATGAGTGGAAAATTGACTTCCTATGGATTAAAAGCAGCACAAATGGTAGAAAAACCTGGCTTTTTAACAGGATGAGGTGGGTGGTAATAATAATGCAACTGATTAACTAGCTGGACTCAAGCTGCTGTGTGTGAACATAGATTTTTTTTTTTTTTTTTTTCTTTAGTAAAAGGATTCAAAGAGGAAATAATTTATTGGTGCACTTTGCTCAGTGTTTGTCATTGAAAGGATGCAAAGTGTATACAGCACTGTGAAAAAGGTGGGGAAGTAAAAGATACGGAATGTATTATTTAAAATATCAGCATCATAAACAGTGTAGGATTACTGCAGCAATCCCGTTATAGCTGTGAGGATATATAAATGTTTCCATTATGATTATCATTGAGGAGTTTATAAGTCAGCCATTGAGATTTTTATTTTTTAAGGGAATTTAATGTTTGTATAATGTGGTGTAGTGGCAGTCTGGAAACTGGAAGTCTCTTGTTTGCTGCCAGAAGAGATACAATCAGACATGCAGGGAAAGCAGGCCCCAGTTTGTCCAGTGCCATTTTCAGTCCGATCATCATCAGGTCCTTCAGTATATAAGACTTCAGGTCTCTTTTGGTCGTTGATACCTCCCTGGTGATTGCTTTTAGGGAAAACAAAGCAGAAACAAAATAGATTGAGACTAGAAAGCTATACAACAGAGGCCATAGACGTGAATGTTGAGTTTCTCCATTTTTGACACAATGCAGAATGACACTAAAACCCTCATATTTAGGAAAAAAATTACTGTGTTTGATCAGAGGAAAGAGAAAAAGAGCAGTTGTCATTCCTGAGGCTGAGCTTCTGTCTCTTGGGATCACTCCAAAGCAATGGTTGGACTAGTTAGTCCATGAGCTACTGGGTACCTCTGTCCTATGCCCATTGACTTCTGGAGATGATATGTTCCCAAAATGAGATATCCAAGTTACTTCAGGTACAAGATTGGAGCCTAACTGAGACAATATTTGCAGTCTGCCCAGAACAATGAGCTCAGCTATTAATTCTCTACACCTGTCAGTTTCACTGAGAACATTAAATCTGATAGCATCACTTGATACACCCAGTATTAATTTAGTGTGGGTGTAGCTACAATATAGACAGGGTGGCTGTACAACCATGTGGTTTCCTTTCCATCACATGACTGAGATTACTTCAATTAAGTGGGGCTTGGATCCACATTTAAATATTTATTAGCTTTATGACATTGCTTTGTGAATGGAAGTAGAGACAGAAGAGGAGAGATGATCCAGTGAATGTTTAGACTTAGCTTTTCCCACTTACTGATACATCTCAAAAAAATTTCCAGGCTGGTTGTATGCAGAAAAACAAAAATCTGCTGTATCTTACAGTGGAGATCCATCTGATGTGATGCGATGCCAGAAGCTGACAGTTTCACATCTGAAAAAGTGATATATAGTCTGGCATTCTGCCAGGTAGACAACACTATCCAAACAGGCCTTGAGCAAGGAAAAGCAGGAAGGTGCTCAGACAGCTGGTGTGGGAGACCAGGCAGCAGGTAAAACCACTGTCAGAAAATCAGCTGCAAGTAGAAGAGCCCCCAGGTCTTCAGGAGTAGACAGGTTGCTGTGCCCAGGAAGAGGACTTTTCTGCAGCCTAACATGCCACTTATGCTTTTTGTCACCCAAAAGACTGCCTGTGGAGGTATGATAATTTCATTTGAACAAATTGAATTCCATATAACATCCTCACACAGACAAGCTCAGAAACCCCAAGAGAAGAGAGCTGTTGAGGGAAGAGAATAACAAGAGAAGAAAGCTGGAGTGAAAAGAGGGCTAAATAAGCTATCAGGTAACTAATTTATAGTTTTGTCTCTCTGGATGACTTACCCTGCCCTGGGATCTTCATAAAACATGCAAACACAGCTTGCATCCATGAGTAAAGGACTGGAGCTCACCTGAAACTTGAGTTGTATCTGATAGCAGGTACAAAAAGCAGCTGGATTCATGGAATGGTAGGAGTTGGATGGGACCTCTGGAGATACCTAGTCCAACTAACTGTAGTAAGTTAACATGAAAGTCCATTATAATTCTGATTCTTACAGGAGTGGATTACTGTTATTTTAAAATCTTTTAGCTATCTATATTTTCCTTTTATTTCTCCTCTCACTGTAGGACTTGCTAACAACAGAAGCACATTACCAACACTGGACTTATACATTGGGATGGAGCTTCCTGAGTTACAGCTAGAAAATGTATGCATATGCAGCTTTGTTTCCTGATTCTACTACCTGGGCTTAGTCATCAAAAGGTGTGTTTGTGCAGACAGAGTCCCAGTCTGGGTCAGAGGAGGAACCAGCAGACTATGGGGCTCTTATTGACTCAATATATTTGCGTTGTGAGTAGACCTTTTCTTTAATATTTGTATAAAACTGCCACTGATGTGTATGGGAAATTTTTAGATCAACATTTGATATAATTTAAACTAGAATTCATTTCTCTCCATAGAATTGGTTGGCACAGCTGAGCTAAACTCCATGTGCTGAGAGCTATAGAGAATGATAGCCAGGCAGAGCATGGGTCTCGCCATATAGAAGGGCTGTTATTGGGTAAGAGTACTTTAGGATGTGGGAATGGTTATTCTTTAGTGCTAGATTTATTCTGTTGCTTACACCTCCTGTAACAAATGGCTACTCGTTTAAACCGATCTTGACGTCAAGAAGAAAGTAGTTCAGATTTTTCTTTGTTTGTAGGATTGCAACATAAACATCCACAGCTGTCAATGATCAAGGAAGTGCCTTGCAGTCTGTATTCGCTACCACTGGCAGATCATTTTGTACTCGGTAATTCCACGACACTCTTCACATTGCTTTATAAGGGTAGAGGAACCTCTGAAAAAAAAATGCATACTTAGGGAATATATATGTTTTTAATGAAGACTAAATCTGCTAAACCTTCCAGTTGAGAAGTGATGAAAACCCAGCTTGGTATCTTAAACAAGTCAGATAACCAAAGAAACAGAAGAAACTTTTAACACCTTATTAGCTGCATTAAGAATTGTTACTGCAATTGATGTTACCAGCATATGTGATGTATTCACATAATGAACTGCTTTTCAGCCATCCTGAGATGTCTCATATGTCAGTCTGGAGGCTGTGATTCTCCAAACAGATAGGAGTAATGAAGGTGTGTCTAGCACTAACTGAGCATGGAGTGCATTTTAAAAAATGAAAACAATAATCATGCTAAATAGGACTGTTGGTTGAAGCCATTAGTATCTATCAGATGAGCTGCAGAAGCATTGACAGAAATAGTTTAATATACTGTCAAGGGTGGTTTCTAAAGTGTTTCAAGCCTATAGGGTTTGAGACTCTTCAGAAGCCTGACTGAGCCTTTTACCACTCTCCTGAGGTCCACTGCTTTCTCAGGGACTTTGCTGGTTTAGGCTATGGGAATGCCACACAAACAGCACTGAATGTGTTGAGGGCTTAGCTTTTCCAGCTTCAGAGGAGCTTCTTGTACCTACAGGGGTTGAGCAGATCTTCCCTGTCCTCCATGCACATCCTCCATCGGCCAAACTGCCTTGTGCCTTCTGCAGCCTTTGTGTGTGGGGAGACAGCTCTGTCTGCTGAAGTGGAAAAAAGAGCATCAGAAACGTGGAAAGAACACTGCTTGGAAAACTTGGAGATATTCTTCAGTACTGAGACCTACCTCCTCCCTTCAGATGAGTGACTATTTATACCTACATTCTCCTTGGTTTTCCATAAGTGGGTAATTACATTTATTATAGACAAGGGGCTGTGTTAAGGAACACATCTCATTTTTGCAAGGAAGGATTGTATGGGAATTTATTTTATAGTCACACTGCTAAAGCCGATTATTTCAGGTATTGATACTAAGCAGGAATGACTGTTTTGAAGAAGCACATGAATCTAAAGAAACCTTCTCAACCATGAATATTAATAAAGTCTGAGCTGAGATGCTGGCTAACAGATGACCAGCTTCACTCCATCCATTGCGCTGCAACATGCTCTTGAGCCTAAATGTATCAACAATAAAAGTCAGTTTGCCTAAACCTCATGTTAGGATGAGTTGCAGCATTGTATGCATGAGCCATATGATAGCACAGCTCCTGAAAGTCATAGTGCTACACTGTAGGTGGGTTTTGTGGCCCCCAGTCTGTTTTCCACTCATCAAATGACTTTCTGAAAACACTTGGTGCAGTATATGTGGACCCTGCACTGTGTTAGATAGGTAGCAGGGTATACTGCTTCTGCATCTTGTTAGTGGGTACAAGGTAGGGACAGATCTTGGCAAGGAGGTAGATCTTGGACGGTAGAGTGGCTTGTATGGTTTAAGCATCACAGTACAAATGATGCAATGAGGGCTTTAAAGCCACAAAGATCAACATCTTTAGAGCCAAAAGAGGGCAAGGACATGCTCCTGAAAGCCTGACAGCTGGTGTGAATGCTGGTGTCTGGGAGCATTGTCTGGAGGAATAAGGACAGTTTTAGAAGAGATGGTGGAATCAGATCAGCAACTGCAAAAGCAAGGAGAGTGTTTGCCTGTTATAATTGCATTACATTTAAATGGTTAAATACACCAGGATTGTAGGATGTTATGCCAGGGAATCAAAAGCTAATGTAAATAAAAGCTTACTGGGCTCACAGAAACCTTTGAATGGGGTTTTATGGGACCAGCTGAACAGGAGCCCTTAGAGCCTATTTTTATATTCAGCCCAATCCAAAGACTGAGTTAAACAAATCGTGAAAAGAGTTTCTGAAGAGGAAACAAAAAGTAGATTGGCTCTCAAATGAGTGGAAGCAGAGGAATGTTACTACTGTATTTATTCTAGCATTTATAGGATTGTACTCTAATGTATACACATTATTAATATTTATTTGTATTGCAGTAGCCCATAGATACTGCTGTCATGCACTAAGATCCTATTTTGCTAGCCACTGTATAAACCTACACTGGAAAAAAAAAATCCTGCTTTATAGAGTTTATACAGTCTAAGCAGATGATTTGTAAATATATTGTTACTATCAGTTCTTTATAGCTCCCCAGTATGGCTATAAGTGCTTACAGAAATTTCTATAAAGAAAAGAAATAAGTCTTAGCACACATTGGCATTCATCCATGAAGATTTAGCTACCTAATTTATAAACATTTAGTAAATATGAATTAATCTTGACATGGTGGTTTTTGTGCTGAATTAAATAATCATACTTACAGTCTATAATGCACTTGGACAATAGGTAAATTAGTCCTTCATTAAAAAATCATGAACGAAAATGCATAATCTGCAGCAATGCCCAGAGGAAAAATTACAGTTATTTGAAATAAAACCACTATTGTTAGCAAATTTGTGGAGGTTGGTTTTTAGGGTTATTTGGGTTTTTTTTCAAACAGTGTTATGGCTCTTCCTGTGTATTGTCTCTGTTGTGAGATTTCCAGTTGAGAGTATTAACTAAACACCCACGGTTTAATTGGAAATCTGAGGTAGAAAAACTGTAAATCTCCTTTCAGTCATTTGTCTCTGTGCTGCTGGCTTCTCAGCAGCAAGACAAAACAGTATGTGCTTTTACATCTGATTAATGCTAACGAAAGCTGTGATTAAAACATCCTTGAATTCTTCTGTCATATAGCACAATTTAAAATTGTGAATTATCCTTCAAAACAGCACAAGTGGTGCAATTGCACATTAGCATAACAGCAAACCTTATTTACACAAGCACAAATGTTGTGTAAATTGGCCTTTAAGTGGGTTTTAAATGGCAATCACTTGGTAGGTGTTTTCAGAACTGCTAAATAAAAAAAAAAATAGCTATAGTGCAATATTTTACAAATGAATACTTTTAATGGGCCTATTTTCAATTGAATTGACTATTAAAACAATGAAGGCAGAAAATGACAACAGTTATTAAATCTGGGATGCAATATAAATACTGGAACATTTTTGAATTGTTCAGCATCTTGTAGCAGAAAGTGTTTGTGAAAGTCAAGTGGTTATTAAGCTTATGAACTCCCTGCTTTGCTTTTCTATCACATGCAGCCGTAAGCTTGGGGAAATACACAGCCACAGGGCAACAGAAAATCAGATCCAGAGTGTCTGTTTTTGCAATTTTTGCAGAGCATGGATGGGACTGCTTTATTACTCTTCATGCTCTCAGCACCTTTGGAGGGGAAGAGCTCCACAGCAGAAACCCTGAAGCTCCATATCTTGCCCTGCTGGACCTGAGCCTGTCAGGATGTGGATCATACCTTCCTAAAAAGCCCCAGTCACGCTGTTGGTCATTGGACTCGTTGAAAGAGCTTTAAACTAGCTTTGAAGGGGGAAACGGATAAAACCAGGCTCACTTGTGATAAGCCTTGGGGTGGCATGCCAATGGTGTTCTAGAATGGTCCTTTGATCTGCCATCTCAGTGGAGGTAGGGGATGAGATTCATGCAGCAGCAAAGACAAGTGTCAGAAAGTGCAGACGGGCCTGGAATGGTCACATAGGAATTAGGGCTTCTCCTCCCAAAAAGCTGACAGAATCAATAACCCAACTGAAGTGCATCTACACCATTGCACACAGCGTGGGCAACAAACAGGAGGAACTGGAAGCCATTGTGCAGCAGGAAAACTATGATATAGTTGCCATCATGGAAACATAATGGGAGAACATGGACAACTAGAGTGCTGCAACGGATGGCTATAAACTCTTCAGAAGGAAGGAAGGAGAGGCAGGGAGTAGCCCTCTATGTTAGGGAGTTTTTCAATTGTCTAGAGCTTGATGATGGTGATGATTATGTTGAGTGCTTATGGTTAAGAATCAGGGGAAAGGCTAACAAGGCAGATATCATGGTGGGAGTCTGTTACAGACCACCCAACCAGGATGAAGAGACAGATAAAATATTCTAAGTAGCTGGGAGAAGTCTTATGATCACTAACCTTTGTTGTCATGGAGGACTTCAACTTGACAGATGTCTACTGGAAATACAATACAACAGAGACCAACCCAGGAGGTTCCTGAAGTGTGCAGAAGATAACTTCCTAACATGGATGGTGAGTGAATGGGGGAAGACACCCCACTGGTTCTGTTGTTTGTTAGCAGAGAAGGACTAAATTAATTTTCCCCACACTGAATCTGTTTTGTCTGTGATGGTAATCCTTGAGTGATCTCCCTGTCCTTATCTCAACCCTGAGCCTTTTGTAGGAAGAATGATAGACTGGCTTTGGTGGATACCTGTTGACCAGCTAGGTTCAATTTAGTACACATAGTAGCCTAGTTTCTTAATTTTTGTGGGCCAAGTTGGGACTGAAGGAAATTAGAGAAGAAGAGAAGGGAGGGAAAGGGAAGGGAAGGAAAGAGTAGTTCATCTGGAAGAGACCTACAACAATCATCTAGTCCAAATACCCATTGGAAAGTGTGAGGGTACAGGATGACACAAATACGAGCTGTACTTCAAAGCTTACCACTGCTGGGGCAAAGTAAGCAAATACCGAGTTTAGCATCATTCCTAGTGTTTAATCTACCTTTTNNTCGCTGAAAGTTCTCCTCTTTTTTTTTTTTTTTTTTTTTTTTTTTTTTTAAATATTCCTGTTTTCAGGTAGCTTTTCTTGCAAGAAGCTTGTTTGTCCCAGGACTGAGCTTTGTTTCCCAGAGGAAAAAACCTGTCTGTCCTGAACCTCAGCAAAAAACTCAGTGGTGTTTAATGATTAATACAGCAGACATTGCAATTTGGTATCAAGGCAGAGAATAAAATAATTCTACCTGGAGAGAGAGAAGAAAGCTGCAGCTGAATATTAGTGAGCAGGGCTAATGCAAGGAGCAGGTCCCCAGCCTCTCTGAGGGACATGGTTCAAATGTGCCTCTTAGATGTCCATAAGGAGTTTCTCCTGCACCAGAATGGGGCTTGGCTGACTCAGAACAGATTTTTTTTTTTCCCCTTTAACTAAATTCTGTACATAAATGGTGATTAGCTATGTCATGTGTTGACATAGCTCCTCCATGGACTGAAGAAATTCACATCAAAGAGCATGGGCAAATGGCTGAGGATGGAGAGCTCTGCTGGTGGGACAGTGGTCAACACTGGATGCAGCCCTGTGTGTCTTAAACAAAAAAACAAAACTGGATCCATTTGCACTTTGAATTCAGCTGATGAAGGAAAACTACTATCAAACATCTGGTATCAAAAGTAAGGAGATGATGAAAGAAGACCATTTTAACAGAGGAGATGTCCTTTTCTCTTATTTTTCAAACAGCAATTATTCTGCCTGTGTACTCTGGATCAGTCATTGGAATTACACAAGCCTAAAACTTGCATGAAATCAGAAACATGATTGTCTTAGGCTTCATTCTCTGCACTGTATGAGCAGGCAGCTCACAATCAGCCCTGGTATAAAAAGCCTGTTTACCAGAGTGGTGTTTAGAGGCTTTACGCTGTTGTATTCAAGCTAATATTTCAACTGATTCTAATCTGCTTGGATTCATATCCCTAGTGGTTTCTCACAGATGAAGGATTTGAATGAATCAGGCACTAATCAGATTTGGTGATGTTTGTCTTATGTTTGGCATTATGCTGCCTTTTTTTTTTTTTTAAATCTGTGCTTTTATACTCAGTTGTCTCTTTTTAAATTTTTTATTTACAGACCTCACTTTCTCTTCTGTTTCTCCCTTAGAGCCTTTAAGACTTACACCAAGATTCATTTAATCCTGGGATATAGGCACATGCTAATTTCTGCTGTAGTGGTTTCAGACTTAGCATCCATCAGCTGATTAGTTCTCCCTCTGCTCTGAGAAGTTTTCACTTGCAGTGTGAGTACTTCTATATTATTTCAGTGCAAAGTGAAATAATGACCACCTTTATTCTAACAGTGTCCTTATGACTGGAATACTCATTTGCACTTCATTATCCCTTCCCTAATTTCCTATTTCATGTTCATTCTTGTCTCAACTCTAAATTTTAAACACATTATTTTCTCAGTGTTGAGACATATTCACAATTTCTAAGTGAAAAAGGGCTCACCTTAGCAAAATAATTGTTTTTGTACAAACAGTGTGGAAAACAGATTGCTCCAAAGTAAAAATAATTACTTTGTCAAATGTAAAATGAGATAAAGGGGTAAAGTGATGATAGTTTTATTTGGAGATCTGAGAAACAAAGCTGGAAATTGTAGCACAGCTCCAGTTTTGTGGTAGTGCAGGATAAAGTCAGTGCAGGTGCTGTGCAGGCAACCTGCCTCCAGTCTTCACCTCATCAGGTGAGAACTGGTTCACTGATGGTACCTTGAATTTGTAATTGGCTTTGGGAACCTGCACATCTTGAATGTGTTTTCTTAAGCTGTTAACATGTTGAAGACTGCTCTGGAGTAGTGTGAGAAGGGCTACCCGGTCCTGCTTTGAAAATGCTCTCTTGTTGGCATGTGGCTGAGTGGAGAATTTTTCAATTAATACTACTTCTTTTATATGTACTAAGAGATCTTTATCCTGTGCTTTGATATTTGAGCATATGTGTTTATCAATTTGATCATGTCATTGCAGTAACCAGATCTCTGCTGTCATTCAAATGGCAAGTGTTTTTATGATCACAGACTACAGCCTCTTGTGTGCCATACCCAACTTTGTTCAGCCAGTTACGGGGTAGAAACTACACAGTAACTGAAATTCTTTGCTCATTTCATACTGTCCATACTTTCGTGCCTGGTCCCAAAGGAACTTGAACTGTGGGATCACCTGAATTGAAACCACAGAAAGAGAAATGAGGACACTAAAGCATCAACTGAAAGAAGGCAAAGATGATGGTAAAACCCTAATCTACCAAGTGAATGCAGAAAAACTTAAGAACCCGAAGTATTTCCTTATACTACATGTAGTTCTATTTTGAAAAGTAAATGGCTTGGAATTTATCTGCCCTCCATGACTTCCAGGCCAAATGTGAAGAATTTATAAATCAAAGTATGACTTCTCTAACTTCAGAGCTATTTACTCCACTGTGGAACTCAAACCTGTGCTTTTAGCTCTTTTTCATGCTCAATTATCTCGGTAAAGAAGATGATACAGACTGATCACTGACGATTTTGCTGGTGACACAGAAGACAGATGCAGTTCAGCTTGATGTTCTGCATCTTCACTGGCCCTGCCATGCTAACAGAGGTTGCAGGTCATTTGGACTGTATGATGAAATCTATTCTCTCCCTGATGAATATGTGTGAATGTGAATTGATCACAGGTATATCCATGTTTAATGTCAGCTGAATTTCTTGCATTGCTTATCAGCAGTATAAATGTTGCATGTCCCAGGCCTTCTGTCATTCAGGAGAGGAGGAGGGACAGTATCTTGCCTTCCTTATACAGCCAAAGAGGCTGAGTTCTGCAGTCACTCATCACTATAAATTCAGAATGTGAATAGTGATGATTTTACACTTAGTTGGATTGGAGAAGACCTAAGGGCAGCAGGGACAAAAAAAAGAGGGCTGCACTTCTAGTTGCAGTCACAGAAAGGTCTCATAATGCTCTAAGCAACCGCAGCAGATCCCTTCAGCTCATGTTTTTCAAGGTCTGCACGTGCACATACCAATGAGAATGACAAACACCCCACCTGGATGCTGTGTGCAGCAAGCTCAACCTCTGACGGCAGTGAAAGGGGATCCTCTCTGAGGCATATCAAAGTCAACCAGGTCATATAGCCTTTATCATAAACTATGATAGATAAATGTTCCTTCTGAAATCCTTTAGATTCCCTTCTCTGACTTCCCACTTGAGGGCTACTCCCAAATCCCATACCTCTGATGGTAAATTTCTTATTTTCAGTCTAAATTTATTTATAGCCAATTTGAATTTTATTATTTGAATATTATTTATTCATGTGCATTTGCTGTTTTGCCATCTTCACCCTTTAGCTTAAATAGATTTTCTACCTGCTGGTGAAGATGCTCCTTTGATATATTTATAGGGAGAACTATATCACATATCAGCCTTCATTTTGCTAGGCTAAGCAAGCAAAGCTCTTTTTAAAAGAAAGGCCTCCATTTCTCAAGATATATTATGAATTTTTCTCTTCCTCAGTTAAGTATGTTTTCATCTTTCCTAGTTTTTGCAATTATATTCCTTTTTTTAATGTGAAGTCTGGTGCTGGGTCCATACATCCAGTATTTCCTTAGTCCTGCTTAAAAATATGTTATCTGATGCAGTTTAGAATCATATTGGCTTTGATCAGCAAATCGTAAGAGCTAGTATGGGCACTCTCACTGTCAATCATGCTGCGACTTAATTTCCCTTCAGGTTCTTTTTCCTCCTGCCTTGATTCCATCAGAGAATCTTCACTTTGTAGTACAACATTGCATTTTGGACAGTGTCATGCAGGTCTCTCTAAGATATTCCAGACCTTCTCCATATGAATAGTTTTCCCAGCTTCGTGTCACCAGCAAATTTTTTACCATATGGGCCAAGTCTATGAATGAAGCCAAAGAGACAGTAAAGGACTTGGATATGGATGTTGAGATGTCTCAGTGCTTAACAGTTTAGGCATCCATAGTGCAACTCTTGCACAGGGCTTGTAAGTTCCTTGTGCAAGGCCCAGGCAGAGCATGGGCACCTTAAAATATAATCTCAGAAGGACTCAAGCTGAATAAAAGGTGCCAAGAATAAACAGAGATCCAGTACTGAAGATGCTTTTTTAACCCAGTCTCCAAATATCACTGAAGAAAAGGCATATGCCTAACTTAGAAGTGCAGATGGCTACTGAGCCCACATGTTATTAGGATTAGGTATCTGTGAGGTGAGAAAATAGTTTGCAGTATTAAACATGAACATTTTAAGTTGTCAGTCTTTTATCAGACCTTTTTTGGATCTGGCTTGAAAATAATAAACAAATATGGTCCCAAGGCCGAAGGAAAAAAAAAAGTTCCTGCATTTATCAAGAATGAACTTGGTTCATTCTGTTATTCTACTCATACCAACATCACCATGAGACCTTCTGCCAAGAGTCCTCAGCACTCTACCAGCAGGCTGACCATAACCAGTGGTTTAAAAATTAGTACTATTACAAATACCAACAACCATAGTGATAGCAATAATAGATCCTTCAAAGAAGAAATACAATCTGACTTCATGTTTTAACTCTCTCCTCAGTGAAATCTCCTCTGCATTTCCTCCAAATCCACCCCAGTGGAAAGCTCCCGAGTTCAGCCTTTCAGCAAACCAGCTCACCCACACCTAAGCTCACGTAGACAGCAATCTCACTTAACAACTAGAGGTTAATTGCTCACGGCTGATGAACTTTTTTTAATGAAGGGCCATTTATATGGTGCCCTTTGGATAAAAGCTCCACATTTTAACATTCAAGAGAAGGTAAAAGGAGGAAATCAAAAGACACAGGAGGGGTTAATACCAAGGGGCTTGTGTTTTCTGCTTTTGTTTTCCCAAATAAGTACTATAAATTGAAAATTTGCTTCTGAAGGATTTATTATTACTAACTTTACTGCATGTGCTTACTTTGTCAGACCCTAGGTGTGAAAATGGACTTCTATGCAGCTGGCCAGACACTTCCAGCAGTCTGGACTTAATCTGAGCAGCAGTGGCTGCTTGAGATGAACATATCAAAAATTAACTAGATAGGTTGTGCATCTCCAATCCTAATTCATCTCTAAAATTGCCCGTACTGTTCCACTGCTTTATCCTCTGAAATAATCTGTCAGAGTGTTAATCACTCAATTTTACTATGCTGCTAATGCAGCTTTTAAATTTTAGTCCTGTTTGTTTTTTTTTTTTCCTGTTATGCTGAAAGGAAAATAAAAATAATTAAAAAAGAAACTTTGCTTCCACTGTTCTGTGCTGGTACCCAGTGCTACCTGGCAGACCTTTAAAGTGTCGATTCTGCATGACTAATTGATTGCTTCAGCTGGGGTTAATTAATTAATTAGTAGCAGAGCTGCATTAAAGATTGGAGGCAATCAGAACTCCCATAATGGACGTGAGCTTTATTAGTACATAAAATGAGTGTTTAAAATCCACACAGCAACTAATATGCTCTTGAGGCTTTCATTAAACAAACCTATAAAATTACTTGCTTCATTATGTATTTTAGTTACTTTCTTCACATTGTACGGTATCTCTTCACCTTTTTCTTTTACCAGCCAGTTTTAAGTGCCTATTTGAAATCAATTTCTCTAATAATGGGCTTAATGAGCTCATCAATTAAGGCTGCCATAATGGAATGTAACTGTGTGGTTTCAGTTATCAGTTAAACTCTGGAACTAATTTCCATGCTTCATCTATCAAAAATGATTGGCTAATATTGTTTAGCTTCTGCTTTAGGACGATAGGGAGACCTCGGGCCCTTCTTCACTAATGTCCGAAGGGCTGAATTTCTTCTTGGAGAAGCAGAAAGGGAGGGAGGCGAGGTGGGATGGAAAGAACAATGAGCAGAGAGGTTTGGGCCCCTATCTGGATCTGGAGGAAGTGTGATCCTGTATTTCAATGCCAGCATGGTAATTAGTAGTAATGGATTACATTTTCAGACGTATTAGATAAAATGATCGTTCCACATGAAAAATCCTATTATGAGTTTCTTACCTCTCGCTCCCTCTGTCTCTCTCATGCTTTTGCTTGCTCTCTCTGTTTTAATAACCAATGCCCTTTTCTGTGACCCCTTTAAATAATACTATAAATGGTCAATAGAGCTAAACATCCAAACATTTCCTTAAAACTATACTCTCACTCTTATAGCAGACAATCTGGAATTTTGGGAAGTGCTTTCTCTGAAGAGGAAAGAATAAATACCTTACCAAACACAAAAATCTGTTGAGCCAAGAAAATCTCCACAAATAAATGGAGTATAAAATAATAATTAAAAAAAAATTGTTGAAAAACATTAGTATGCTATAAAATTTCTAGATGCTGGTGGGATTTTACTGCTTCTCAGGCATGGTTGAAACTTTCCAGATTAACAGTAGCAAAATTTGTCTCACAATCCAGATGTTAACTGAAATGTTAAAATCTCATTAGCTGCCAAAAACTTCATAAATGTGACCTCTGTTCTGCCTGTTTTTATTTCTCTTACAGTGTCATCCATGCTGTTTTCCAGGATTTGTAAAGGATGAAGGAAGGCCACATTTTAAAGGGAGAATGGCAGGTTGGAGGCTGATTGAAGGGATCAGTGGGGATTTTTTTAATACAGGCCCTTTATATTCAATGTAATGGGACCAGTCTTCAGGTAAGTGACTTGAAGCCAGAGGCACTATATGAGGGAGAATACTGCATTTCGTTGACAGAGCCTGGCTGCTACTTTAAATTTTAAGACATGAAAATTCAGTGTTGTTGGAATAATGTCCAGTAAAACTCAAAACTGGCAAAGTGCATTAGAAAGCCCAGGATGAGAGATGACTTTCAGTGGATTTTCAGCCAGAGAAAAACCAAAAAAGGTCTTGAAAGGACAGTAGGATTTCACAAAGATTTCCTTCTCAAAGAGAGAGATTATTAGCTGGCTGTTGCTCTGCGAGTGATTTTGTAATTGATTGTGCATTAATTTTCTGGCTCTGATCTTTCACCAGTGCTCATAGTTGATGCTACTTATGTGAACTGAGTGTGTAAGTTTTATCCAGTAAACTTCGTTCATTAATAAAATTAATACCTCTAACACTATTCTTATGGAGTAGCAGAAATTGTGGTAAAGCAAATAAAACTAGTTTGGAAACTTCTTTATAATAACCATGTTCAAATAATCAAGATGTACAGTATGAGAGTGAACTCTGTCATAAAGTTTGAAAGCATTTAATTTTCTAGAAAATAAGATTATTTTTTATGTATTTGGTACAAAAAATTAATATTTAAATGTTTGGGGTTTTTTTTCAAGTTAGACTTAACAGACAGAAAAACCTAAAATGAGACAAAAAAAACCTAAACCTTTTTCCCAGAAAAACCTAGAGATAATAGTGATGGGAAAACCTAACTGAAGATTCAATACTTCTCACCTTCACTTTGGGTTGATAAAGCTTAGAAAACCCCAAATTTCTCAATATGTTGCAAAAAAAAAAAAGGCAAGAATCCTTTAGTTACATGTTGCGTATCATAGAAGAACTAAGAGAGTCTTAAACTCAATTTTCTTTTCCAGTTGGGAAGATTTTAATGTCACTAATGTAATGTATCTATAACACTGGTAAAGCAAGTGTTATTCTGGTGCTGAAATTTATTAAATTGCAGACAATTTAATAAAGTGAAATGCAAATGATAGGCTTGAAGACATACAGTTGAGTCCCATGCTCTGAACTCTGATTTAGCTCCTCATTCATTTGCCCACTGTTCTGAACATTCAGTCTTTTAAAATCTCCTGTTGCCTGATTAGTTAATGGTAATAGGAAAAGCACCTGTGCCCCTGCTTTGTCTGCCACAGGTCTTTAATTCTGGTCTCAGGAACACTTTTTTACCTCTTTGGCTTTGCATTTACAGGTAGGCTACTGGGGTCTGAAAATGCAATTTCTCACATGCTGCCTCCAATACAACTCATGTGCCTCTACTTTCCCCACAACCACTGCAAGATGCTTCTGCAGGTTGTGGTTCACCCATTTCTCTCTTGCAGGACACCAGGTCATGGGCAGCATGGACAGGCAGGACAGCACTGCAGGAACACAGGGAACCTGTGGTGGGATCAGTCCTTTTCTCAAGTCAAGTGGAAGAAGAAACAAGGTCTCCTCAAAAGCAGAGGTCTTTGGCAATCCTAGTGACATGAGATGAGGACAGAATTGAGTGAACTACAGCTGTTTACTGCTGCTTTATGAGCTTAAGGGCAGAAAAGCATGATTTTTACACCTAGTCTAAGGGCATCCATGGGCCTTGGTTCTGCTGTAGCCAGCTACTAGTCTTCAGCTCTCATTTTTTTTTAAATGACAGAAGATGATTTGTAACCAATTGTAAAGAAGATAGCAGGTTTATTCTGAATCCCTGATGTGTTTTGTTTTTTTTTTCCCACCTCCCATTCTTCCTTTTAAATTAATATTGCTATTATTAGAAGGCATTTAAAACAGGGAGACAGGGTCACTGTCCACCGAGTTTTCACTCTCGGTGCTTAGATACATGCTGTACCTTTATCAGAGGATAAGAGAAAGGGAACATGCCAAGCCTTGAAGCTGTACATGAAAGAGCTCTAAATAATAGTAATAATAGGCATTTTTAAAAGTCTGTCTTTAAGGGTCGAGTGGGTTCTGTGTGCCCTATTTACGCCTTTTTAATTCTTGAACAATAGCTATGGGGTTTCTTCCGCTGTAGCACACAAGCGAGGTTAAACATTATTTCTGTAACAGCCTTTTGTTTCCAGCTCCCATGGAGAGAGGGGGGAAAAATTGAGATAAAGAAGTGTTATTAAAATTGTGACACACGGCTCTGGGAGTACGTTAAAGATAGAAGGAGCCAGGACGTCAGGAAAGAAATAATGAAATGCAAAAATCACCCAGACTGACAATTGGGAGCCTATGTAGCAGCTTAGCCTGTTGGTCCAAGGCTATTTGTCATAATCAGCAGCACTTTTCTCATTAGCAAAAAGCCATTACCAGTGGACTTTATCAGCAGCTGTGAGTTATCAAGGGGCACACAGCAATCCTAGCGTGTAGTCGTGGGGTTCAGCCGGGGTCCGGCTGCTTTAATAAGCCGCCAACTCTTTCCCCAAGTTCCCAGTCAGGTGTCACTGCCATTCCTGGTGAAGCAGCCGAGTGCGGTCTATTAACCACCTCCCTCCAGCTCCTTCCCACTTCCCCAGCCCAGGGGGCAAAGCCTCTCATGCTTCTCCTTTCTTTCCTCTTCCCTCCTGGCCAACTCAGGGGCCAACTGGACTGAGTCTTCCCTGCTCACCTGGATCAGTCCTTTTCTCCTCCCCTCTTCTTTTCCACATCTCTATTCTAGCTTTGCCCACTGCAGCTTGCTCAGTCTCCTTGCATGGACAAAACTGTTCTCTTTCTTGCTCCTTCTTATCCATTTTCTTTCCATAGAAGAATACAAAGACCTATCCGCTCCTTCCTCTTCCAACTCCAGTGTCAGCTGCTCAGAGTTGATGCCCCATTCCTTCACATCAGCAGTACAGGTTGCATTTTGGAGAAGTGCCTCTAAATCTGCTCTAACCTGCCGTGAGTCTGCTGATGTAACGCAGTAAATTGTCTGTGTCTGAGTTCAGAGTGTGTTTTTCCTTCTCTGCTGTCCTCTGTCTGCCCTGTGAGACAGATAGTCCTATCATATCCTATCATACCCTCTTAAGACTATTTAGATCTTTCTCTTCTGTAAGTATTCTCTATGGTATTTTTCAGAGGTCACATCCTGGCTTCCACAGGCAATTAGGGCAAAAAATTGCCCTTTTTCTGCCCATGCTGTGTTGTCTTCATGACAGATGATACTGAGCAGAGATGAGTTGGGCATGTGCCTATGCCAGGTCCTGGGCTGGGAGCAGTGGTAAAGGCAGCCCCCACACTGGGATAACTGGGAGCATCAGCCTGGGGGCACTGCCTCAGCACAGAAGAACCATTGCAGTGCTGCTTGGATAGAGACATCCAGGGAGAAAAAAAAGTGTGCTCAACAGCTTTGTGAGGTACATCCAAAATGTCCTTTTAGCGAAGGAGGAAAAATGTGCCCCCTCCTAGCCCTTTTTTCAAGTACAAAAAAAAAAAGTTTTTCTTCTTAAGCTGATGGTGGGAGCTCTCTTTGAATGGGAGGAAAATTAAAGTAGTTCAGTGCCAACTTGCTTCCAGCCTCTTCACCTTCTTCACTCTAACTGGAGTGGCAAATTTACTATGTTTTGAGAAAAGAGGAAATAGTAGCTCCAGGAATGCACTGAGAGGTGAACATGTGCATTTGTGTATGGGTGGTGGTGATCAGTGTGCTGCTTCACTGGAGCCTACTGGAATCATTACAGGTCATGAACTGAAGGATTTGAGCAGGTCCAAAATCTAATGAAGTCAGTGAAAAGACTCTCATTGATTTCAGGAGGCTTGGACAGAGGTGCTAATTGAGGGAAAAAATTAAGCTGGCACAAAGCTAAAAATTATAATAGTACAAACACCTGCATTTAAAAGAAGTAAGGAGATATGAGATGTTCTATGTTAATTTAAGGACATCCATGTTTTCCACCCCTTGTTTTAATTGGCTTTAAACACATGATTAGATGTATTAGTTTAAATTTATGCACAAGAAAATCTAAATTATTGATGCTGTCAGAGATGAGAAAACATCTTCAGAGACCATGAGTAGCAGTAATTTCACCTTGTGTTGGACTTGGCCATCTAGATACCTGCACTGGAGATGGGTCACCTGCAGAGTTGTTGGAGAGGCACTTCCAGGGCATGAATTATCAAACCTTGTACGCATCTATGAATTGTGCCACAAATTTGCTCATTGCCCTCCTTGGAGTGTAACAGGAGCAGACGAATTAGTTTGTTATTGACTTAAACGAGAGCTCCATTCACTCAGATGCATCTTGTCTTTCCTGACTCTCACTGTTACTTCTTCATCAACAGAAATCTCAGGAAAAACTCTGGATCTTGATATAACAAAACACTTGTTTAACTTTAAGCATGGTAATTATCTTCTGAAACACGGTAAATATCTTCTGACTTTTTTTGTTGCTTTGATTTCTAATAAGATTTATAAGAAGGTAGTATTATGATTTTTCTCCCTTCTCCTCCCTTCTCCTCCCTTCTCCTCCCTTCTCCTCCCTTCTCCTCCCTTCTCCTCCCTTCTCCTCCCTTCTCCTCCCTTCTCCTCCCTTCTCCTCCCTTCTCCNTTCTCCTCCCTTCTCCTTTTTTCTTTTATTTTCTCTTTTCTTTTCCTTTTTTTTTAACCAAAACTATTGCACAAGTTGGAAATCCATTCATTACATTCTGCATTGTGAACCAGTATTTCAGATAATGCTGTAGGAGATTTTTACCACCATTGTCCTATTGTACAGATGGATAAGTCTCTTGTTTGGTTTGGAAAGATACTAAAAATATCACCAGGTTCCAGCTTTCTGAAACTGAATGGAAGCACTGAAAGAGCAGGCTGCCTTCACACCCTCTAATTATTCTTATCCTCGTATTTTAGTTCTATCAAATATTTTTAAGATATTGTCTGGGAGACCATGTTATGAAGCAGGAGCTTAGGCAAATAACTAGGTTGCCTCAATCCAAAAAAACACCCCACTTCTAAGCAAGCATATGGCAAGTTCCCTCCAGTCTCTGTTTTGGTGGTGGGGGGGTACAGGGAGGTGACACTGCCTGGTGTGATGGGGCAGCTCCCAGAACACGGCCTTCTGAGAGGCATCAAACCTGTCAGATCCCAGAAGAGATATCCAAAGTGGGACCTCAAGGTGGCTCTAAATATGTTAAAGAGGAGATTCTTCCTTCTCTCTTTTCAGATATCTTACCTTTTCATTGTAGATATTTAGTTAACTGCTATTTTTTTATATGTATTACCTGCACCACATGTTATACATATTCCTTTAAAAGTATTGCTTGAAAACAGATCTGCCAACAGCTTGGTCTCTCGGGTAACCCACACCAAACCAGGGGCTGGATAACTACTGGGCTGGTAAGAAAGGGGTGTCAGGGATCAGAGCATCATAGATCTTCCCCAGATATTATCTGCACAGACATAAAACTTTCATTATTTCCACTTTTTTCCCATGCTTTGGGGATTTCATTTTGCTTTTAACAGATAAGATGCTAACGGGAAGTTGGACTAGATGATTGTTGTAGGTCCCTTCCAGCTGAAATTATTCTATTCTATATTATACACACATCATGTACTCATATTCTATTATCTGAGATTACAAGGAAAGAACATGTTGTTCATAGCTCGGAAAAGTTGTCAATTTATTTGCACTGCAAAGAGCTGAGTTATAAGGCTCTGAAACACAAGCAAGTCAATTCTGCCTCAGCAAGGAACACCAAACACCCATTGACTTCTACAGCAGGGGTGAGTGGTTCAGGAGGGAGGGAGGGAGGGAACTGGGCCCCTGAGTGTAAAATGCAAATTCTAGCAGATTGACTCCATTCAAGGGAAAATCAAGGACAAAACCTCATTTTCTTCTGTTTTCTATTTTGTTTTTCTTTAGTGTTTTTTGGTAAAAACATGGGGACTCGACCTTAGAATCTTTTTTATCTCTGATAAATTTTCAGATTCACTATATGAAAGCAAATGCAGGTGCTGCTTTCACTATGAGACATTTTAAGCCTCGTTTGGGCCATTATGTCTGACATTCTCTGCCTGATCTGTGCAGTTCTACACCTCAGGATATTGTCTAAGGCAGATTTTAATACCCTAGAAAATGTAAGAAATCCTACAGTTTCAGTGAAATAATAAGCAGTTTACCTTTGAGATGTTTCTAAGAAAGAACCACATCAGTACATGTAAACTTGAATTCTTTACAGTAACCAAGTACAGAAAGTAAATAATCTTGTTATTTATCTTGCACATTGTCCCACTTCAAGACAGTAAATGCATCCTGCAACTGATTAGAAATGGGACCATAATCTCAGCCGCAAGAATCAGCAAAGGAATTGTTCTCAGGAGACAGCAGCATAGGGAAAGAACTGGAGGGGAAAATGACTCACTTTTCTTGATCAGTTGTTGTTCAAAGAAAATATCAAAACAAGAGAAAAAAAAAGAAAAGAGACAGAATGTTCATATCACAGGTATTCTTTTGGACAGAATTATAACCAGAGAGTTGTGATACTAGAGTTATTAAATATTTCAGATAATACCCATCGAACCTGCAACTCATTTTATTCTGTCTCCACGCCTTGTTTCTCCATCTTTTTCTTCTGAAGATTAATAGAATTCTCACTAGAGTATAAAAGCAGCTTACCTTTTGCTTGGACTCATTCACAGTAATCACTAGTAAGTTTATTATTATTATTTTGTATAGACAGCTTGTGCAAAATAACGTTTAACTTGCATAAATGTAGGCAGAGAATGATAATCCTAAATATCACTATAAAATAAGATGAAAGGGTCTGAGCAGTGGCAGTGCTAAAAAGGTTTAGAAATATTAGTGGAATACAAACAGAGGAATATATCACAGAACACTGCAGAAAATTTCTAAAAAAAATACTTCTTATATCAGCAGAAGTATCTCACAGAGATAGCAGCTCTCAGTTCTGCTCCCAGTTTGGCAGTTAACTGTGACTTAAACCTACACTTAAGTGTTTTGCTGCTTTGGATCCTTGCAATACTCACCAGAAGTGAATACTCGCTGCAGTTCTGCCATTGATTCTCTGCACGCAGAACTGGATTAGTGAGTCAGCAACACAGCCAACAGCACTGTGCTTGTCCAGGTGTACTGCAGACATCGCCATGCTCTGCCCACATCATTGGGCATAAATAAGTAGTAGCCTCTTTATGAATCTAAGGGATGTCAGTTAAAGAGGCTTGTGTTAATTAAGTGTGGCTATAGATAGCTCAGTTTCAGCTGTGGGAGGAACAGAGTTGGCATAACAAACTCTGCATTAAAAAGTGCATCAGGCTGGATCTTGGGAATTAATTCTCTCAGTGTCAAAGGCCATAATCTTAAAAGCACAGTACAATTTCAGACAGAATTTAGATTTGGCTATTTCACCTGTCTCCAGAGAAGGCACTGGTATATAGATCCTTATGCCAACTGCAGATCAGGCTACAGAATCCTACATTTCTCTTTAAGCAACACGAACTCTCATGAAAAATTCCCCCAGTCTTTGTGGAAATACATTGGACAGTGCAACTGTTTTTTTGCAAGTGCTGAAGTTCCTGAAGGCCCTATGTGTGTGTATGTCAGCATGCATGCTGCAAGCATCTTTGAGCAGCAATGATACTTTTGAAAGACAAGTATTTGAGAATAAACCTGCTCTTTGTAATTTATTCTGCACATCTTGAATATTGAGAAATTTTGAGAAGCTTAGCTTTCCTGACAGTGCTGAAGCCGTATGAAATCCCTGTTTAGAAGAATGACTGAGTGATGCAGAGAGTTTAAGTGACAGTTCATTCTCTTTTAAGCCTCCCCTCAGCCAGTCTCAATTTGCAGAGGGACATGGAAGGGGAAACAGGGAATGAAGTACTGTATAAAGACAAAAATCACAGCTTGTGAGATGGAAAAGACCCATTAGACCATCTAGCCTATAGACTTCCAGGAAGAGGATGCACTATAGGGTGAACGGGTAGCAGAATCTCAAGAGTGAAGATGACAACAGCATCAAGAATTGCTAGTAGAGATGCAAGAGGGAAAAGTCCAGGTGTAATGAGAGTCAGTACCTCCTTACTGCTTTTCTCACTTTTCTCTATCTCCCTATACCACATCAGGAAGCTAGAAGTACCTAGAAAAAGAGATGATTCCAGGCAGTTCATAGGAAGATATTCACAGTAACTTCTGTTAATGCTTGTATAGTTGTTGTGCCTATTTTTATTAAAAATATTACAAAGCAACATTCTTTTGGCAGTTTTCATGAAGGTTGTGCTTAGAACCTAGTTAGATTGTCTTCCAAGTTCTCTGGGACCTATATTCTTGCCCTCGACTTCAGAAAATATCTCCTTTTAGACTCAATATTGAAAGAGGATCAACTATAAAATGAGAAGATTAAAGAGGGGAAAAAACAGTAACAGTACCCTTCACAACCTTTGACATGATCTGCATTTAAGTTTATGTAATATTCTCTGCTGTAGCAAGATGAAATTTGTCTCTGGTGCCCCCTTTCCAGTTTCTTTTCATCAGCAGCAACTCTTTATTTTTTATATTTACCTTTGTTTCCATGAAGGCCTGTTCTGTCACTTCTTGTCAACGTTTTTGTCACAACATTTGGACAATCTTGTCATGGAAATATGTGACAATTTTTGTGATATTAGGCAGTAAGGGAGTTATCCTCTCTGGGAAAGTGTTCTCTCTTAGACATAAGGAAATGGACTCAGGAGATTTTCTGGAAACTTGTTTCATGAGTCTCATGGAAATCAGTGTTGAATTTTATGTCTAAAGCCATTTTCCAGCATCACATAAGAGCTTTTCTTCCTATGTGACCTCTGTAAGTCTTAAACGTTATTAATTTTGTCACACTTTCTTCCTTAAGGTCTCTTAAAGCTTCAGGTTATTTTTAAATGCATATTCCTGTTCAGATTCGTATCATCAGAAAAGTATCTGTGAATAAGCAGAAAAATCTTATATTTCAAAGCTTTCTGCCTCCTCCTAAAGTGTTTGTCCCAGTCTTTACTCATGCAAGTAGCATGCTTACCAGTCCTGCCCATGGGTACGCTTAGGAGTAATGGCTGCAGCCTTAGTGTTTTTTATTGCACCTTATTCTGCTCAGGTTTGCTTATTTATTTTTCTCAGAATTTAAAAATTTTGAGGAAAAAAATCATGAAACTGCTTAATCAGTGGTGAGTGAACAAATGCCTCCTAAAAGAAACAGAAGTGCCTGCATGGTGCAGCAAGCTCAGAATGACATATTAAACCTCCTTTCTTGCCAGAGAAAGCAAGAAGACTTCAGCAACTTGGAGTTCAGGACCACAAGAAAATAGATAAGCTTTGAACCATTCCCTGAAGGTTAATGGGCTTGGGCGCTGGCAGGCCGGTGGGGAATGCCAGAATAAAAGCCGTTCCTCTGAAAATCCCCCACTGCTGCTCTGCGAGCAATCAAACACAGGACATGGCAGCATCGGCAAGTGCTCCCATCTCCCTTCTTGTCACAACAGTGTGAAGAAAGAAGTTGTCTTTTAGGTACAGAGATTTTAAACTATTAAAAATGCTTTGCCGAGGCCAAATGTCTTGGGCAGGGGGGTTGCCAGACACAACTGGTCCAAGGGAGAAGATGCAGAAAGTGCTGCAGTCAGGACCATGGTTGCCCTTGTAGCATTATACAAGTATATGCAAATTTGAAGTTCTTGCAGGAAAACAGCCTCCATCCCTTGAATAACTTAAACTCTTCCCTCAGAACAGAACCATCATTTGGAGCAAATGACTTGTCAGCCTCAGCCCACTGGATGCCGGCACCCAGTTTCTGGTGATGGCCAAGACCAGCTGTTTACTGGGAGAACTGAGATCTCTGCAGGAGATGGGTCTTTGTTAGGATGAAGTGGGAAGGGATGAGCCTCATCCCAATCTTTAACAATTAGAATTTTCAGTCCCAAAATACTCACTTCAATATAGCTTCCTGTTTTTGTCACTCCAGCTGTGCTCTGGATCCTTTTTGTTAGGAATATAAAGCTAACATTGCCTAAAACTGATTTAAAATCTTCTTTTTGTGGCCTATAAGCACTGTTATTTCCACTGCTGGAGAAGAAAAACAACCAAACAACCCCTTCCTCCTAGGCAGTGAGGTAGTACTCAGAGGCATACACCTCACGGTAAATTAAAAAGTATGGGAAAAAATAGTAAAGGAATTTCCTCAAAATGTCTGCTAAAACCTTACCCCATTGAAGTTGACAGGAATCTGTTGATAGACATCCATGCGTTTTGAACAGGGTCTATGAGACCTGTTAAATGTTCCACTAAATTTCCAGCATTGAATAGTTCAATTATTTCATTTGTGTTCATGTTGAATTTGAGACTCTAACAGAAATGGAGCAAACAAATAAAAAAGGTAAGGCTGGATATGATTATTTTATTATTTTTTTTTATTATTAGCTATTGTTTCAAATGCAAAAAAGGAAATAAAGCCTGTGCCTACGACAGGGTTAATAGTAAAGACTGCTTTTTTTTTTTTTCGTTTGAAATGGCTCCATGGTTCGAGAATGACTCTTTGCTTCCCCTCTTAATCTGTATTTTACGAGTGAGAAGCTTTGCATTATGCAAATCGTTAGATAGGAACAGGTGACATTTCAGCAAAGAACATGATCAGCGGCCCGGGCCTGGATTGGGCTGCTGATTTATACATTAGTATTTGTCACAAGGATCGCAAATACTTCAGTCTACATTCTGCAATTTGCTTTTCTATTTTTTCCTCCCCACAATCCTTAAGGTGGAAACTTCATCGAAGTATTTAAAACACAGTGGTCAGGCCAAAGGGAGCTGGTTTTGTTCTGGAATCACGGGTAAAACAGCACAGCTTTGTTTTGGTGAGTGTTTGCTTTTGTTAATTGTCACTGTGGGGTTTAGACTTGCTGTGGTTTGATGACTAAGCAGAGCACACGTGCACAACTCCAGAGACAGATCCTTTGCAGGAGTGATGAACCCCCTGGTAGTCCATTGGCCTTATTGCAGAATGGTGACCATCATCAGGAGAACAACCTGGATTTTTATTTAAACTTTGTGAACCATGTAAATAACAAAGCATCTTCAAAGTGAAAAATATGTTACAATGCAACTATTCATAGTTTATTTTTATTTTTTCCCCTTCTGGACCTTCTCCAATAGTCACCATACTCAATACAGATTGATTTGTATGCCATGAGATACATTTTGGACTGTAAATTATTTCTGGGAAAAAAACTACTGGGAAAAATAAGGGTATTTACTGCCATTGAATTCAACATTATGCCTTGTGTGAGAGGCATAACATGTTACGAACACTGTATTTGACAAATGCAAAATGGTAATAAATTTACCCAAATGCAGATTGCTCACACAATTTCACAAGAATCTTCGGTGCAAATATAATCTGTCAGTCTTTTTTTAAGCTGCCTTGCTGCCCAAGGTCACTGGGACAGGGCTGTAGCTGCTCTATGGCACAGCCCTCTAGCACTCTGGGGACATGATCTTACAGGACTCTGATGGAGGCATTTGCTGCAGATCAGGAGAGAGGGGAAAGTAGAGGCATCTCTTTTCCCACGTGATGATTCTGGTGGTGTCCTCTTCTCCCTGTTACTGCCTGAGGCCATTCCAGGTAGGGACCCTCCTTGACTGTGACTTTTTTCGTGTTCTCGACCCCAGAGCTGAGGCTCCTGTACAGTTAATAAGTCACTAGGCTGTGGAAATATCTGCTCCAGTCTACACACCAAGATTGCACTGTCATCTTGTGTCCCTGAACTGGGCAGGGGCCAGCCAACAAGAGCTGCCACTTCTCATCACTCCAAATCTTTCTAAGATAACACATGAGCAACAACAAACTCAATTTTTCTTAAGGCTTTTCCTAAGGGCCATGCTACTTAAGAAGCTAGCATATGTCCTTCCCTTCCTCCTTCTTAGTCTGGTCTTTTGGCTATTTCTTTGATGAATACAAGCACAAAACCAATTCTTCTCCCTATTGCTTTAAGTTCTGGACATCTTCTGCTTTAAAGGAAGCATATTAGGTCACATGAACAATTTTGATTTACATATTTCCATATGCTTGTGACATTAATAGTTCTTTGGGGTTAAACTTGTATAAGAAGCAACTTTCATAGCTTCAGAAAGATGTCTAGTTACTTACAGTGACGTATTTTCTCATTTCTTCCACTTTCATCTCTATGGTGAATTACTCATTCCTGGTGGTCCTCTTTTCTATAACACTCCAACACATGTTGACAGTTCACTGTCCATGAAAATGATGTTTCCCTGACCTTTGGATACATTTCTGCTTACAAATGTCTCATTTTAAGACTAGTGTAGACAGTGTCAATCTGGTACAGCATTCAGCATGTGGCACATACCTACATGCAGTAATGGTTACTAATTCTTCAATGTGATGATATTTTGAACACCTTGATTTTTAGCTGGAATAATGGCTTAGGTTCCTTCTTAATGTGTTTCCTTATCTCCTTAAGGTAACTTAACCAAAGATAAGAATGTTCTTCTGAGAATGGCACCAGCCCATAATTCATTCATGTCAGAAATAATTACCATTTCTTAATGTCATCCCAATTAAACTTTAGTTCTATCCGGATGTTCTCAGCTGTGGTAATGGCAATGCCTTTGACATGAGCGTGTGCTAGATGTGATTCTCCCAGTGCTGTGGCCATCTGTGTGAACGCTCCTGGTGCTGGGGAGAGGAGGTGCTGCTGTTGGCCATCCTGACCATGCTCCAGGTACATGGCACTGCTGTGTCTGGTGTAAGTCTGGAAAGGTGTCTAGAAGTTGCCCATGCCAAGATGCACCACTCAGGTAAGGTTTGCTGTGGGCATTGGTTTAGAAGTTTGTGAACTTATGCCAAGTACCCATCCACTATGTACCAAAGCTGCATAATGATTTACTGATGGAAATTAACACAGGGAGCAGTAGCAGACACAGAGTAAGCCAGTCCCATAACACTGGCACAAATCACACTGTCATCATATTTACTGATCTCTACTGTGTATTACTATGATGATTTTTACAGCAATGCTTCATATCAGTTACGTTTTTGATTACCATATCCAATACTCACTGAGTTTCCCCATGCTTCACATTCAGCTGCATTTCCAGGTTTGGGTACCTTATGCCTATTGCATTAACTTCCTTTGCTGTGATATTTGCTTATCATCTTTGTGTTCATACTTTGTGCTACTCTAACACAAACCATACAAAGCTCTTATGGCATTTCTTGCAAACTGGTTAATTTGTCTCCATGCCAATGAGACAATTATGACTATCTGCATTTTACAGGATGGGAAGCTGAAGAAGAGATGTGACAAAATGCTTTGTCTGGAAGAAATATGTCCATGGGTATGCAAAATTATCATTCACAGTTTTGTATCTCTTCTTGTATTTACACTATAGCTCATTTTTATACCAAACAGTTTGCTGAGGTCAGAAGATGCGTGCATGTGTGTACATCTGGAAGGAATCCTACCCTAAAGCACATGTGAACAGCTTCTCTTCCACGTGTATTTTCATAGAAAGCCCATCATTATGAATTATAATGTTTGTCGTTTTATTGTTAATAATATCCTAATACCAACATCTCTTTGCATACAGGTGATGATGATTTTATAGGTGTTTAAGACAGTCATTTCTCCAATTAAGTTAAAATGGAAGCAAATGAGAAAGAGAGAAGAAATTATATATTGTTAAACTTCAAGCAATGAAAATGCCTGAAAATGAAAATCAAATTGTCTTGCCTGACAGAAAAAAACTTTGCCCCAGTTCTCCACCCCTTTCTATAACTGCAGCAAGGAATACTCCTTGGTGTCTCACTAAGAGGGACTGGCAGTTAAAGCATTTCTGCCATCTCTGCATTTTTAAAGTAACAAGTAAACTACATTTTTGTATATGTTTATATTCTTTCAGTTGAGTAAAAATAAGGTCAAGTTGAGCAGTAACTTTTACACTGGTATAAATTTAATTCCTATAGATGCTTTCAGTGTAAGATTCTTTTAAAGAGCTCTTTTAATTCACTCCCTGATTGCCTAAGAAAAGATGGATTTTATGTGCGAGGGAACATTAAGATGTGCACAGCAAGGTGCAGTGACCCATTTGATAGTTGTTTTTTTCTTGATAGGTTCTTTTACACTGGCATATACTTGTAATGCAGCTGCCACCACAGTCTGTAAGAACATGTATCTTGCTGTCGCCCTGCCTCTGGTCAGCACTGTCGATGGGGTTGGAGACAGAGTCATCTATCCCCAGTCGTTTAAGAGCACAGGGGAGTTGTCTTTTCACGGATGAATACAAGAAAATTGTTTATGACCGTTACCTACAGGATATTGGTAATACAAGGCAGAATGAGAAGAGGGTTGTCATTTGTCAATCTTAATCTGGGATGTTGCATGGTGGAGAGCACTGTCTGTATATTTGGGGTTGTATTGTCTGTACAAAGGAATGAGGTTGACTTAATTGAAATCATCAATTGCTATCTTAAAACTATAGGTTTCTTACTGTCTTAAAGCAAAACAAAAGATCAGATCGGATCAGGTGTTTGTTTTTTTTTTTTTACTCAGAAAACCTGTGAATTGTAAAAAAATAGGTAGGAAATTTGGTCCAAATACCAAATCAGTGACAGAGTTTAAAATAAGGAGAAAATATAAAATGGCTACTGAGAAGAACCTGTTGGTCTCCTTGAATTCATTCAGTGACGAGAGAGTTCAGCACTTCTAACTGAGGCTGTGTGAACTTCTTGTGGGTATTGTTCTATTATGAATTTTCTATTCATCAGTCTGTTAATACATATTTATTATATTGTTAATCTACATTGTAAAATTAATAACTGCTTCTGGATACTTCATTTATCTAGGTTTCAGCTGTATTATGCTTTTTTCAACCTTGGCATTCTTGAGTTGTCCTTAAAAGTATTTTTTTCCTCTAATGGTATTTATCTGAAAATATTTTTAATAGAATTTTGGGATTTGGCTTGCTCGTTTATAGGGTACAGAAATACTATTGCAATTCCTACTTACTCTCAAAGCATGCTTAGTTCAGTAATTCCCCTAGAATGGTAAAGTTCCCTGATAACCCACTCATAATTTTCATGAAATCATAGAATGGGTTGGAAGGGGCCTTAAAGATCATCTAGTTCCAATGGCCCCTGCAGTAAGCAGGGACACCTCCCACTAGACCAGGTTGCTCAAAGTCCCATGCAACTTGGTCTTGAACACATTCAGTGCTGGAACATCTACAACCTCCCTGGTCAATCTGTTCCAGTGTCTCACCACCACCCTTACAGTGAAAATGTTCTTCCTAATTTATAACCTGAATCCATTAATCTACCCTCTTGAATTTTTCCACATTTAATTCTAAAAGGTGGAAAAGTAGGACTAAATAAACAAGACTTAAGACTTCTGTGTTGTCAAGAACTTTATTGCTTACTGCACATTCATGTGGAGATAAGAAAGATATTTGAAAACAGTGGAAAGCAAACAGTTCCTTGAGTACACAGATAGATGATTATCCTTTTAAGTCAAGATACACCCTCTTTTAAGTCAAGATACACCCTGCTGCATTTTATCACCACAGGAAACAGCTTCAGGAATCAAAGCCATTTTTGGAGAACTGGAGAAGGCAAATGTTGGTTTACATTAAGACTTATTATTCCATATTATAATATACAATGAGAAACTTGATATTCCAATACATGAAAAAAAAACTTTAAAATGTGACTTTAGCCAGAAAAACCCACCATATTGGTATAATTTGTCCAATTTGATCATGCAGGACTATATTCAATACTGTGATGCCTATTGAGTTAGTTGACTTGTACTTTAAAAAGAAATTGCTAATAGTTGAATGATAATTACATATTTATAAAAGATATATTAAATACATGTATAATTACATATATATAAAAAAACTTTTAATTACAGATGCAAGAAATGACATGTACAGGCAGGTCATCACAGGAAGTGGTTACTGTCTCTTTACTTCCTTTCAGAAGTATCTATTAACCAACTGCTTCCTTAGCATGCTGAAAAATGTACAAAGAAAATAATGTCCAAGCATTTCAGCTATTTCAGCATAATAAAAACAAAGGAAGGATAAAACCCAGCTCCTCATCTTGTGGCTATGTTGTGTGTGCTGGTTTAACAGATGTGAAACATGCCTCTGATATGAACTGATGTGAATGACTGCATAGTATAAGTTGGCTACTGAGTAGTCTTGTATATGTCTGCAAGATCTACATGCAGATAACTGTGGGTAGGGTCACGGGTAGCCTATGAAGGAAACCTGGAAGAGAGTAGCGTGGTCTCTCAGCAAGTGTTGAAGAAAATTAAATTCAGTGAGACTTCAACTTTGGTGCTTTGGGGCCCACTCATAATCCAGAGGAATAGTAAATCACGTAGATGTTCAAGTACACAATTATCTTTGCCTTTAAACAAGACAGAATTGATTTTGATAGGCTTTTGAATTGGCAGCTGGAACTGAAAATTGCCCCCCAACTCTTTTAGCTCTTTACAATCAATCCCAGAAGCATGGTGGACTAATCTTCTAAATAATCTGTCCCTCAGAAAACATTTTGCTTTGACTTGCTAGTCAAAAATCCACAGATTATTTGGATACAATTAATGGAAACATTTGCAACTCTGGATGCTGATCCTATTCCACAGACCACAGGTTTATGTGTGATAAGTCTTTCTTTCAACCACAGCAGAACGTGGAATCTCGAGTAGGAAATATTGTGCTTGGATTTGAGCAATTGGATTTGGACCCAGGACTCTCAAACTGCAGAATGGAAATATTTTAATCTCCCACACTTCCATTTCGTAGAAATCACAGCATCTGCAGTGGTGACAGACAGCATGGTTTGGGTGCTACTCCTTTCATAACTTTGTTGTAATCTGCTACGAGAATGAAAAATGGCATGACTTGTGCTGTTGAGGGACATGTGTCCCCCAACCCCAGTCTGAGATACTAGAAAAGAAAGCATGACGGTCTTTATTTATCAAAGTTTTGACTTTCCATTGGGGTTTCCCATTTTACTCCAAGTTCCCTCCATGTTCAAATTTACTTATAATACGCTTTAACCGGCCTTTATCTGATAGTATTTCTATGGGACCTGTTATGGCAATGGACTTTGCAAGCTGTAGACACGTAACACTGCTTTTCCTGCAGGCTGGAGGAGAGGTGGGAGAAAGGTGTGCATAACGGGACTGTGAGGCAGGTACAAAGCCTGTAGCCAAGCAAAACAGGGAATAATTACCACACAGCTTCTAAAAGCTGGGTAGATTAGGTAGGGATTTGTTTTTAAGGGGTTGCCCAAACATCCCTAGAACAATAGTAAACTAAGTAGTGATTTGAGAGCCAGGATTTAAACCTGTGGTTCCAGGAGTGCTGATAATCCCGACATGACCCTTAAATCACAAAATTATAAATTAATTATCATCCCAGAAGGTAAGGAATTATAAATCTGAAATGGCTTATTTTGCCTTTGCAGAGATGGCTGAGGATGCATTTTGTAGGAGAATTCTTTTAACTCACAAATTGTTACACAGAGTCCACCTTAAATGGATTTTATCAGACTGTGCACTGGTAAGCTCATGCTAATATTGGCTCCAATAAAGAACAAATCAGTGCCCAACTCGACTCGTCTTATCGCACAGTCAAAACTGATGGCTGAAGAAGTCATAAAGATCCCATTTAATCTCTCGCCTATCTATCACTGTGAATGTCTTTATCCTCTTTGTGCAGTGGTAATATCTGCTCATTATGAAAGCAAAATAGATCTGGCATGAATAAAAGCGGAATGAAGTGCTCACTTTGATTTTGACAGCATGATCAGTGGAAGCAGTAATCTGTGAGAATCAAAAGGGCTAAATTATTCCATAACAGTAATTTGAGGGAACAGCTCAGAGCATACACATCTGCTTTCATATATTGTGACGTGCACTGATAAAACATCCTTCCCAATTTACTCTCTCTGTGCTTGACTAATCTGCAACAGCTCTCACAATGTCTAATCATGCCATCAAAAAAGGAGAAGAAGTTCAATTGAGACTCAAATGAAAGAAGATTGGAAAACTATCCTCAATTGAAATTACATTTGTAAATGAGCCATAGTTTTTCTGTTCAGAGTGCGTTATGGTAAATCTGCCTGAAGAAGTAGTTATGCTGAAGAACAGCAACGTGTATCTAGATTGTATTTATTCCATTACTGCTCAAGTAAAATTATGGAAGCTTGGAAACCCTGGGGCATGTTTTCAAAACTGATATGCCAAATTCATAGTCAGATTCCTGTAACATAATTATAGCATCTCTGGCCAGCTGAAAGATTCCCAATACATATAAATTGCACAAGCCAGGTTACAGTTAACAGGAATGTTTAAAAATAAAAACCTTTTCTGGGAGATTTCTTCCCTTATTTACAGGCTTGGCCATGTCCATACTTTTTTTACTTTCTTCCTCTGTTCATGGCATGTTTTGGAGGTAGCCAACCAGGTGTCTAATATACTTGAAACACAAAAACAAAGGTCACTTTGAAGGTGATACAAAGAGGTATCCTGCTAATCCTTGTGGACACAACCATAACCTGAAGCGTGTGGGGGTTAGGGTAGAATACAGCTACTCAGATTGAAAGGGAGGCAGTCATGTTAAAGCCACTATACTGGATATTCATTCTGGGTGTTGACACACTTTTTAATACATGGTAAAAAACTTTTCTTCCTAAAACTTGTGGGCATCATTTCTGATCTTTGCTAATTCAGGTCTATCCTGTGGCACTCCAGCCTATGAAGACATACTGTCACCTCTGCTGGGATCTCATTTCAAGAGGCGTTACCCTTCCTTTAAAGCATCTGCTTCTGGAGCCATATGATTTTGTCAGCCAAGGTATTGTATCTCTTTATCATTTTGATTGAACTCACATATCGTTGAATTTCTTAAAGCTGGCAGTAGTGGGTAAACCCCTGCTGGAAAGACCAGTAATGAGCCTCTCTCATATGCCCGTTTTCCTGGTACAGCCAATGAAATGGTGATTGCCTCCTTTGTAGACCTGTCATTGGGTTCACTGATGCATCTCCCTGGATTATGTATTTCTACAATGAGGATGTACTTATATATCTGAAAGGGCACAGGTAAGCAAATGATACTGCCATCAACTCTGCTGATATTGCTTCTGTTCTGTTACATGTTTTGGAAATATTGAAAATACTAAGCGAGATGGTACATTCATGCTGGGAAACTGTGTCTGGACACCATTCTGTAAATATTTAGGTCTTGGTGAGCCCTATGGTATTCTTACTTGCATTACAGAAACATGCATGAGCCGCTGCTACTTCTCTTGGTGTTGATGCTAGAGCAGTATTAACTTCACAAAATAATTCAATTAATGTTCAGTGTTATTTTTAATCATCTTCTCCTCATTTTTAGTTCATTTTCTGCAAACACTTGAATTTATATCTAGGGATGACTTTACCATTACAAACCATTACTACAAGGTCAGGATTTGTCTTCAATCTGTTCAGCAGAAAATTAAATCTCAGCAAAATTGGTAGTGGAAAAATTTTAAGTTTGCTAAGATTTTTTTTTTTCCATTGGGAAAAAAACCCTTAAAATGGTACATATTTTAATTAGGTTCTGAGCTGAACTGAAATATTATCTTTGGACTTGTCTTTGTACAGGAGTTGTACTAATGGTCTATGGAGATTATATTTCAGCTTTTTCATGTTTCCATTGCTACTATTGGCTTTAACACATATGCTATAACAAAATCTAATATCCTTTCACCTTAAACCTCTGTGATGCATCAGGATATACCTCTGACCAGTGTTGGAGAATGTGGTTGAGTGAAAAGCATATGTGAGACACCCAAAGAAATTTTGCAGGGACTTTACTTCTGTCACTTGTTGCTTCTCATATGATCACTGCATCTATTGTTAGACTCAGAGCCCTTGGACAGGGATCTGAATGCTTCATTTGTCAAAATATATAGAAAACTTTTGCATGATGACTAAATAATGCAGACAGCAATTTTTGTGTAAAAAAAACTCCATCAGCTGAAATGGATTTTCAAGTATGCACATTTGACTAGTTATGCTGGGAATAAGCATTTATTAAGGCAGTGAACAGATATAGTATTGTGCCAAAAAACCCCGTGTAGCTCACACCCTCTGTCGAATCACTACTTAGCAGTAACATTCAATGAATGAAGAAGTAAAGGCTATCTTAGAATTTTGTATAATCTATGGAACTATATAATTTTTGAAAAATATAAACAACTGACTGCTACTTTACATTTGTATATTGCAGGTTTAGTCATTGTTTTAATCATTTTGGAGGGGGGGTGAACTTTTGACCATGTAATTGAAATAGATAACAGTGTATGAATAAGCATTTTACATATTTTGATCCACTGAAATCTAGAAAAAAACTGTTCAATATTTTAAAGTCAAGTATATTAGGTTAGTTTTTTCTAATAGCAGTTTTCTACTAAGTTTTTCTACTATAAGTTTTTCTACCTTTATCTTTAATATAAGCCTATTTTTAAGGTTCCATTGTAAGGACCGCTGTGTAAATTCATTCTTTCAGAGTATTCTTGGTCAAGCAGCAGCCAATACTCTCAGTATAACTTAGATGATTTGCTTTCGGTATGTTCTGTGACAAAAGTTATGCTTAATTAGACTTGATTCCTGAAGAACTTCAGCCCACATCCAGCTTTGCCATATGATTACCCACATTAAGTTTAGTAGGAGTAATTGCACCCTAATTTAAGTTTGTGCCTAAGGATTTGCAGGATAGGAATCTAAAATATCATGGTATTCCAGGAAATATTATATCCTTTTGTTTGTTTCTGTTCCAGCCCTAATATATTTTGAGACATTCTAAGAAATAAGAAGGGATGATTTTAATCTGTATGTATAAATTCTCCAAGTTGTAAACATGTGTGTTTGTGGACTGGTTCAAAATGTAATTTTCTATCGTCTATTCACATCCAAGGTATTCCAAAGTGATGTGTATATCAGGAGTTAGTTAGCATATTGTTTTTCTCTTCCAGAGACCCACAAAGAGACTTTTGAGACAAATGAGCCTGTTAGAGTGATTAACAGTATAGTGATGCATAGCAGACAACTGACTACAAACTGCTTTAGTTACAGTACTCCTCTTCCTTCCTAATTTTGTCTGTGGAGCATCAGATTCAGGGATAAAGCAGTGGACTAAACAGATTTAGTCTTCTCCAATAGGCTTGGAGTAGAAGGACAGAAAACTAAACATATGCTGATAAAACCCTGGCTATCTCCCCTGTCAATGTTACCATTTAACTTCAAAATATTCTAGACTCAGCCTCAGCCTCCCTCGCTGGCTGATGATGGCTCCCGATCTCACTGCTAGTATTTGTTCTCTGTTCATTTGACTCTCATTCTGTCACAACAGCCCCCTGCAGTGTTTTCAACATTGCTGTGGTAACAGCTCAGAACCATAGGATTTTAAAAAATCACCATAATGCTGTTATGCTCTTTTTCTTCCTTGCATGTCATCACACATTAAGACAAAACACGATTCTGATGAACAATGAAATGTGGTTTTTTGCATTACATCATCCAGCCACTAATTGTCTCAGTGCTGTACACAATTGCAGGCAGAGAGCAGACAGGGGTAATAAATGGCAGCTACAGCACTATATAGTAACCTACATGTTCATGTTTCTGTTCTGTACTTTTCTGAAATGCCTCTCACTGATTCTGTGTGCCTGCTTGTGAGACACAGTATAACTGAGGAGTTTCTGACTTGCACTTTTTCAGACAGCCATAGATATACATTTTTGCATTAGTTCATAAGCCTTGGAAAAAATAATGATTGCTTTAAGAGATAAAGGTACTGACATCTCACAGTGGCAATGAACATACGTCAGAAAGTATTTTGCACAAAAATGATTCTTAGTTTTCCTTCAACAAGTCCAACGAGCCCAATGTTGTCAAGTCAGTACTCTTTTTCCATTTTTTAGAAAAAAAGCCCATACCTCTATAATGACATTTTGTGTTGTCAGGTCAGTTGCAGCTGAGTCTGGGCCATTTATTTATCCTACAGTGCAGGTGTTCTCCAGCTGCTGAGGGTCTGCAAGCTGAGGGTGAATGTCCATGGAACCAAAGGAACGAAGTGAGCATTCTCAGAAGTTTGCTTGGCATGGGTTCATAGGGTAATTTTTGACCCTGGGTTTTAGGCACATTGGTCCAGACAGCCAATATGCCAAGCAGGGAATGGTCTAAATTTAGCAGACAGCTGGTATGAATGACTGAGAATATTGGCATATCCAAAGTATAGCCTTTGCATACACACAGCTGAAAGTCCTAAACCTTTTACTAAAGGTGAAGACTTACACCCAATTTGTTGAAAGCGGAGTGGTAAGGAGTAATGTGCCCTCATAGATGCTAGTTGACCAGTTAGAGAGCTCAAGCAGGCCATGGGAGTGTTATGACCTGACCCCTCCTTGGCCTGAGAGAATTCAGACAATGTCATCTTCTCCAGGCTATGCTGGGAAAGGGGAGAGGAATGAGGCTCTACATGAAACTGGTGATTCACTGGGATGAGAAGGAGAACAGAGAGGAAGGGATGACACAGCTCTACAGGCAACACAGGGAAAAATCATAATGCACCAGATACAAATGAAGCCCTGGGCTCTAGATCACTCCCAGGACTGGTCCTAGGGCTTTGCCTTCATCACACTGGATGAGACCCCAGTGTGGAGGTCCAACCAGGTGGAGGCTTCTCTGGCTGTGCAGGTAGAGCCCCTGGTGGAGAGTCAAGATGTGTGAAATGAAAGAGATTTTTGCGCCAAGGCATCTGTTACCAGAATAAGCAACTCAGCTCAAGCTGCTAAAAGTGCTCTTTTGCAGGCACAGCAGCATCTGTTAATGGGGTACAGCTAAGACGTAGCTCTATTAAACAGGGACAGGGTGGGGACTATGATATTTTTTAAACTCTGACAGTAAAATGCAATAAGGGTTGCCCTGGTATGAAAGCCAGCCTTGACCCATGCTTAGGTTTGAAGCAAGCTTGAATTTCGGACTCTGCTTTCATACCTTTGTAATACTGCTAAACGGCTTGGTGCAGGAGAATTTGTGTTTGGTGTATCATTTGTGCCGCACTCTGCCTCACTTTATAAACATATTTTATGTAAATCAAGTGTTAATTATCCCTGCTCTGTATTTTGTGTTGAATATCATTTTTTTTAATTACAGGCTTCATCCCAGGTTAAGCCTGCATGCCTGTTGTTGAGCCAATTATCATAAATTCCCCTGTAACAATTAACAATATTGGTACAGAGCTGCATGTATTTTAAATGTTATAATTATGCTCAGCTCTTTTGTTAATTGGCCTATCTGACTCTTTACTTTTTATGCTGCTCATCTGCTCATTACCGCAGCCATTTAATTCAATTAGCACCTTAATTAGAAGAACAGCCATGTCCAATGTCGTAGGACTTGTCAGAGTACGCAGCTTGATTAGCAAAGACAAACACACCATGCAAATCAGGCTGTAACATTTGGGGGCGGCAGGAATGGAAGGCAGCCAGCTGGTGAAGTGGAAAAGGAGCGTGACTTCATCCCCCAAAGCTTTGCCCAGAGAGAGAAAATAAAGAAGGCATCAGACTGAGAAAGAAATAAAATAATTTACAATTCCACGAGTTAAGGCATCACTTAACATGAATGGTGTGGAACTCCTGACGACGGTGTCACTAGTAAATTATCTCCTACCCCCAGTGCTCTTAAAAAATAGCCAGAAAGTGAGAGAGATGTGTAAAAATAATACAGTAATCTACCATATCATATGTCCTTTTCAGAAGAGGAAACCAAACCCCAAAGTCTAGATTCGGAGGGAGAGAGAACAAAAAGAAACACCCTGATCCTGGGCTTTGGTGTAAATCCGCATGGCTCCACTTATCAAAGCCAATGGAGGAGTGGGTCCAGGGTATTTTAAAATCACCCATTTGACCTAGGCCCTCCCATTTAAGACAGCAGCACTGTTGAGGAGAGACATGTGAGACTGGAGGAACTGCATTTTTGAAAATAAATAAATAAAAGCAGCTTCTTTTTCCAAGAGCAGTTCGAGTCTCAGTTTTGTTTTGTGCCAGTCTATTTAAATCTTTATTCCCTGCCTATTAATTCTCCTAATTAGAATTAAATGAAGCATGCTAAATTGCTAGATTAACCAATAATTAAGCAGGCAAAGCACTAACGTTTAATACACACAGGCAGCTCTTTCTCTTCTGTGATAGCACCGTGTCATGCCTGCTCATTTTATTTGAAAGGAATTAAGAGGCTTGTCTTCTGTGATCAACACCCCCCTCCCATATTAACTTACATAAAATAAAGACTTTCCCAAAAGGGGATCAGTTTCCAGCTAGTTATCAAGGAGCTCTTGATTTTATTTTTTAATTCCTTATCTGTGAGTCCTTGTGAAACCTATTTGAATCAGTTGGCTCAGGAAATCCAACAGCTGTACATATATTTAGCAGATAGTAGATTTTAATTAAAATGATATATAGTTTGTGTGGTGCTCCTTTTATTCTGTGTTCATTTCTTTATTTCTGCTCATGTAATGAGGTCCTACACTTATTTCCAGAGGGTGGCAGGCCCTCTCCCTCCCCCTCATCTCCCTGTGTTGTGCCCTTCTAGCCCTTCAATATTAACTTTACATATTTACACATTATTTGTCTTCATGGCATATACCTTATTGTGGGATGTCTCACTACCCTGCAGTTCCTTCAGCGTGCATGCAAGGAGATGTGCAGACCATTTAAATCAGTAGACTCTGTCATCTTAGGTAGTCTTGGTGATTTTAAAGGTTACTGCTTGGGTGTGTAGGTGCTGGCAGAGCTGGGGTTGGAAGCAGGACTTGCACATTCAGAGGGTGTTTTTGCCTCTTATGAAGGTGCTTGTTGATACGTATGCCTTGAGCATGTAACTCAGCCATGCACAGAGGGCAGCAAAGGCTCATGATAGGATTTTCATAAAGCTGCTCAGTCCTGTGGTGACTGAACACATATGTTCTTGTCTTTCATTCTTTTGAGTTAAGCTGTTAGCCAAAATTTGGAATATTTTTAGTTGTTCCACCACAGAATGGAAAAAATGTGATGGAGTCTGACGTTTCTCTAGGTATGTCTACACAGTATTTTGCAGACAGGTCCAAATTTATTTTGCCTCTGTCTTGAGCAATCTGCCTTTGAAAAGGAAGCTGTGTGGTCGTACTAGTGAGCCACGACTTCTGTTTTGAAACTGCTTTGCAGCTGTTTGGCTTGCATCACTGACGGAGTAACTCTGCCTTTGATGAAATCGCGTAACAAAAAAAGCTGGCCTAGAAGTCCTGTTTCCCAGAGATACCAAACAAGAGACTATGTGTCTGCTCACAGTCCCAACTCTCTTGTGGCCAGCACTTTCTCCCAAAGAGATCTCTCAAAGGGGTTGTTTAAACAATGCAGTTGAAATGATGTAATGTCTCAGTGCAGCTGAAAGAGGACAATCTCTGTCTTGTTTCTTCCCACTCCAGGTGATCCTACCCCTTTCGGTACTTGTATGAGTATCTTCTGAGATAGTTTTCCTTGCCAGTCTGGAAGAAAATCAATGTAACAAAAAAAGACTTTTCCACTGGCTTAACAAATTTGGTCTGCCTGCCATACAGCCAAATGAGTATGGAGGCATCAGGAGGGCCAGAGCAGGATCTGCAGCTGGTGAAAGTAGACAGTGATGGGGTTGCCTCTTTTGATGGCAGTAAAACAGTAGATTAGCCCAGGTATCACCAAAGTGTAGTTTGTGCTTTTAGACACAGGCACATCTCCGAGTAAAATCACTGATAATGAAAGAGAATGGATCTGATTTTTTTTATTCTCTGATTGAGTAGTCCTGCTGGTTTCAGGGAAAACTAAGCACCATTGCTGAAGTCATCAGAATTGCCTAAGATTTTTTTATGAACTGAACACAGACTCCTTAAAAACTTCAAGAATTGTAAAGATCTTTCTCCCAGCTTGTATAAAGTTTTCTGAGGAGCAGCTTTTCATCGTCTTAGGGTATTTTCATGTTCTTGTTCTACGCACATCTCTAACCAGCCAAAGCACAACGAACACTTATAATTTGGAGTTTAAGCTATGCAAGTATCAGCATCTGGCTATATTTTCTCTGTCTCTCTCACACACTCCACAATTTAAGATTGCACAGATGAGCATAGCCTTGAATGCTTTGGCATAAAAAATTTTAAAGACAATGCCAATGCATGCATCTCAATATGAGCAACTGCTAAGGGGCTTGCTAGGGACAATTTGTAGAATCATGACCCAACACAGGTTTGAACCCAGACAGGTTCAAGCTGGAGAAAAAAATAAATTAAAACAATACCTCAGAGGGTAACCATCCTCCCTGAGAATTTGTCCTGGTTTTGCAGTTGCTTGTGAACTGACCTCCACTGGGATGTACAGACTTATAGATTAACATAGAGAAGAGCAATACATGCCTTCTGAATCCTTAATGCCAAGAAATAATGGTGAGATGATGGGGCCGTGGAAGTCAAGGTAAACACAAGACACGAGTGAATTGCTTCATTTCTGTGAGGAGCCAGTTTGAGCAAGCTGGATTCTAATTTCTCAGCTGTCCTATAGTATGAACCGTATGGCCCCTGCAGTACATGCTGAGGACAGCAGTCTGCTTTCCGTTTTCATCTGGCTGGCTGATTGATTCATTCCTCTTCTTTTTTTCAAACCAAGCTTCTTACATGCTTTGGTGAATATCTTAGTCTCTAGTATCTCTGTCGATTCTGTGCGTGTGTGTGTGCGCGCGTGTGCATTGCACTTCAGCTGCTTGATGTAATAATAACCTGGGAGAATGCACTGGCTGTAAACTTCTTCAGAACATCCTGTTCCTGCAACTTGAAGATATTGACTCTGAAGGGAAACAATGGCATGAATAAAATAAAAATAAAAAAAGTTAATTATCCTTTGTGTTTGTAATTTAATTAAAGATGCAGTAAAGTTTTACTGTTTTTCCAGGTGATGATGTTTAGGGCTCTGAAAAGCTATTTGTGCTGGTGAGATTAAAGTGCATTTTAAAATGTTCCCCGAGCACTTTCACATTTGTTGATAGATTTTTAAATTAAACTTTAAATTGTAATCTAAATTACCTCCAACAATTCATGGTCCCTGTAATGAACTCCCACCATTCCTGCTGTCATCTGACTATGATATACTGTAAATGGTAACTGCTCAGGGTTTTACTGAATAGTGCTTTAGTATTACTGCACTATATTAGTTGTGTACAACCCTCAAATAGAAATCAAAGCATAACGTAGGTTTGGTTTAGCATAGTAACTTTATTATTTTCTAGTCTTTAGTCTTAGTGAACACTGCTACTGCTAATCATTTGGGACCTCATAGCATATACTTCCAAATAATTTTTGAGGCAATCCTGTCAAGGTAAAAGTATTTGCATTTTACCAGCCAATGAGCTTTTGGACATTAATCCTTAATGGGTAAAATAAAACTAATTGGGGAATATGAGTTCAAGTGCTCATTTGTAAAGTGACCATGGCTCATTGGCCCCTGAGGCACAGTTAGAAAAAAATACTTTCATAAATGATTGATGTAGATTCAAAGAGGAAGAAAGGATTGCAGTGGGATAGTAGAAATAATTCACCATGGGCTGCTCCATGATATGATGTAGGTATGCTGAGACCAAGTGTTTTCCAAGGCACTGCTCAGCGTAAAGCAGGGTCTAACTTGCAGATCGCTGATTGCCCCTCCTAGATAATAATGCCTGAGGCTCATGGACTTGTTTCTGGAATGAAAATAAAGTCCCCAAATGTAAGCTAGTCTAACATCCATGGGAAGCTCTCAAGGATCTCTGAACAATTACACATACGGAAAATTTGAAGGAGAAATTATTCCCACAAGATAAATGACACCCCTACCCCACCCAACTTAAGAGTAAATGTCCTAGGGAAAAGCAGAAGGAGAAAATAGGCATACCAAGGACTGTTTTGCTGCAGGAGGGTGCCCAGTTGAGCTCCAACAGTCTGTCACATTGAGACTTATTGACACAGGTTATGTTCCTTCTGGAAAGCTCTTGGTGGACCTTTCTTCCACACAGTTACATAAGCTATACAGGCTTCAGCTTTTGGTCTCCACGAATTCCCTACTTTAATTATATATATGTGAGATGAAAATAGACTTGCTTTATTTCATTTGATTTCTTAGCTCCCTGCTATGAGAAAAACAGGCACTGTTTGTGTTTCCTCTTCCTTTACCATTTGTCATCATTCAACATGTCGATAGCTATGCTGGTAAACCTGATGATTAGGTTTATTGATGATTATTATGGGTTCTCCAGTTACCAACAAAGCTTCAAACACTTCCTTCCTCAAAAGCCTCTGCCATTATGTTACTTGAAGGAAAATGCCAGTGTCTACAGTGGTGTCAGGCCAGAGTCAGTGCCTGCCCAGATGAGCACCACTCTAGATGGGTTTCCTTTTTTTCCCTCCCCATCCGTCTCTTACCATCTGTCTCCTGTCTGCCAAAGGTAGATTGTACCAAACTATCTGATAGCTTCCTTTGTTAAGATAGATTATCTTCTAGTCAAAGGAAATGCATTAGATACCATCTATCTGGACTTCAGTAATGCATTTTATATGGGGCAGTGATCAGTTAAACTGGAGGAGTTGGGAATGAGCAGAAGGATTAAAGGGTGGGTCAGGAACCTGCTCAAGTGGGTCAAAACTGACAAGACAGTCACTCAGGAATCACTTCTGGACTGGATCTTGTTAAATATTTTCCACAGTGACTGGGAAAGAAGAAAGGAAGGAATAAGGGTTAATGGTGATGTTTGCTGCTGAAAACTAGAGTCTAGCTATAGTCTGTAGGAGGATCAGAGTATCATAGAGAAAGAACGTGATTACTTTTGGACTGAAGGTATCAGTGAAATTATATAAAACACATTATGGCTGGGGACTGAGACTCAAGATGTCAATGTAGTCCGGAAATAACTGAGGTAAAATGAGGCTGTGGTGCTGGGTTGGTCACAGCTAATGATGATGCAGGTCTTGAAAAGCAAGTGTAGAATTATCAAGAAAAAAACTTTAAAAAAACACACAAAAAATGGATAAGTGAAGATCTGGATGCTTCTGTAAGTCCATTAGTGTAAACCCCATGGTAGGAGGTGAAGCTGAAAAGGTACTGTGGCACATGGATATATTTGGGTGGAAACCTAGACCAGAGTGTCTTTGGAGTGGTATAAATGCTGAACAACTACAATAAAAAGGTGTTAAGATATTTCTTGATGACTGAGAAATAATACTTTTGCCTGTGAAATCCAGTCCATGACACAGGACAAGTCTTAGATTGCAAGCTAGTGCAGTCTTTTTGCCCTTTGTGTCCCTATCCCTGGTAATGTCTCAGAGTAGTCAAAAAAAAGCCAAAACACTGAAGGGACAATTGAGGAGCATCATTTCCCCAGTGTCTGAAAGGTATCTCTCTTTTTTTTTTTCTAAGAAAGTAAGTATGTGTTGGAGGAA
>VWZY01007467.1:50131-52150 GCA_013399075.1 Chloroceryle aenea | reverse complement strand
AGGAAAAAAAAAAAAGAGAGATACCTAAGTGGTGGTAGTATGGTAGTGAACAGGAAAACTACTCAAGAGAGATAATTTCCAGGCTATTATATATATTTAAATTTATTGCTAAGGAAATACTCATATTTTATGCCACTTTTATAAAAGAACAATGTAAAAATTGAAAGGTTTCAGATAAAAAGTTTGAAATCATAGCTTAGGTCTGGTATAATTTTTTTAAGTTGCTTAGCAATTTCCATCTATTTAATTTATTTTTAAAAAAGCACATATCAGAGAAATGGTTTATATAACAGGTAGTTGTGTGTGGAAGCAGTTTCTTGCTATCGGTTTTCAGACAAAATGGACAGCAAGACCCAGTGGCTGGGGAGGAGCACTGGCATTCTGATTAGGAAAGTATAATGCTGCAGTGAGGTTAATTACCCAGGAGAACCATTTACACTTGATGCATTGACTTCTCTATCACTTGTAAGCACCAAATCAAGTCCTGATATTTTAAAGATATCATGAATTTGACATGGAGTTTATGGGTTGAAGTTTCTTTGCAGTAGGTCTGAATGAATTATCCTTCTGATAAATAAATCTATCAGGTTTTAAACATATCTCTCTATTGAAGGCCTCTGTGTTTATCAGCATGTATTTCTGAAAAATGCGTAAGTTTTATTTCTATTTCTCTTCCAATTCAGAAGTTTAAGGGGTCGTGGCTTTCAGTTTGGACTCAATTTCTGCCATTGAAGACAGAGATATCAGAAAGCATTCCTCAGCTCTGGAAAGTGGATGTCATGCTAAGCAATCCTCTGTACCTACACACAGAGTATATGCACTCTTTGTAAAAGACAGCAGGATGATCCTTTTGTGAAGAAAGTGAGACGGCAATGATAAGAAAAACTGGTCTAAGATATATTTTGCCTATAATTCTACTAAGAAGAGAAAAACGTAAGTTAATATCTGCTTTTAACTTTTTTTTTTTTAAAAAAAAAAGCTGTTATTTCAGCTCTGTGTTCTTGATGACGAGCAATTGATGAGCTAATTGTTTTCCTATTCCTACTGAACTGAATAGGAGTGTGTCTGCAAATACTGGGTCAGCCGTGTGAGTAAAGCGTTCATTGTTCACTGCTTACAGAATCCCTGTGCTATGACAGTAAATATTGTTTTCTTCCAAGCTTAAAGCAGATAACTCCAGTTTTTATGTTTCTCTGGAAAAGGCTGCTTCTTTCTGCTACTTTTTTTTTTTTTTTTTGGTAAAATTAATGAAAAAAAGCAAAAAGATAATTTATTTGGGGGGGGAGGACAAGTTTTATTACTGCCTTTCTCCAATTTCTGATGTTGAACTTTCCTATTTTATGCTATATGTAGACAGGCATTTCTTTGATACAACTCTATCCATATTTGTAATGTAAATATTTATTCTCTTAAATGAAAACAGGGCTATTAATGATGACAGAGCACTTTGAGCATTCCCTCTAAAGAACATTGTTTCTTTTTTCCCCATTTGAGAGTAATTGAGAAATGCCCTGCAATGAATCTGACGAATGCATATCTAATGCAATTTTACATGTTGCTACCCGCTCTAATTTAAGGTGGGAAGCAGATAACAAACTTCACAGTGTAAAACAGGATACAATCTCTCACTAATAGAAATTCATATTCCATATTGTACATCAGGCCGTTGGCATTTAGAATGCTGCAGTGGTGCTAACATTAGAATTCAGAGATATTTGTTGATGCTTCTCTTGAGACTGTTCATCCACACACACCCGCAAAGAGATAGTACCAGCCTCAAAATGAGTTTGTCAGTGAGGCTTTGGAGCTCTAGTCCATTCATATATGGTTTCATTTTTCTCAACGTGACCTTTGCTTTTCTGCAGTGATGGCTTTGGTTTGCTACTGGTTTCGAGGTGGCAGCTTCAAGGGAAAAGGGTCCGTGTCTTTTTTAGCTCTTAACAAAACTGTGGTCTTGTAACGAACAGAGAGATCATATCACCCTCACAAAGTGCTACATGCAGGTTAAAGGATGTCTTC
>VWZY01007467.1:5131-45131 GCA_013399075.1 Chloroceryle aenea | reverse complement strand
GATGCAGTCCCAGATACTGATTAATCGGGTGCATTGGGTAGGAACAGTGGCTAACTACCAGTGCCTGTCTGGGACAGTTTCAGAGGCTACTATAATTGCAAATGACAGGCTCAGTCAGCATGGAAGTGCTCCGTTGGCATGGCTTGGGCTGTATCTGTCAGTGCTAGCTTGCCAGGAGCTGGTCAAGGGTGGATAGTGTCTCCCTCATAACTCTGCGGAGGAGTGCGGCGTGAGCAATAACTGAGGGAGTACAGATTAATACAGAAAATTGCTAGTTAACTACTGCTGTGTGTCAGGGAATTGTGCCTCGCTTACCTGCCCCTGGGGGGGCATTTTCACTCCTCTTCTGTCAGCATAGGTGCCATGGTGTCAAAATGTTTTCAAAGTAGGGCTCTTCAAGGGCAGAGTTGAGTTACTGCAACTATCAAGTCAACTTGTGTGCAAAAATGTGAGACAGAGACAGGGAAGCATGAATCTCACAGTAAAGCAAGACTATCTCTGTCTATAGTGTTGGGCAATCAGTTTAGAGCCTAATTTTCAGTTAGTGTATATAAATATGTACACACATGTAGGAAATATGTGTGTATCTGATTATTCTGCTTCAGACAGGTCAGGTGGAGAAGTTAGTTGTTACTCACTTGACTTTCAGGTCCTTGAGAAATGGGGTGAATCAGTGGAAGAGCACCAGTAGCCAGTGACATCCTACATCTAGTAGCTGCAGAAAATCAGACCTTTCCTAGCTGGGTTTTTAACTAGGCATTTCAGTGCTTGAGTAACTCTCTTTTTACAATTTTGAGGGGAAAAAAATAATTAAAAGGGGTACAAAATAACCTTCCTTGAAATGGCATTTTTATTGAACTGGAACATTATGCTGTGTCCTGAAAAATCCACCCTACATCTTGAAGGAAGGAGCAGCTGGCTGCACCTTGAGTAGTACTGGGAGGATAAGTGAGTCTGCAAGGGAAGAAATGTGCTGACAGTAAGTCATAGCTGTATTACCTGTGATTCATTGCCTGATGGATTCACCACATCCTTACCACTCCTGACACACTCAGTTTGAACATCTTTAGCACAGAAGAGATGAATGACTCTGTGTTTTCTTTTTTCTGATCTTTTTCTGGCACAGTGTTTGATTTTGGTTAGTTTTGGGTTTGCTTCCTGCTATTTGTGCATGGGAAGATTGCGTAACAATCCTTAGTGCTTCTGTTTTCTGAGCCCTAATTAACACGAAGCACTACTGCAGGCAGAAGTCGGCCCAAGACTTATTCAAGGGAGTGTGGCCAACACAGTCAGAGTCACATTGCAGAAATATGTAACTCCCCAGGAAGCACTCTCTCCTCTGATCACACAGCTCTCTTCTGTGCGATAGGAGGCTCTACCTACAGGCATTTTCCATCAGATTGCTTTAAATTCTCCACTGTGTACATTATATACAGTCAGTTCATTAAAGAAGATAAACTGTAGCACCACAGTCCTTTGCTCAGTCAGCACCTGGGGAGTGGTTACCTGATCTTGGTTTACCAATGGCACTTAATCTGGTGTTTGGAATGATGTTAAAAGGCTAACTTTGTCAGCCACCTTTTAATAAATTATGTGAAAAAGGCTAGACCACAGGGGATTACCACCTTGGCATTATTTGTGTTTACACAAATAACATCAAGTACAGCTGTGGAAAAAATACAAGACTCTTAAACCTCTAAAGCAATTGTAAAAACAGCTTTAACCAAGTAAATCAATAATTTGATAATTACTGTGAGCTAGCTGACCTCTGTTTAAAATACAGGAATAGCAGGGAACATGCCCCTAATACCAATGAATTCAATAGTTTGACATAGTTTCTCACCTGGTATGTGATATGAACACCTCCAAATTGGATAGCAAGCCAAAATGTGGAACAATAGACAAAACTGAGGAGACAGGTTAAAAATGTCCCTTTTCCTTTAGCTTGATGGCTTGTTTGTCCAATAAAAATGTAAATCTTTTACAAGCTTGCAGAATGGTACAGCATTACAGTCTTTGCTGTAATGGCAAAGGGAGCTCTAGCCAGGGCATCACTTAAAAAAAGATGTTTCTTGTAATACCTATGGTGTATATACAATTGAGATCAAATGTAGTACACTAGCCTGGAAGCTGCTACTAGATCTAATAAAACTTTACACAATAATAGTGACACTTGCATGTTTTTTTTATCATTGTGTCTCTGTTGAAAATTAAATTAATAAGGAAATAGATTAGCTGCTTCTAAAGTTTGATAGTCATCAATGAGCAGTTGATTTTCTAGAAATCTGACGTCATAGGCACATCCTTGGAAGTGATTGAAGGATTCAACAGAGGCCTTACAGCTTTTTTTCCTGGACAATGTTGCACTCGTAAGAGGCTGCAAAGAAGAAGACACGGAAGTGTTTTGTAGAGAAGCATTGAAAAAGCAGTAAGAGGCAGGGTTTTTTTGTGCAATAAATCATCAGAAGAATAGGTGGGTCCCTGCTGCTGAGCAGGTCAAAAACCTTGAATCTGGCTGTGTGGTAAAGTGGCGTCACTAGAGATATTGATGGTCTGAGTAACTTTTTCAAAGGTTATGGCAGAAATTTTATCAGCGGTCTTTTTTTGTTGTTTCTTTCATCTGTATCTGCAACACTACTTTATTTCCTGAGACATTACTGATGATCTGCAGAGAATTGTGGGCGCAGTGGTCCTTCACTGCCCTGACTGCATACCCAACACATCACCTGACTCGGTGTTCCCAGCACCGTCATAGGTGGCTGTTTGCAAGAGCAACATGTGATAAAGGAGGGTTCTGTTAGCATCCAAGAATAACAGTTAGGAGGCACAATTCCTTCTTTCATTTCATTACACCTACAAGTCTACTACAAACCACTCTTGTCCAGAACAAAGGCACTAGAAGTGTCATCAGTATTGAAGGACTGGAGGTGCGATGAATACACTGAGATGTCTTGCAAGATTTACTTGAGACTGCTTCTCCCTTAATAAGGGTTGTCCTAGCTAGGTCAGTCCTGTGCAGCTGCAGTGTGGAGCTGGACATTATGCACTTCTACCACCTTGGCAGAGTGACTGAACAAGGTCAGATTATAGTGCAATTTGGGTTGAAACACTGACTGGCAAAACACCCACTGGTTTCTATAGCCTCATCATGCATTGTTGTGGGCAATCTTTCAACTAGATGAAGTTTATGAAGGTCTGATCTTATGTTTTTCTGTGATTTGGATAGTCATTCAGAGTGAAATTTAGATGCCAGAGATAGCTGTGCAGTGCCATTTTATATGCTCTGGGCTATCTGAAACACACATGTGGGGCTAATAGATAGGACAGAGGATGCATGGGAAACCCACTGCTCCCTGGAATAGCATCGGGAGGCAACATGTAATGCCCTGAAATGTATAAAATAGCACAAACAACCAGTATTGCTTCCTTGCAGTGTAGAGTAACTACAGGGTGTTCACAGAACATTTCTATTCTCAAATGCCTTTATTTTTCTTTGACTTATTTTTACACTGGTAAATGGCAGTATGTAAGGCACTACAGAATCAGGTAGATTCCTGTTTGCCAGTATCTTTGTGATTCTTCAGCTATGGGTGCTATGTCCTCAGGGGGATTTTGGTAAATGAAAGCATAGAGTTTTAACTTAAAGCCTTAATAAGAAATGATGCAAAATATATTGTCTCTTCCTTTTAATGCCGTCAGGACCATTTTAATTGATGATCCCCCAGAATGCTTGCAAGGCCAAATGTCAGAATTGAACAAATTAAAAGGTACATAAAATGTGTTAAACTTTTGAGAAACTAGACTTGAAAACATTAATTTTCCTTTTGTAACATTGACTGTAAATCCTGCATGGTTTTCTTTTATGCAGACACCCAATGAATCAGAAGATCAAGTATGGAATAGGGAAAAAAAAAAATCCAACAAAAAAACCCCAACCAAATTATGAAAGATATTCAGCTCTTTTGCCCTTACAGTCTATTTTTAAGTATGAAAAATTGCAGCAGCTAGACTTTTCTGGAATCTACTATGTCTCCTGTATTTGATGCCTTTTCTCTGCATAGTAATGTGTCTTTAAAAAAACTCCACTGATATATGTTACAAGGAGTGTATCTCTTTCACTGAGACAGAACATTTTAATTTCCCGACACCTTTTAGTGATTGCTTCAATTTCTGAAGATTTTGATAAAATCATGTGGGTTTAGAGTATCAGGATTGAATACCCTGCTCCAGCAGCAATTTAATGAAATGCTGTAGTTTCACAGCATTTCATTTGACATAACCTAGCTCAGAGGTCTAATAAATGCAGTGTGATAAATGTTGGAGCTACAATTGTAAAAATATACTTGTAATTGGGTTAATATGCCTTAAAATACTACCCATCAGTTATCTTTCTTCTCACCGTTATATGGCTTGCACTGTAAAGACTAAGCAATGCAGTTTACCCTTTTTTCCTCCTATCTCCTTTTCTTTCCTGCTTTTGTAAAAGCTTCTTTTTTTAAACATTTGATTATAGGAAGCTGTATGTATTCTCCAGTGCTAGAAATTCTTCTTTGTACCCTGGAACCTTTTTCTAAACTCCTCATATTCTTTTCATAGCCATCTGGAAGAAATTTAGGACTATAAGACAGACACTTCAAAGTGAAAGACAAATGTAAATAAGGATGCAGAATGCAACACAAGCTGCAAAGGTAGGTTTTGACAAGTGTTCTTTTCCTTTAGTTTATCAGATAAATAAATTCATAATCAGTAATAAATAATAGAGGTATCACAGTTATTAGATTAGAACCAGCAATACATTTTTACCTAATAATCAGTTGTGAGTGTGGTGTTTTTGTGTGCGTTGTATCAAAATAGTGCCATAGTACAGAAGCTCTTCTGCTGTAAAGTAGTTCTTTTGCATACTGTGCTTTAGGAGAGAGAGTCAGAACTACTTTTCAGCTAAATTCTGATGTTTGGTGTGTTTGCCCAGGCTGGAAATGCTCCTGTTAATTTTCAACTCAGAAATTGGAATTTAAGGGACAACTAGTTAATTTACAAATATTATTCTAAGCAACAGGATAATATATGTGACTCCTGCTAGAGTCTGAAACCCTTTGTTAGGCTTTGAAAACAGCTATCTGAAGATATATAACTGTAGCTGAAGTATCACTGTGTGAAACTGCTGCCTCTGGGGATGTGCATTGCCTATTGGCCTCGCAGAATGGATATGAATAATACTGTAATTATAATTTTGCTATAATGCATATATATGTGTCTGTAAAGTGTTATGCAAATAGAGCATAAACCAGGGCTGATATGGAGGAGCATGTTGTCCTTTCCATAGCATCTAGCTTGGAAGGAAGAATTAAGATATGGGAGCAGAGCCAGGACTGACATGCTATCAAAAACACACTATATAGGATAACAGGGGTGAGGGAGCAGAGAGGCTTCCCCATGAGAAGGCAGTGGGGAGCCATTTGACAACCTAACCATGAACTCTAACAAGGGCAGAAGAAAATCAGCCTGGTCTACATACCCTGGAGGTATTCCAGCATCAGTAATGACCAAATATTAAAGAGCCATGCAATAGCTGTAAGCATGGGGCTTGGTCTCTGTTCACATAGTACCAGTTTGCATATTTCTTTCCACTGCTGTCTTAGGTGAGTCCCAGTGATTGGTGCCTCCCAAGGCCTAATACCAAGTAGTAAGAGTGTAAAACTTACTGTCGGGCTTGTAGTTGAAATTCTTTGTGGCCACATGAGAATAGGCACTTAACTACAACTTTCCCATGATTTACACAGTATCCCTACACAAGGCAGCAGATGCTTTCTGAAGTCTCCAGGTCTTCAAACATGCTGAAATCTACCATCATAGTCATATAAAAATGGGCAAGATCCAGTGCTGGAAGGGTGCTCAGCATGTGCATAATGCAAGATTACAACTTCAAATGCATGTACGAGAGAGAGATCTGCCATTGAGAATGTCTTCCCCAACTGTCTTCATTAGTGAGTAAAGACCTTTTCTTACATTAAAACAGATTTTAAAAGCCAGATATATCAATACTGCTGTTCCTTCCATTAAGACTTTGCAACTTCATACCTGGACCAATGTAGTTAAACTAATGCACAGTCCAGAAAGTTATAACCAAAAGAAGTGGTTCTTCAACTCAAAGAGACATCCCAGAGACAGCCAGGAGCACGTAGTCTATGTGAGAGAGCTCTCCATGGCCACAGAGTTATGCCTGATTCTTGTCTAAAAAGAATGATAGAAATGGCACACTTGAGTGCTTAAAATTAGTCTTCTAATTTACACTGTGTCACATCTATCTTCAGGGACTTTTTTTCCCCACTTAACTCCAGCTATTTGACTGAGACTCTTTTATTTGCTAGGCAGCCAAACCCTCTCTATAATCACAGAAAAGATGTGCACCTCCCTGTCCCAGCATTGCTCTGAGGCAGGCAGGATGAATCATAGAATCATTTAGGTTGGAAAAGACCTTTATCAAATCCAACCATAAATGAAACCCTGCCATATTCACCACTAAACCACATCCCTAAGCACCATGTCTGCATGTCTTTTAAATACCTCCTAGGAAGGTGACTCAATCACTTCCTGGGCAGCCTGTTCCAATGCCTGACAATCCTTTCGGTGAAGAATTTTTTCCCAATATCCAATGTAAACCTTCTTTGGTGCAATCTGAGGCCATTTCTTCCTGTCTTATCGCATGCTATTGGGGAGAAAAGACTGAGACTCAGGGTCTGGAGAGAAAACTTTTAGAAAGTAAAAATTAGGTGAGATGAACCCAGAAGTGGTTTATTGCAGTAGTTGCACTGATATTCTTTACTAAGACTGCAGAGACATGTTTTATTATCAACCGGAGGTGTTTTCAGAGCCAGCATGGATGTTCCTTAGGCAAAAAGGCCTCTGAGGATATTCATGTATTAGGCAGTTGTGAGAAGGACTTTTTCCGTGGAAGTTATGCAGGTCATTCAAAGCCACTGTGTGTCCCCATCATTTCTGCAAGGGTGTGAAACGTTGGATTCCAGCCAATCATATCTACAAGCAAGGGGTAAAGCAGGAAATGGGCAGAGCATAGAATGTTTTTGCTTGAAAAGGACCGTAGTCCCACCTAGTTCCAACCTCTCTGCCATAGGCCAGGGATGCTTTCCACTAGGTAGGTTGCTCAATGAAATAAAAGGACCCTCAGAGTTTCTCCTCTGGGAAAAGGCCAGGATCGCATCTGCTTCGGCAGCAGATGCAAGGCTGGGGAAAGGCTTCCCTGTCATCTGGGCTGAAGAAGACCGAGGAAGTCTCTTCCAGATCTCATTTCCATGCCTTCTTTGAGCTTTGTAGCCAGTGCTGTCTTTCCGGTGCTGTCACGTAGTCTGGGAGCACATTTACATTTTCTGAATAGGGCAATTAGTGCTCACTCCTTTCCCCGTGTCACTCGCACCTGGTCTCTGACATTCGTGCCTCATCAGTACTAATGGCCCAGCCATTAGTGGTGATTACTGGTCATTGTTTCTATCCCACTGACCCCTCCCCTGACTGGCAGAAGCACCCCCCTGCATTCTTCCCCAGCACAGAGCCTAACGTTTAATAGCCCAGTTTAATACCAGAACCACCGAGTACATAAATAAAACCAGACAGGTCCTACTTTTATTTTATATAGCTGGTGAGAGACGAATACATGCTTTTTTGATTATGATTAATGCTGCTGTTTATTATTTTTATTGCAGTAGTAGCTTAAATATCACAACCTATCCAGTTGTAGTACAAATTCATTGGAAAAAGAAGGTTTCTGTTTCAGGCAGATGACACCCCAGACCACTGGAGCATTGAAGACCTAGAGCAGCTTTCTGTTTGGAGTTATAATTAGCAAAGAAACCTAGGGACTTCTAAGAGAATGTTCATAAAGTTTGTGATATTATATATTAGGCACCTATGTGAGCTTGGTTACCATGATATCAATGATTTTTATATTTTGATAGACTTTTAGTTTTATGTTCTCATGCTCTTTTAGGCAGGAACCACCCTACTTTCTGTACATCATGCAATAAAACCCTGTTGTATGCTTTATTACAGAAGAATGTGCTATGTTAAAGAGAATAAATAGCTTTATTATTATATCTCTTTCACTCTGCTCTCCTTTAGCCAGTGTGATCCCTGAAGAGTTAAAGTCCGAGCACATATGAGTAAGAATAGCAGAGTCGTTTTGCACAGTCATCTATTTTGGCACATATAAGAAAAAAGACTAATCTGCAAATTTCCTTTCAGTGGCAGCCCAGTCATGAAGCAAATTTTTAGCCAAATTTAGCTGAATTAAGTTTGCTTCCTCCCATTGCGTTTGGGCTGCTTTATTTCAGCCATGCACCAGAACCCTAAAAACCTGTTCCTGGCAAGCCTGCTTCTCCCGTGCTGTCCACAGGCTGATTGCAAGTCTGGGACCGTTAGAGGATTCCATCTCTCTAAGGCTATTGAATTAAAGTGCATGAAGTTGGTTAAGCAGCTAATCTTCTTCAGGGCCCTTCTGGAGGGAACCTGTCTTCTCTGAAATTTATGCTGGTGTTAATGTAAATTATTTAATGGTGGTAGTCTGAGGTCCAGCTCACTGCTCCACCTACTGCTTCAGAGATAATTAAGCCCTGTGTTAAGGGTTTTTTTTTAAGACTTTCCTTTAAACTGTATCACAGGATTTGTGCATGGCCTCTCTGTTGATTTGGATTTTACCTTGAATGAATAATGTTATGTGTATTATAGCTGTCACAGATGAAAAAACAACTTCTACAGATGAGTGAATCCATTTGTTGGTTTATGGATCCCAAATCCTCCGGGGCAGCAAATCCATCTGTCATCACTGAATGCTGTGGTTTATTTGGTGCCGTAAGTCAGATGACAGGTATTAAAATACACATGGAGGTGGACAGATCTTTGCTGACTTCACAGCAGAGGAGGCCCATGAGTATTTTTTTTCCAGCACATGCAATGAAATTACATAAAGTCAGGAAATCCATTCCTAGGGGATAGTACAAATTGTCTAAGCTAGTAAGACATCAATATTTGGTCCATAGGCCTTTGACCTAACCACCTGCCTAAGTCACCCTATCCCACTTTTTGCTTCCCTTTCCTTACTGCTCCTTTCCTTTCTTTCCAGCTGCATGCATCTCAGGAAAACTGCACTTTGTGGGCCACTCTCTTTGGTTTTCCTTCTTCTTTCTTGTTCTATGACTTTACTCCTCCATTCTTAATTCCTTGTTTATACTAGTGTACCTCAGGAGGAGCCAAAAAAAAAGTTGTTGATAAAAAACTGGCCAGGAGAAAACACTGCTGTAGTAATGTGGGATTTTTTTTCTCTGTGGTGTTTTCAACAAGAGGAGACCAATTTCTAGGCATCTGTTCAACTTTCCTAGATGAACACTACAATGTTCAGTTTAGACAGTTAATGATCAGCTCAGTTGCCTCATTGTTGGTGACTAGTGCCATACAAGATGTTCCAGAGCATTCAAAAAGTGTTGTTGCACAATTGAACCATGCCCTTTGGATGAGAAGTGATGTTCTTTCCATGGGACTTTAGACACTTGCCTTAATTAGTTGCCCTTCAAGAACTTTTCCTAGGATCATTCCAGATGCTGAGTCAAAGCAATTTAACTTGCTTCTTGATCTGCTTTCTTCTGTGAAATATCTACAGTTGGTATGAATAAACCCTGATTTGGCCAGCTTACATGCACAAATCATCTAACCTCATTTGCACTGTCTAGAATAAAAGTAAACTGATGCCCTATGTGATGAAGCTAAGAGCACCCTGTGGGTAGGGTTTGACTCTAAAATCTGCAAGGCCACCATTTTTTACAAGGCTCTACCAAATCATGTCTACTTGGTGTTAGCTCTTGTTTGGCCATCCATGATCAGTACGTGGTGTCCTGTAGAACCAGATGGAAAGATTTTCTTCCTGCACAGAGAGCAGCTATCAGCCAGGCAGGAGACATATCTGTCCCTAGTAAATCAAATTTCCACAAAGCCTGGACTTATCAGAATGTGTACATGGGTTGCTTTACCAGTTGCTGTCGTTCAGGGACTGAATTTTGAGTAGGAGAAAGGTCCAAATGACCCATTCAGAGATTTGACATTTTTTGCAGACCTTTAAACTCAAAAAGACACTCCTATCTTAAGAACAAAGGTACTCTCTCCTTTTGTAGAATCCATCTCATCCCACCAGCCCCTGAATTTACAGTTTCTTTATTACTGCTGGTTATTGTTTAAATAAAGCATACATTCCGGTAAATAGCAATTGCTCAAACATAAGCAGCTTTAAAAGCAAGAAGTAGCCCTTCCAGTCTCTAGATGAAGGATGATTTGAGATGAATTGATGTGTTCTGACTGGTGAGTCAAAATAATTTAGTTCCCTCCCCCCGCCCCCAGTGTTACACCAAGTCAATTTTTTCAAACCATATTTGATATCTTATTGTTTATTTTCGGTCAGCAGACAGCAATTTTCAAGAACTGCTCTTGATATACAGCTCAGATATCTTACAGGTCACATGTCATTCAAGAAAGGTCAATGATTCATTTAAAGTTTCATCATTCTTCACATAAACAGGCAAATACCATTTCATTCACAGTGCAGGCTTTTGTGAGGGTGATAGGCCTCTGTAGTAACAAAGTCCATGGAATCTTATTCCCTGCCTAAGAAGGAGTGAATTGGCATTATTATCATTACTTTATCATATATCTCAGATGTGCTCCCAGTAAAAGTATGTGTATCTAAACAGAATTTCATTTAGGGTCAATTCTAAGGAGTTTTTCAGATCTCTGTTTCTTGCCCTGATTTTTTTCTCATCATTCGTAAAAACTGAAATAGTGTTATACAATTATACCCTCCCAGCTTGCTCAGTCAGAATACCCAGAGACAAACACGACAATCGAGCAATAGTGACACATACATCATTGGCAACTTATTTGTTACTGTTTGCTAGAATTAAATCAAGATTTTCGCTGTTGTTGATTCCTTTAGAAATAACACCACCAGTAGAAAATGCACATTTTAAAAACAACTTTCTTATATCCAAGCCATAATGCCTAACTTAATTAAACCCAAAAGACTTTTAAGAAATAAGATGCAATTTTTGTAGGGTAAGTAACCGATTTCTATTTTGTCTCTGTGTTCTCCTCAGTGTAGCATTTCAAGCTAGCAAGTTCACTGAGTAGCTTTCACAAAATAAATAATAATGCCAACTTCTCAGTCTGGATGGATCCAAATGAACCTGCCTAACCATCACCTTAAACAATTTTTATTGGTATTTTAGAAGCAAGTTTCTTATCAGGAGTGAAAAAGCAGATCTTAAAAAAGAAAACAAACACACACATATACACACACACAGAGACACACAGAAAAAAAAGCCTCAACCTTTTTTCTGTAAAGTTAAAGATAGTTTTTAAAAACACTGCTGACTACCAATGTTTTGCTAACATTAAAGATCTCAAGATGCAGAACTGAAACAAGACATTCAACAGCTTTATGCAGGGCTTTGGGTGAGTTGGGCATCAAATGAGACTTTTCAGTGTGTCTGTGTGCATAGATCCTGAACATCAGAAGTTTGGTAGGCACCCACTGCATTTTGGTGCACTGAATACTTTTCAATAACTGTCTATCTGTTCTTGCTCGACATCACCAGTCATCCTTTATACCAGTGCTATCATTTAAAGGCAAGATAGGGACTGAGAAAGTTTTGAAATCTCCATCCAGTTTCTTCTGTCTCATTAGCTGTTAAATGACTTTATGAATCTGTCTGTAAGTCTCTACAAGTTAGTGATGACTCCGCCCTCAACTGAAGAAGAGGTTTGCAGTGTGTTCTGCTCCAGCTGATTATAAATGCCAAAGTGTGAACAATAGAAGTTACAGATGTATTCAGTTAAAGATGTTATCCCTGTAAAATTCACATTGGTGGTATAGAATAGAAGATGAGTTAGTAGCACCAGTCAAAATTTCCAAAGGTACTCAGCAACAAGTGATTCCCAGTGAGATTAAGCAGTGCTTCTCACTTCCAGTCTGTGGTGCAAAAATGTTTTAATATTTTTATTCTTCTCTCTGTTTACATTATGGAAGTAGATTATTTATGGCTTGAGGATCTCCACATTTCAAATTTTCAAGTAATACATGAAAGTGAATAATATCATATAATGAAGTCACTGCTTTAGTGTTAGGTTCTTTTATCTACTTAGAAGCTAGAGGCTTCTAAGGGTATCATCACCTTTTGATTTTTACCATCACATAGATGTGTTCATGGAAAGGCAACTGTAGAAACTAACACTTAGAGCTTGTCCCTGGAAGTATTCTGAGTTAGCTGCCAACATCTAAAGAGGAGTAATCGGAGAGTCTTTCTACTGGCTTATTGCAATGGGTTTGATCGCTAGACAGTGGGTCTGAAGTCTCTCACAATATAACCCTGGGACAAGCCAGACAGGGTCTTATTTCTCAGTTATTTGGGTTCCTCAGCTTGTCGTGTATTCTTTTTTTGTGTATGCGGACACAAGCCTTTTACCGCATAATCTAACATACACAAGTTCGGTGTAAATCTGGTGATAAAGGTAACATTTACCTCTCTGCATATGCTCCACAGAGTGTTGAATTCATAAGAATATAAAGATAAAGCTTACTTGCACTTTGGCAATCACCTGGCACTCAACCCCTGTGTGAATTTAATTTGTGGATGAATTAACATCTCCATTCCTATTGGGAAGTGTTGGCAGGACAGGCCCTTCAATGAGAGGGAGAGAAAGCTTTTTGTTTGTGTTTTGCAACCTGACAGTGCAAATGGCTTTTCTAACTAGGAGCAGAGGATTTTGACAGATTGAACATAACACTGCAAAACATTTTCAGTTAGTGAAATGTTTAGAATGCTTTGGAACACGGCTTCTCTTTTCAAAATAATTCCTTTTAATTTTGGAAGCCAAAGTCAATATCTCTTTGATGTTCCTATCACCAGGGAAGGAAGATAACTTGTTGGATGGCTTGGGACCTCCTCTTTGACCTGTAGTGGCTCTTTGCAAGATCTCTGTGTGCACAATGGAGGATCTTGTGGGCAAAACTTTCTGGGTGAGGGAAAACAGGTATATATGCATAAGTGATTTACAATGAGTTTTGCAAAATTTTATTGTTGACATTTTTCCATTACTCAATTTTACAACAGTATTAAGGATGTACTACAGACTGCATTAAGGAGGTTATTATCTAGTAGAGCATGGAAATACAGGGAACTTTTGGCAGGCAGAAAACAAACAATACAACTCTTTCCTTCACCAGGAAAAAAGAAAACAAAACAAATTCAAAAAGCCAAAATTTCTGGAACTTTAATGTAGAAAGAAGTTTCTTGGATACTGGATTACTTCACACTCTCTAAGATCATAGTCATGTCCTTGAAAAGAGTGACTTTGATTTTTCTGTTCTTGCCTTTGTCTGATTTGTAAGTGATGCTGAGCAGGTCCTAAGGGATGTTACATGCTAATCATTCCTACAAACATTATCAAGGACCAAGGGCATTCACCCACTCTTGGGGTGGAGTGTGGGGCCTCAACAGAGCCCTTCCTGCCCATGGAAAAGAAATGAAGCATGACATTGACTTAGCACCACTCTGAAGGTGTTGTACTCAATATCATGAAGGTGCTCCCTCTGAACACAAATTTAACTTGTTTTTAGCGTTTACAGTTAGCGATTAAAAAAAAACAAAACCAAAAAACAGAACACAAACCTGAGGCTGTTAACATTTTTGTCCAAGCTTGGTCATTCATAGGTGGTCTCAGTAGGACTCTGCCCTCATTCTGCTGCCTCAGCAAGACAAGCATACTCTGAGTGAAGTTAAAATATTCCCTGATAGAACTATTGCCTTGTAACTCTCTTCAGAAACCATGCTAAATAGAAACAGGTAGTCAAGATCCTTAAATTTTCTGTCTTATTATAGCACTCCCTCTGTATTCTTTGTCTCTCCTTTTATTTTTATATATCCTATAACCTAGAGGGTCTAGGGACCAATCCAGCATCAGACAAGCCAGGGAGAATTTGTTGCCAACTACAGGTCTTGTCTGGAATGAAAAACTGAAACTGCCTTGCTCTTGGGGAATGATCTTGTAGTACTTTCTCTATCAAAAATGCTGCTTTGGAAGTAGTGGTCTCTACCCCTTGATGGGATGGAGGATGTGGAGGTAGGGAATGTTCTCATTTCCAGCTGCAGCATCACAGTAACCAAAGGCACAATCTAGACGGGTAAAAATATAATAGTGAACATGAGGAAAGTCAAACAGGGCATCAGCATCTGACCCTCAATGTTCAGACGGTGGATTTATCACTCCCACAAAATTTTAATAAAGCAATAAATTACAGTCCTTGTAGATTAGCACTTAGTGACTGGATTTGAAATGACAGTACAGGATTGAATGGCTTTCTGGACTTATCATTGATCCATGTGCTGGCCAGTCAGTTAAGAATGATTTTCAGGACCTGGTTTCTTAAGCTTTGAATTTTCATCTACACTCTGAATATATGTTTCTATCTCTGTTTGTGTACAAATTGACTGATGAAAATCTCCACATACTCCACTTAAAGATATGGTTTAATAATCTTTTAAAATAATTCAAGTGTTTACCTGAATTTTGCACTAAGTAGCACTATGCATATAACATGTGACTGTCATGCACCATCATCAGAAAGATGCACTTAACTAGTGAGAAATTTCAATTAAACTCACATTTCAAACAGCAGATGATGATGAGTGAAGCCTACAAACAACATGCAAAAGGATGTGTATGTGTTAGAAAGGCCTTCCTGATTTTTAGTGGAGTTACTTGGAGTGTAGTGCTACTAGGAGTGTAGCTTCATTTGTTCTTTATTGACACCTTGGATTCTTTTTGCTGTTTAGATCTTATTGAAAGCAAAGGAAGAAGTGATGTTAAATGTCTTGGTTTGCCATCAACATGATGTGAAGGGGAGGAAACAGAAGCTGCTCTGTGTGAGCACCAGTCTAATGAAAGATTTCATCAACTTTGTTTTCTCTTGTTCTCAGTGTAGGGCCCAATAATAAGATATATCAGCAAATATTTCCTCAATTCAGTGATGCTATTCCTCCAAGAATGGATTTTATTTTTGGCAACAATCCAATGGGCATAAGTGCATATAATTTGAAATTGTAGCTAAACCAAATTATACTTACATATAGCAACCTCTCTTATAACTAGCAGAGATCTTCAAGATTGATGTTATGTAAATGAATTGGTCATTACAATTGAGCAGGACTGGGCCCATAATGGGTCAGATGAGCACCCTCTCAGCACAGATCAGTAAGGATGAAACTTGAACTCCTTGTCAGATACTTGCTTTAGGTCAAGTGGAATACAGAGCTCTGAGCTTCTACCAACATATTTATGGTGTGTGTAGCTACAGGCAAAACAAACACTGAATAGCATCTGTATTTAATGTTCCTGGCTCTGATATTCTCTGAAAGCTCTTATTGCAAGACCGTGCTTTATGTTGCTTATAATTTTTTTTGAATGTAAACTAGTCTTGTTGAAATTTTCCATGATAGATATTTCTCCTGGCTATATGTTTTGGGAACACTTCAGCTAAAATAGTTGGAGTGCTTCTGAGTGTGAAGTTATGGGAAAATACATGGTGTCACATGAAAAATTATAATTTTTAGTAGGTTAGTGGGGAGATGTACCTTCATTGTGGTTTAAAGCATAGGACAGAAAACTAAACCAAGGAGATCTTAAATATACCTACATTGTAAGAATTTGTGCAATCCAGATGAGGACAGACAGTGATTTCCTCTGTACTATGTAACGTCCTTTCTGAAATTGTGGGCTGAGAGCAGGACTTTCCTAGCAATTTCTTCCAGCACTGCTGGAACAAGTTCTGATAGATTTTTCCCTCCAGTATGGGACTTGGACTCAAATCATTTGACTTGAGCATGATGAGAGAAGTAAAGAAAGTAGGTTGCAAGAAAAGCCAAAAGCTGTTGAAAAAAAGTGTATTTAAGAGGGGAAAAAGCAGGGAATAGAGCCAGTTAGCGATTAAGGATTGGGTAAGGAGTTGAAGGGTGGAAAGAGAAGACTAGAATTGGCATGCTGCCTTTACCTTCCCTTGTATAAAAGCAATCTACACCAAAGCCCTTGTTTCTGGATCTACCAGAACTTGGGCTTTCAGCAAGTATCCATGAAACTACGGTGCAAAAATAACACCTCCCAGCACACTCAACTGCTAAAACTTGCTGTGGACATCATTTACTATAATTACTACAAGCAACCAAGATTGTGCTTGAGGCTTAGAATTCTCATCTCACATTTAGCATTCATGTAACACTGTGATTCCTTGTGATAAAATTCTTCCTTTCAATGAAAAAATTTTGAAATCACATTTCATGCCTAAGTTACATACTAAAAAGCTATTAATGTTGAAAAGCCAAATACCAACAAAAAAGAAAATATCAATATTGATTCAATCCATCCCTAGGAGGCAATGTCCTAGGATGAACTGTTATGCCTAGGAGCCATTCTGATGATTTATTCCCATGGAAGTTGGAAGGCACATACTGGGTGGTGTCAGGTCTTCCAGAAGGAAAAAATAGTGACATAACAAGCTGGAGGATTCTCTCTCTGTGTACATGATGCTCTTCATGACGACTCAACCAACCACATCCAAGACATGACAGTGAAAGACTGGTGACTTGAGGATGACTGAGGCAGTGGCTCCAATGTTTGTTCAATGGAGCCAGCAGGGACTGCTACATTGACCACAAAAGGCAGCTTCTGCACAAGGTAGCAGCTCCTGTTGAGTTCCTGTGTTAGCAGTAGGAACTATAATTTATTAAGAAGTTACCACTGTCAGCTGTTCAGCAGCATCTGTGCCAGGCAACAAAATACCTATACAAAGTATGGCAGAGACCATGTCTGTTTCAGAGCAGCTGGAGAGCATTTGCTAGTGCCAGGACCTGTGCCATGCATCTGAGAATAGGTTTTGACAGCAGGTGGGAGCAGAGAGAAGGAATGTATAACTGGGAAACAGCAGAGAGAGTAAAAGAAGCCCTCCAAACTGGATCTTGGTTTAGGCAAGTGGAGATGGTAAATGGGCAGGGAAAACAGAGCAGGAAGACACTCACATTATATTCCAAGTCAAATTTCCCTTTAACTTCCTCTGCAAGAGGCAGAAGAATCACTGGCCTTAAATAGTCAAATAATGCTAAATACAGGCATACAGGGTGATAATTCTTTCCTAAGGATGAGATGAGCATAATGTGTAGTAAACTAATTGCAGGGTCACTGGCAGAATAATGACAATAAAACACAATATTGACCAGTTGTTCCCTTTGTGCTGAATGAGGTAGGGCTGCTGAGGAAAAATTAGGTTACTACTAAGACTGTGTCATGGTGTGATAGTGACCAGGACATGTTAGCCCTGGCATTTCCCAATCTTTGAGTGCAATTTTTCACTGTTCCATGTTGTGGTGCACAAAGGTAGACACATGTATGTAGTCATGTGTGTCCACGTGCAGAAGCACAAATATTGGAGGGTCAATGCTCATTATATACATGCAGATAACATGAGACTTTGTTCATGGTACTAGTAATATCCAGTCAAAGGTAGTTCTATAATTAATTTCAACACTTGCTTTTGGGTTTAAATATGCAAGATGTTGTTTTACATACAGTAAAATTCTGACATTGGCAACAATCACAAACAGAAATGTGCATTGATGTGACACATTTATCTCTGTGCTTCCAAGCATGGTACAAACGAATTCACAGTTGCATTGGAGCAATGCCTGCCTCTTTTAGACGAGCTACTCATCTTATTGTTACATTTGGACACTTGCACAGTTCCATTTGCCTAGACTTTGTTATTTTGAGGCTGGTGGCTTAAAGATAATTAGTCTATCATAATTGTCATTCTCATCAAGGAAAGGTGATGAACACATTTTACTCCTCAATCATTTATTTTCTCTTGATGGTTACAGAAAGATGAATGGAGTCTGGCAGAAACAGAGAGGACACTAATCCAAAAAGATGAATATATTAAATATAGTTAAAAGTTGCTTTATTCCCAATTTATAAGGATGCTATTCTTCAGCTCAAATTTTACTTCAAAATGAAAAAATAATTCCGTTAAATCAGCCATTTTCTTCTTTTAGTTTTGAATCACTTGAGCTCTTCACCAAATATACAGATGCCTACATATATACCTACATATGCACTCACAGGGAAAGTTTTCAACAGTGTATTACACACAAGAGCAAGCAGCAGATTGCTTAAGATTAGCCCGACATCCTGGACCAGTCTTGGAGCAGTAATATCTTCATGTTTGCTGTCAAGGCCCGTCACCCCAGCTGACCAGCAGGGATGCCAAGGCAACCCACATTACTCAATCAACTTTAAGTGTTATAAATACTGAGGTCCATAAAAAAGTACAATGTAATGATGACTTAAACAAACCCAATTCATCATCCCAGCTGCACACGTATCATTCCCCTCAGGGTGACCAACCAACCAGCAGTGAACATAACCAAGGCCAGATTCAGATTTAATTTCTCTTCATCAATTTGACTTTTGGGTTTACCCCCCTCCAAAGGAAAAGAAAAAATATCCCCTTAAAAGTGAATAAAAATCTCACAAATCAAATACGTCTCAGCTCCCCAAGTCCCCTTTTTGTTGTTGTACTCATGTCCATGCATTTTGCCTCTAGTGATATAAAGGGAAACCCTTCAATTTAAAGGTCAAATGGGGGCCGTTTGTTTTAACCCAGTGAACCATAGCAGTGGTATTCACATATATTATCTTTTGTCCTTCAACAGTTGTTAGACTTGTAGCCAGAGGCAAGGTTTGGCAGATTTGCTCGCACTGATTTTTTAAAGATGTAAAAAATACTGAATTTTTGCAGTTAAGTGTGCTTGATTGAGTAATATTCTGAAAATCAAAGCGATACCAAATCTGATTTTCAGTCAATGATAAGGCACATTCACCAGTACTATCAAAGTGTATTGGTTTCATTCATTTAAAGAGGACAAGTAAAGATTCATGATTTAATGTGATCTGTTCCCTCTCCTGCCTCCATCCTCTTCAATGCCTCCCCTCAATTTTATGGTTCCCCCTTTGCTAATCACAGAAATGTCATGTGAGGACCCAGTTAATTATTGTTCCCCCTTTCAGTTCCCATGCCCTCAGCCCAAATTCCCTTTCCTTTTCATTAAGAGATTGCAATTAAAGGGTGGGCAACTCAGTAAAACTAGGTTAAAAAGCACTAGTACAGTCTGCTAGTAAAAGCAAGGTTTCAGCTACTTCTCATTTCCACATGACTGTGGGAGTAAGCCAGTTTGCATCGTCTGGAATTAGTCATTTTTTGTGCTGAATTGCTGCGCATGTTTTTTCTGCTGTTGAATTACTGCTGCTTTCCTCCTGAAAGGTGACTGCATTTTAAATCAGACATTTTTTGCAATAGGTACAGAAGCATAGTTTGGAAAGTTTAGATCTTTCCCCATCCTGTTGAAATTAGATGAAAGGAATATGGTAATCAGTGGGGCTGGAAATCTGTAACTGGCATCAAAATTTGGCTTTGGTCTCTGCTTATGCCTGCAATAACATCAAACTGATGAGGATGCTTCAATATGAAGCACAGTGCAGTAACTGCTTGCCCTCGAAGCTGCTGCAGCTTTTTTCTTCAGACTGAAAGCTTAACCTGAACTGAAGCTTAATCTTTCTTATGAAAATTTTCAATGAACTTGTATTTCCTGATGAAAAAAACACGGTTTTCTAAAATACTCAATGGACATGAAAAAAATACTGTTGGTATCCTTTTCCCCAAGGATCATACAAACAACATGTTAGAACGGGACAATACCAGAAATGCAACGGTGGAAGAAACTTACATATTTGTTTCCATTATCATTTCAGGGGAAAAAATGCTAATTTTCAGTTCATCATCCCTGGAGATACAATGCCCTGTTCCCTCTGTTAACACTGTAAATGCTTCATAGCCACACTGTTCCTTACTCTGCATCTACACAGTCTTTAGCACAAGGACAGGTCTTCGCCCTTGGCTCTGCCATTAAACACTTGTTGCAAAAAATGTAATTCTAGAATGATGCTGCAGATTGCTGCACTGTTTAGTTTTGACAATAGGCACAATGTAGAAGATGGGTAAGACAGTTTTGGGATGCTTTTTTAAGGGAGGGGAAATAAAATAGAACTGAGATACTGTTTCAGAGCCTGCACATTCTACCAACTTGTTTAGCTGTATTTTTTGCTTCTCCCCATTGAAGCACGTGGATGCAAATCAAATCACTTGCTAGGAGATTCCAAAGGGTATTACTCTGGTTAACTTTTAATTGTTTAGGCCACAAAAATATAGTCCTTTCAGATAGAAATTACATCAACATTTTAGAGAGGTGATGGAGGCCTGAGTTGTCCCTAAGCCTGACGGGAACATAGAAATGGTCATCTTGTGTCTTGGAGAAATAAAAAGCATAAACTTCCCCAGGCAGGGCAGAAAGAGAAGTCCTGATGAAGCTGCAGAACTGTCCAAGTGTGGACATGTACTGTTGTCCTTTCACCACCAGGAAGGTTGAGCAGTTTGTAAATATGTCCATCAGTTTGTAATTCTGTCCCACCAGCTGTCTCGCCCCAGGATTTGTACAGAAGTGGATTTATTAAGAAAGCAAGAGGTAAGATTACCCAACTGGGCTTTGATAGACAGCAAATATCGGTAAATACAAATGAATTAGGGATGTGACATTGCAAAACACTTGAGGCCAGTGCGATATCTGTATCCTAGGGGGTTATGCAGCATCTCACAAGCTATAGCTTGTAGCAAATACTCTAAATTAGTTGTTTGTACCTTATTGAAACATTATTATATCTACTCCATTTCGGGTTGAAGGAGTTCAATTTCTTTGCTGTTCTGGATAATAGTTACCATGATAAACAAATTCTGCTTGGCATTATTTCCATATCTTCAGTCAAGATCTAGCACCAAAATTTGGATCTGAGTGCCAGGCTGAAAAAAATTTTCAGAAGAAATGGTAAAATTCAGGGGGTAAAAGTCAAACTTTATAAGTTGCATATGTTTGTGGGCTTTTTTTAATTGATCTTGGAATAAAAAATCATCTAAGAAGGATGTGATATGCTTTAGACAGGGTTTATGTCATTCATCTGTGCATTTTTCTTTCATGCCATTTATTTTTCTCTTTATCCTGATGTTCTGTTTCCCCAAGTACCAGGTAACTCTTTGTGACTGCGTAGGATCTGGGCAGTTGTAGCTCGCGTATTCTCCCTTCAGTTTCGCATACTGTGATTTTTATCAGTACAACATTTTTGCATCTTGCAAGAATTATGGATCTAATCTGGCAGCCTGTTTGCTATCTCACATTCCTAGTTCTTCTATATGACCCAGCCCGCTGTATCATTTGCACAGTCCCCTAACTGATATCCTCCTCTGTACTCTGGTTATCCATTCCTCTTGGTTATCAATGTCTTCTTCTGTAAAAAGACTAATACACTGGAAAAATACTTTAAAAAGTCAAATTTCCTGAGGCACTATCTCTAATGGGGCCATTAGTTGTTGTATTGCTATATCCTTCACTCTTTCTGTTTCACTCTCTTAGAAGAGTAAATTTGAATGGGAAATTATTATCTTGAAGCCAGCTGATCTTTTACATATGCTATTCCTCTGTAATTTTTCCTTTGCCTGAATATTACAAAGCTTTTTTTCTTTTGCTGTACAACCAGTATTTTTATTCCTTAAGAATGCTGAGCTTCCCCAGACGTGTACAGTACATACATTACCTTTTTGTCCTTCATCAGTTCTTGGACTCCTAGCCAGAGGCAAAGATGTTAGGATTTGCTTCAGCTAAGCAATACAATATCTTTGTTCAGCTGTGAAGTTGATTAATAATTTGGAAATGAAATCAATATATTCTTTGATTTTCATTACAGTGGGGCTTGCATGTAAACCTTTTGTACTGGCCTTCCCATCTTGGGTAACGAAATATGGTAGAACTAAGTTAATGGGTTTGGTGTCATCTCCCCTGTGACATTGCAAAGGTGAAATGAAACTCATTTTAGGATTAGCAGTCTGATGATAATTTTTGAAGTTCATCTTCCTTGATTATTCTTGATTGTCAAAGCAAAAAAGATTTTGAATGCTTCCATTTTGTGGTGCCAACTAAGAAATAATTTACATATTACAAAACTACTGAGGCCCTTTCTATCAGATGGTTTGAATCCTTTAGATAATCATAACAAATATAAAGCTCCAAAATTCAATGACTTTTGATAGATAACAAGGGCTAATTTTCAATCAATGAGTGCTCTAATTGTTCAGCAACACTGAAAAACACCCCACAGGTTACTTTACCTGAGCAAGAAAATGTCTTAAGAAGTCAGAATCAAACTTCATTGAAGTCAGTGGGAAGATTAAAAATTTCAAGAGATGTGTGAAAAAGTCCTATTTACTTTTTTCTAGTTGAATATGACTGAAAGTTTTGCTTGAAATTCTTGCTGTTGTAATCTACACAGTAAACTTTCTGCAGCATGAAAGCCTTTACAACCTTATAAATTTGTGGTGCGCTCAAGGATCCTTCAGACTTTGAATCTGACAGTAGTTCTCCAACACCAACCAAAGGTAGGATAGTGAAACCTGAAAATTTCTGCTATTTCAAGTGTTGGATTATTTTCCTGCTGCATTTTTTTTTGTTTTCAGAAATGTGTGGTATCTGGGTACATAGCAAAAAACAATAAACATGTGTTACAATGCACCTTATGTAGTTGACAGACTTTACTGAAGTCATTAAATCTTACAATCCTTGAAGGATGCAGGGTTAGGATGCAAGATGTACAGCCACTCTCTGACATGATTGACGATATTTACATCCAACTCTAGTATATTTGACTTTTGTTTATATAGCATTCAGTGTAATTTAAGGCTATATTCAGACTTCAGATGTATCAGATTACCAAAAAATCTATTGAAAACAGTATCCAATCTCTTCATTTTTCAATCTGAACCCATATGAACGTCCCATTTTTTCTCTCATAAGTTTTCTGAATTAGGTCATGAAGGAATGAAACTTCCATCTGAACAAATGGAAGTCTATTTGAAGACAAAATGGTAGAGCTGCTTTTACACCATGGTGCTATGTCCTTCCATTTCCCTCTCACACCTGCAAAACTACCTTTAAACAACAGGATCTGGCATTTTTCCCACCTTTTGACCCAAGAACATGTCCCTGCTGTACACCAGATATATGTTGAAACTAAATCTAAGCAGTAAAGTGAGGCCAAACTATAGTCCCTCCAGAAGTCATTGATTTGGAAGACCAGGCCTGTGTACCTGTTGTTTATGTAACACATGTAAATTAATGTGAAAATATGTAAATTGTCCCTTGTAGTTCAGGTGATGCTTTTAAAAAAACTGAGAGTCTGAAACAATCAATAGAATTGATTTCCAGAGTGCCTCTGAACTCAGCCATGAACAACAACATCAACATGCAAATCATCATCACTCAGTCAAATTCTGCCTACTGAAAAAGCCTTTTGTGAGACGGAATTCAAACTTAAGTTCATGACTCTAGGACTGAGGTAATCCAGGAGTACAAGATGTGCAATTGTACTTGCTTTTGTGAAATCACAACCTGCTTAAATGGTTACTAGCCTATTTCCAGGCATTTCAGTGGCCAGAGCTACATACAGAATGAGCAGCATTTCAGATGTTGCTCCATCATCAACATGCTGAGATGTAGTTTAGGCAAGACCTTGTTTAGTAACATTGTTCCATAATATTCCACTGGGTCCCTACAATTAGCCCCAGACACCTGTTCATGTTCAAATGCTTCCCTCTTGTCCAGGTTTCCCATCTGTTGTCAAACGCCCTTTTCTTTTGCCCCATTGCTTTATCAGTGACACCACTCTCACTCACCTGACTTGTGTTAAAAACTGTAGTTATCCCCACACTGCCTGTTACTCATCTCTCCAGGAACCTGCTGCACTCTTCAGGTCTCTGATCATGTATGAAATCACTCAGTTAAGTGTGGGTTGATGGATAAATGAACTTTGTTACTACTAACTGCAAGTGGACTTCACCAGAAGCCCATCCAAAGATTTCTAGGTATGGCCCTACAAATTAGGGAGAATAACAAATGAAATTGTATGTGTCCCCCTTCTTTTTCTTAAGCTCTGATCCTGCAAAATGACCACTGAGACTCTCCAAGAGGGTAACTCTAATTGCACAGGACTAAAAGATGCACCTTGTTAAGACCACTGCTATGCTAGGGTCCTTGTTTTTTTTGCCTTGTCCAGAGAGATTTGAGGCTCAGAAGTCTCTTAGAATCTTTCTAGTTCAAGCCATAGCAGTTCAGTCACCTCCTCATTGTAATCCTCACATTTAGGTAAGATGATGACTCATGGCAAGAGAGTTGAGGGGATTAAAGATATTAAATTTTAAGGGAAAGATGGTATCTTCACTTGTGTTTATGCAGAATCTAGCACTGCAGGGCTCTAGACCCAAATGAGACTTCCAAGTTATGTTGAAATACAAACAATAATAACCGAAAATGGGTAAGGGGAGGAGGGAGAAGTTATGATTAATTTTTATCAGACTTCCTTCTTCTTTCCACAGAGCAGTTCAGTGTGAAGTCAAAGTTCATTGACACGTTCTCTGTAGTCGGTGGGATGATTGTTTTATATTAGCCATTGACTTGGCCTGCATTGATCCTTGAGAATGTATCGCACAAATCATTTTGCACTAAACTGCTGAATCGATGAAGAAATCTCCTGGAAAATTTATATTAAAAGTCGCTGTTTGCCTAAATGAGTTCCCTGTGCCCCATATTGAATATTTTGCTGATGAATTGAATGAGTTTAAATTTGAACATTGCAGACCCATTAAAGAATGAATTCTTAAATCAAATTCTGCCATTTATGATTGAAATGAGATTTCCCTTGCAATAGGCTAGCTGTTATATAAATCAGTTGTGCATTTTATACTGTACCATAAACAAGATATAATTCTTTTAAATACACAACAGGTGCCTTAAATCTTTTGATGCAGCTTGTATTTATCTGATGTTGATTTTAGTATATTTACACCAGGTAACTAACATGGGTTTATAATAGGATGTAGTTTCTGAAGGTTAAAGAAGCCATAATCTTTGTTTTTAAATGCAACTGAGTTTTCAGGGATCATATTCTATATCACTGTTCACAGCTGAGATCTAAATTTAATCTAAAATAAATAATTGTCCTCTGCACTATAAAAAAGCAAACCATCTCGAGTAAGATTATGATTAGGGCAAATCTGACTTTTACTGAGACATAGAGGAACATATTTTTCTGCTATATAGTTTTTAATATTGCAGTGAAGAGTTGAATTTCTTCCCTTTCCACTAGGACTCTCTGCACCTTAGGTGACATCTGTATTTACTGGCTCAGGTAAATGACTCAAGCTTGTATCTAAATTAGTCCATGCACTGGTCCAGTTTTGAAGTTATCCCAGATACAGGACTTTCACTGACAGTTTGCTGGAGTAACTGGTATCAGGGATGTGGTTCTCACATAGATTGCATTCAGCATGACAGAGGATTGTTTCCCACTCAAGCTCCATGAGGAGATCACTGCTGGAGTCAGACTCAATCTCCCAATCTCATGGAATGGTCCTTGTATTTCAGTGTTTGGACCAGGTGGATCTCAGAGGATCAGTAAGCTCCAAATCACTGTCCTCTTCCTCAGGGAACAGACTGAAGGGGACATGAACTGAGACTGTGAGGGTCAAATCAACAGCTAGAGTAAATCAATGTATTTGATTTGATATGTAGGAATCATGCTAATGTGGGCTCTATGTAATCAACAACTTCTGAATAGACAAAAGTTGCCAAGAAATATCATGGGGAACTTCACTGAGCTACAAATGAGGAGTAGCAACTGCATTGTGGATTAGAAGATAGACTGGTCTGGAGGTTAATTTGACATCGTTTTTTTCCTATCCTAGATAATATGACATTTGTGATAAATGTGATAAAGTGCTTATGGTATGAAATACACATACACAAAAAAAAAACCCCAACCAAACAACCAACCAAACCAAACCAAACCAAAATGCCAGCACCAGAGGAAGAACCATAATGAATATAGAGAATTCATAAAGTAAGTCAGGAATCCAAATGAGAAATGCATGTTTTCACCGTGCATCACTTCAGAACAGTGTATTTCTTCATTGGTATTGCCTCAAACACACCATACAAGGCAATTCTGGCCTCTAATGCACAGATAGATGTAGGGCCTCCTTCCATGCTTGTCTTCACCTTCATCTGCCCAAAGCTGATCACATACTGGATTTGCCATGTAGGTTCACCCAGACACCATGTCCCTGGTGAAAAGCTAAAGTTGAACTCCAAGGTATGGTGCAGCCACTCCATGCAGTTTGGATTTGAATCTTTTCCTACAAGCATGGCACTTTCCTTAGCCAAGCATGGAGACAGCGTAGGTACAAAGTACTATGACTGTTCCTTGAAAAAGAAAATCTTCTTTATTTTCGTCCCGTTCTTGCCAGTAACATGGTTCAGAAGCAGCTTCCAAAGCAAAGATACCTTTAAATCACAGGTGTTGCAGAAGGGTTGGAATCGCTCACTTTAACCAGGCTGTAAAATCTCACTATTGAGGCTGTAGTAACTAATGTTTCATCCTGTGGCTTCTAATGTTTTCATGTCTCTGTGGGACTCTCTCATCCAAGGACAAACATCAAGGGTTTTATAACTATCAGTTGATCATTTCTGCTAAAGTAGGGGAGGTGGATTCTCAGCAAGATAACAAAGGTGTTATCTCTATCCAGGGAGGATATAAAGGATATTGGGAAGATAACATCTAATTGAAGATTCAATTTTCCAAGTGTCAAATTGTTTTGATGACTAATTGATTTACATAGACCAAATTCATTCACAGAGCAAATATTTTTTTAGATGTTGCTCCCTGTCTTCTTCTGTGGCAGCAAATAGCAATTGCTGTTCATTGTCTTACCAAAAAAAAAATAATTATAGAGTGGGATTGTCATAGAAGATGTTAGTGAGTTTTAGCTCTTTATCTTCTAGACCACAGTAGGTCACTAATGTCAGTAAAGGTGTGATTTAGGGATCCAAGCCCAAGACTAGGAGCCAGAAAAGGTCAGGATCTAATTGCTCTGCCTTGGTGATGAGAGACCAAGGAAGAAAACATGATGGCCTCAGTCAAAGCTGTTGCACAAGGCCTCTTTGGACCAGTTTTTAAAAGAGGGATAATGGTATTTACTTCCTTCCATCAGAGGGATATTGTAAGAATTAATTAATTCATGATGGCAAAATGCTGTGAAGGTCAAAAATAATATGTAGGGAGAATGCAGAATGAAGTGGTGTGGAAGTTTAATTGGGATACATTTAGAATAGCTTTAAAAGTGAGAAGTGACAAAAACATTAGTGAATCCTGATTTGGTGAAGCTTTTCTGCACAAACCTCAACAAGTTGTACTGGTTTTTGTGACAGGATTTTGAAAGTGGTTTCAGAAAAGTCTTTTTAACAGGATTTAACTTCCAAATTCCTCACCTGGTAACACCAGGCCACTTTATTTTATTTTATTTTGGGGCAAAACACTTGTGTGGAGACACTTCACCAGAAGGATCCTTTGCATTGGTAGCACCACTCCTGTTTTGCTGCTCTGAAGGTTGCAGATGAGACTGTAGCCCAGTTCTCATATTGGGTCAGAATACAGTTAGATATAATAAAGTTTCAGTAAAAGTAGATTTGAGCCTTGTCCTGAAAAATGCTGATAATATTGTTCTAAATACCTTAAATTTTGAAACTTTGAGAGAAAACACTAACATGTGTTTAAATTTTTCAGAAAACTTTCAAGCATCCATATGTTCTGGTGGAATTTAGTAATTATCTGAAAACGTGAAATTTTCAGATTTTTATTTTAAAAAGATAAAACTTATTTTTCCTGAATTTGTGCAAAGACTTCAAATACAACTGCACCTTTTAAAAGCTATTTTCATCAGAACTGTTAAGTCTGGAAAAATGAAAATGATGCCTTTATCTGGAGCCAGACTTGATGTAATTGAACATCATGATGTTTGCTTCTTGTAGCTGTACCTTTTCTCCTAAACTATATCTCATTACATACAAATTACATAGAAACATAGAAATGTCTGGGTTGGAAGGGACCTCTAGAGGTCATCTGGTCCAATCCCCCTTGCTGAGAGCAGGGACATCCTCAACTAGAGCAGGTTGCTCAGACACTCGTCAAGCCTCACCTTGAATGTCTCCAGGGATGAGGCCTCAACCACCTCCCTGGGCAACCTGTTCCAGTGCTCCACCACTCTCATGGTAAAGAACTTCCTCCTTATTTCTAATCTAAATCCACTCCTTTCTGATTTAAAAGTATTTCCCCTTGTCCTTTCAAGGACCTTGGCCAACAGATAATACCAAGTGTACCAGCAGATGGTCTGGGTGGAAAACAGCTGAATAGATTTGAGGCCACCACACTCATTTCATTTGTAACCAAAGAACTACTTTGACTGCAGGTTTCTTAGGAGAAAGCTTAGCAAATCAACATTCTTTTCCTACTGATGTTTGTGAAATTATTACTTGTAGATCAGCTTGTGTGTTTTAGTTCAAATTATGCATTTTCTTCTTGCTTGTATTTTTCAGTGTTGTTTATGCTGGATAAAATGCAGGGTAAGTGTAATAGTGTCTCAGTGTGACACTGTCCCCAGTCAAATAAAATAAATATGCTTTTTTTGTAAGTTTGAAGAAAATCTTCAGTTATGTTTGCACTTTCTGAGTGCTAATGAAGAAAGAATATGTCTTTTGGGAAGGCGTGGCTGGCAGATAATTACTTCCACAGGATAAATATAGTATCTTTCCTTTTACCATCTAACATTTAAAATAATTTTATATATACAGAACATTTGTGTCTAATTGGATGAAGGATTTTAATTCCTGTTACTAAAAAAAATACTGTTAAATTGATATTACTTCATTGATTTTAATAAAGCCTTTGAAGATCTGAGAACAAAGGGGCTTATTGGTTCTTTAATTAGTAAAGGATTTATTCAATAAGTTATCGGACAAGTTAATTTACAGGACTTAATTTTGCTATTGAAAGGTTTAGCCTCCTTCCCTCCAAAATTGGGACGATGGACCATTCCAATACTGTGAAGGTGATGACCTTGTGATAACCCGTGTGTTCATCAGTCAAATTACTGTCCCCAGTAATGATAATGCCAAAGCTCTGGAACACTGGGGCAGCTAATCTGTATTCAAATTACACTCAATGAAACAGCAAGCACAATTCGAGTAATAACTCACTAGCACTGAGAGGTGAAGGGAGATGTTCAGACCCCTTCATGCAGATTGGACATTATCATACATTTCTTAGGTGTTGGACAGGTCTGCATGAGAGGGTTGTTAATGAAAATATCAATCAAAAACTCTGCTGACTTAATGGTCAATTTAAATTAATTAATTGGAAAGGAAAAAGTTGAGAAGGACAGCATTGATTGTTTAGCTCAAAGCAGTTGGCAGGCTAGGAGAACAAGGTTGCCCAAATAAGACGATGTTTCCTATGTCAGCTGATGCTGTGTGTAAAATCTTGAGTCTGAAAAGATGGGGGAAAATAGTAGGATGCTGTAATTTGAACACTTTGATACTTTGAAACATGGTTCACTGGGTTTGAGCATGGGGTGCTAAATGTAATGGTCTGATATCAGCCTAGGGAAGGAAATCTACAGGAGATGTAGAAAACCGTCAGGATGCACCAGCTGAGGATTCGGCCCTCACTTTGCAGTCATATGTAGGAATTCTTTCATTCATGATTTGGTTTTGGTTTTTCTTTTCATCCTCACAGCTTGCAATTTCTAGCTCAAATTTGTTTGTTAGCTGTACATAATAAGGCTGACTCTCTGGAGGTCAGTGGAGGACTCCTATTGATTTAGGGAAGCAAAAATTTCAGCCTACATCTGCAATGAGGCTCCTCACAAGTAAACATTTAATGCCTGGAAACATATATAAGAACCTTCTTATTATGGACAGATCTGATGATCTGTGAAACTGATCTAATGTATTTAGGATTCATAAAGTTTTAAAACTATATTTTTATTGTGTATTTTGAAAATTAATACTTCAAATGAATATACTTCCTATATCTATGTATATATTATATCTATACAATTGAACATCAGTAAAATTTTACCAGAAAAAAAAAGTTCAAGTTAATTTAAAATGCATTTTGTTTATTACATAAGCAAAGGTTATAGCAATTTGGTGTTCAAACAGGCTAGGGCTTGAAATCAAATCAAGATCTTGTATCAGATTCCTGTGTTTTGTACCCAAAACTCAAGATTGGTTTTGAGCTCAGTGCTATGGAGATACAGCAAGATTTGTTAAATTCTTGAGATTTCAGCTGTCTAAAGCACAATACACATTTCCTACTACCTGCATTCAGTTATGATGTGGGTGCAATCTAAGATCTAGAGATCACAAATATTTTTGGAGATCTAGGGAAACCAAGAACTGTTACTATAAAACATTTTTATCCAAACCTTGTCTTGTTTTTGGCCAGCTATTTTGTTTTGATTTTAATTTGTTTCCTAATTCTCCTGTTTCTAAATAACTTATTGTCATTTACACCACAGCAGAATATAGACATCGAGCCCAAGTATAATGCAGCGATGTGAGACATAACATGAAATGTGAATGGAGTATCTTTACTCTGGAAACAGTCTGATAGGCAGCACTGGGAATGGTTCTGTTGTTATTATTATAATTCCCTTTATTATTACAAAAAGAATGGGAACAGTATAGTGGTCTAATGAGATAGAAAAGAACAAAAATAAAACAATTAGCCACTAAACATAATATGGTGATTATATATTTAAGTAAATGATAACGTGCAGAGAAGTCCACGACACATTATAAGGGAAATAAAAACTGGACTGGCTTTCTATTCCTTCATTTGCTTCTCCACATATCCTCTCCCCAAAGCAGTATTAAAATGATAATAAGGGACTCAAATAAGGGCTGCAGTCTTAACTAAATGTAATTTGGTTCTCAGTAGACTTCAGGGGCAGGCCTCCAACTAGATTTTGTACCTGACTTCTAGAAAATGCTTAGTATAATGGATACACAGTGTATCAGGCCTGCACTGCTACTGAGTAACTGCAACGAAAATATACCAAGGCTCAAAAAGCCCAAATCAATTGCAGTACCCAAAAATTTCCCCACTGTCACAATCTTGTTCATCTTCTGAAACACTGCGACATGTTTTTAGTTCTCTCCAGCTTCTAGCACTCACCTTTTCAAAGCTCTCAGAGAATATTTCACCAAGAGAAAGTACATGAAAACAGCTGTGACACTAGAAGGGCAGCAGCACACCAAGCAAAGCCCACAGTGGCATGGGGGTTTCAGCAGAGCATCTCAGCACAGCCTGAATCTGATGATTCTGCAGTTCAAAGATGTGGCTGGTTGAATTGACTTCTTTCTTGCTGGACTGTGTTAATATAATGGCTGTACAGCTAAAAAATGATGTTTGCTGTTTGCAAATGCCTTAACTTTGCTTTCAGGTCTAATCTCCCACCAAAGACATCCAAGCGTGGCCTTGACTACTTACCACCCTGACAGCAGTTAAACCCTTTGGGCATGGTTCTTCCACCTTAACATTCAACCACTAGAACCCTTTCACATGGCTGTGATTATATCCCTATATATAGGTTATATAGCAGCTATAGATATTTTTTATCTAGAAGTATATTAGGGGCCTATATATAGTTGTAACTAAGTCTACCTCTGCATGTACTGGTGTACTTGGAGAAACATGTTTATGTAGGAATGAAACCCATACTGAAGAACATTAAGGAAGAGTAGGGCAGAAAATATTTATGAAAATATAGCTACTGGTGCCTTTAACCCGGCTCTGCCTCAGTTTTCTCATTTAAGAGGTAAAGATGATAACCAGACATCAGAATGTTTTCACTTCTAATCCTAACACTTTCTTTCCGTGATTTTGGATGAGCTACTTGAACTGATCATATTGTTTCACCATGTCCAGAGGGAAATAGCAATATCCAATGCACCCACTCCTAATGGGTGTCCAGACCTCTTCCCAGCTTTAGCTTTCCTGTGTGCAGTATGAGGATTGGACAAATCTGCCCCTGCATTGCCTGAGAACTGTTTTGCTTGGGGGAATGGATTCCCCAGCAGGTCTCAGGATCCTTAAAGCTGAACAAATTAGGATTGTCTATGGAATCTAGTGATAGGTGCTGGATTTCCCCTTTGACGTGAGAGTAATGCAAAAATGTGTACGAACTATTTTTAGTTGGGCTATAAAGAGAGAATTAAGCTATCAGAGGATATAATTAGAACACAGCCACCATTCTAAATTTAGGGATTAGACACTATGCCTGTGTAATTAATCAGGATAAATGAAGTCATCCTGGACAATAGTTGCATGAATCATTTTTTTCATTCTTCTGGATGAGGGTAACAGATTCTACGAGGAGTACTTGTGAAGGACAAAATGGTGCCATGGTTGGAGCGAGTCATAAAATTGTCTTCAGCACTATGGAGATGCTGAGGGTCTCAGCCTGGCGGGGTCTCAGCTTTGTTGCTCTGAGATCAGCTACAGTTGGTCCAGTCCTAGCCTATGCCTCAGTGAACTATGCTGGGATCCTCTTTATTAAAGGATGAGGCTTCATAAAATCTTCAACCCCAGTACTGCAGAGCCTTCCACAACCTTAGCATTTCTCAGCACAGAAAACAAAGCACAGAACTTGTTAAAAGAAGATGGTCTTTGCTATGTAAATGTATCAGGACCTGGCCATGAGCAGAAAGGATTACTACTATTTTATTTTCTTATGAATAACAGTAAAATATTACACTGACTACAGGCTTGATGTGAGAGCTAGTAATATTATTACTCTTGTAGTATTTAGTTTGCTTGTATTTTCTCTTTGACTCCAGATGGATTTTAATTTTGTGTATGGTAGCTACTCAGTGTGCACGTAAAAGCTTTAATAAATCTGCTTGTTCAAACTGAAATAGGCATTTTGTATTATGAGATTGTCTTGCTCCAAAACAAATCCACATGATTAGAGTAGTGGATTTAACTAATTGTCCTCCAAGGAGCTCCTAGGGGAAAACAAAATGTTGTCTATGTTAATAGTGCCTCAAACAGGGATCAGTCAGGATCAGCAAAACCAGGGTATCACACGCTTTAGTACTGTATTGTTTACCAACTGGCAGGAGGATGGTTTACATAAAATCATTATCACTTGCTTTAGGGTAAATACCATCATAAAAGCTGGTATCTGAATAGAGTCCAAAATCCCAGTATGTAACTATTGTTGAATTTCTAGAGAAATGCAGTTTGATATTCAGATTCCAGAATCCAAGCTTTGGATTTCACTCTGGGTGGGATCCTGAAGCATGAAGGATCTGTCTTCCAGAGTAAACCAAAATGCAGTTGTTCATGTGAGATACTAAATGAATAGATACTTCTCAGAGACCTTATTCTATTCTATTCTATTCTATTCTATTCCTCTTTAGAAGACAATAGCTACTATTATTAGCAATTATATTAGATTATTACAAATGGTAATAATACCTAAAACATGTTGTTGAAACATATGAGAACAAATACCTTAAACAGTTCAGATGAGCTGTGCCCTAGACATGCCTTGCAGATTGCAAGAGGTACAAAAGTTACAAGCTGAGGAGCAGATGTCCACATGGTTTCTGTTTAAAGGTTGGTGGCATGAGTCCAGCCCTCAGTGCTTCAGTATTTCACTGTAAATTGAGAAAAAACCTGCTTAATATGAACTTTGACATGGAGAGACCTTGACAGGAGAAAAGACTGTGTTATTCCTTCTACTGGATCAGTGTTTGTTTTCAGGGGGCCAAAGGTAGCTAGAATGATTGCTCTGTGACTGCTGGCTCTGGCAAAAGCTGTTTTATCCATTTTAGAAAGAAGAGAGCTAGTGAGTTGACTTTGTCTGCATGGTTGGCTCATCTCATTGAGTGATGCAAAGATGTGTCAGGGCACTGGAAGGCTTGTTTTCATTAATGACATAATTATAGGCAAGGAAAACAGGTGGAGGAATTGTTAATTAAGGAATTCTCTGTCACTGTAGTGAGAATTGTCTGGCCAATCTTAAAGCAGTGTGATGAGGACATGCTGGGTGGCACAGACACAGCAGAACTGAAAAACTCTGCAAAGACCCACACAAAAATGTTTGAGTGGCTCCAGACCTGATCAACAGAGACTTTTGTAGGTTTGATCCTGCCACAAGCCAGTGTAGCATTGTTGCCTAAAATCTGTGGTCTCTCCCCACATGACCTATAAACAGAACTGCATGATCCCGCTCCTGAGCTGTTAAGACTAAAGAAAAGTATGAATGATTTTGCCTGCTGTGATTAGTTTGTGGATAATTTCAGGATATGAGTGTCCAGGGTTATTAAATTTCCACCTCTCCTGATTACTCAGGCCCTTCAGGAGGTTTTCTGAAAGATCTGAATACTTGAATTTCACTGAGATTTGTAAATATCATTTTGTGATACTCTTGAAACTGCCTGCCTGCCAAGAAAAACTTTGTACTTTAGCTTTTCATACCATGCATTGGTATCGTAGACAACTGGCCACTTGTGGATCACTTTGCATATTCTGGAAAAGAGCAGACAAAGCCAGTCTGTAACATGCTTTGGCATTATATGCTCAAAGACCACTGAAGCAGATAGCAATTCTCTAGTAAAATTTTCCCAAATTAGCTTTTTTTTTTGTATAAGTTATCACTGTCATAAGAGGAAGAGCTGACCTTTCTTCTTTTTTCCCTGAGTCAGTCATTACCTACATTTCTTCCCATTACAGCTTACTCCACCTTACTTGTCTTCAGTGTTATGTTCCTTTGTCATCATTTTTCTGATTATCTAGTTCTCTGCAGTATCTACTGGAAGAGTGGTTAAGATGCTGCTGTATCCGCATCTCATTCCTTGCTGTCAGATCAATGGCTTCAGTTAATATGTATGTGGTGACATGAGTAAGTTAGGAGCAATGAATGCAAGCTCCAGGGAGAAGTCTAACCAAAAAATCCATGTAAGATACTGGAGAGTACCTAAAAAACAAAGGTGAAAACATGACAAATCTTCCTTGGCATCCAGGGTGACACTCAGCTGACATAATTTATGGTCTGGATAGCTAGATCTGAACTAGTCATTCTCAAGTCCTTTTGCAGTTAGTGGAGAAAGAGATACAATGACAGCTGGCACTACCTGAAATGTACTTTATTCTCCACTGACTAGGAACAAGGCAACCCTGGTGCACCCTGAAGGACCAGTTCAACCACCAGGTCCCATCTACAGACACCTCATGTGGTGTAGCTGATTCCCTCCCAAAAGACACCCCTGTGTCCTATTTGGGAATGCTCTGTGAATAGAGAAATAGTTTACCCAGCCAGTTTTCATCACTGGCACTTACCAAGGGTGTCATTAATATTCTGTGTAATTCCAGCCCAACTATTCTAATGTGCATTGATTTCATCTTATGTGGGAAAAAAGAGCTCATTGCTTATTATTGGTTGTAATATATCTCCATGGAAAAGGTAAAAGCTAGCCTCTGGCCTCATACAAATGACTCTTACTGGAGTTAGCAGTGCTTGCTGGAAATGGAGCATCGTGACTGAACATCTTCCAGCAGAGCGTTGGGATGCTCAACACTCCTGTGCTGTTGGGGAGTGATGTGCCAGTCCTATATTACCTTCACAGACCTTCGACGGACTCTCTCCAGTAAGTCCATATGTCTTTTGTACTGAGGAGCCCAGATCACAACGCAGTACTCCAAGTGTGGCTTCGCCAGTGCTGGATAAAGGTGGATGATCACCTCTCTCAATCTGCTGGTAATATTTTTTCTTTTTTACTGTCCAATGGTTGGTGCTGGTGCTGGGAAGGCTCCATTGAAGTGTTACCAGTGGCAGAAACCCTCCCACTGTTTAGCCATGGCTGCTAAAGAAAATTTTACTGCAGCCAGAATACACTTCTGGGATTCAGAACAAGAGAGTCATGTGTGCAAAGACAACTATAGAACACTACTTTGTGGCTCATTCATTTTTTATTTATTTTTTTACTTCATATCAATTTTTGCTTCATATCAGCTGTTGCTGTTGAGTAATGCTTATGAATTCTTCTCCGTGGAGCTCATTCCTGTCTAAACAGACTCCCAGGCTTGTAAAGAGGCAATTAATATTTTTATCTGATGCCTTATGCAGAGTTTGGGAGCTCACTGAATTTCAGCAAGAGCGTGGAGAAAAGTCAGGTCCAAGGGTCCAGTGAAGTTTTCAGCCACATTCAAAGACAGTATGTGTGACTATGAGCAGATCACCTCCATCTACCACTCTTCTAATCAGCTAGGCTGGGTAAGACCAGGCAGCCTTCACAGGGATGCTTGTTGGGTGGAGAAGTCAGTCCACATGCATGTGCGTACAAGCTTGGTGTCTCAGTATCCACATCTTGCTACTCTTCAGAAATGTCAAAAGAGGTTCCATGTAAAAAACCTCTTTGAACCTCCACAGAAAACCGTGGAGAAATACAAAATAGTAATAATGCTGTCAGACTATATAGTGTAAAGTAACCAGTGTGGCCTTTGTAGGAGTTGGGCTTTTGACCTTGCAGGTCCTTCCATGAGTGTGGCCCACATCGTTTCCCACCCCACATACAGTAGCTAGCATGCCTGCAAGGTTCTTTTTAGACTAATTCCTGCTAATGTCATGCATGGCTAGTTAACCTCCATTTGATCTGTCTTTTGGAGATTTATTCACCAATAAAGGCATTATTACTCCTTTGATGATAGTTAGTATCATTTATATGAATTGTCTATTGACGGACACATTTAACAAAAGGTGTTTATGTGCTGAACAATCTCATAGTTTATTTATCCAATAATCATATAATCGATTCAAAAAAAAATTCAAGTTGAAGGACTTCTTTGAGATTTAAAGATTTCACAGTTTCCATCTGTGTCTAAGATGTTTAATTTGTATTAGTTATGTATTACATTTCACCGGTATTGTTCCTACAAGAGGATCTTATAGATCAACCTCTGACAGCTCTCAGGTAAAGACTGAACCTAGCTAGCTTGTTTAAGATGATTGTTTAGGTATTTTTAATCACAAATGGCAGTATAAAAAATCAGAAATACTGTGCAGTGTGTGTCTTGAGGCACTTTGAGAGGTTACCACTGATCACGCTTGACTTCCAGACAAAGTACTTTTTCAGCACTAAGATCATCATCTCTACAGTGGTTACAAATACCTACTGATGACTGAAAGGTAAGAAGCCTATTTCTCTGATAGCTTTGCCTGGCTGATATCATTACATTATCACAAGGCGTAACATTGCTCGTTTATACTCAGATAAAAATCCAAACTAAAACCCAAACTGAATCAGAAAACCTTTCTTGTCTAGCAAGTCCTGTAGAGATCCTGTTTATCGTGGATCAAAGCACTGCTAATTCTTGTGTGGGAGGGCAATGCCTGCTCCCAATGGGGCACATCCATTGCTCACATTCCCCTGAAACCACCAGAACTAGCACTGCAACTCCTCTGGGAAGCCAACAAAATAATCTTGATATTCAATATTGGACCTCTCTTTCTAGTGGCCAACATTAATACCCCAACATCCCCCAAGCCCCATTATTAGGCCATTCATCACCATATTATATTTAGCTTTTAGTATAGGCATTGCAAGCTTCCAAGGAGTGACTGTCAAGGTTGCACTCTTTGGTGTGGAGGAGAGAGTCCATTGTTTGCTTGGACAGACATAGTGAACGCTAGCAGATTTTCTATGTCAGTAATGCGTCCAGTTCTCAGAAAGAACAAGACTGCATTTACTATCTGGTGACCTAAAGTTTCCTACAGGTAGGAGATGAGGCTGGTCATTCATCCTGCTAAGACTTAACCCAGCCATGCTTACTTGGAAATACAGGATTCATTCTGGTAGACTACAGAGACCATTAGACATGAATGGTTTTCACAGGATCAGTGCAAAGCCCAGCAGGGGCCTTGACATCAAGAAACAAAAGCTTTGTGGAGCAGTTACCACGCTACACAATCTAGTCCTTAAGGCAGAGAATAAAGACTGAGGGAATGCAAGAGAAAAATTGCAAGAATCGGGGCTGTTGAGTGGTTTAAGAAATGCTGTGTTTTCACCCCCTTCTGTTGCAACAAGCAAGAACTGAGTGGTCTGAGTTTCTATGTGGATCTTAAAAAGAGGCAGGGAGGCTCTGCTTCTGTGATTAGAGCCCAGATCCACAGACTCACAGCACAGTTATCATTTCTGGCGTGTCTGTCTGTGGCACAGATTCACTGTTAAAATACACTCATGCACATGAAGGTCTGAAGAGGATTGGTTTGTTATTATTAGTTACTGGGCAAAGGCTTTTGCACTCTGGTTTGAAGGAATTTTTGATCTTTTGATTTTACAGGAGACTGGAATTGATAAGCCAGGTGATTTCAAGGGCTGCAGTTTCAATCAGAAACACAGCCCCACTGCCCACTCAGGTGACCCTGACCACAGGGAAGGACAAGTCCTGGGATTTGAAGGTTTAAGCTGAGGCCACAAGTCCTATAGTTTGAGCACTACCAGTTTTGTAACATCTTGAGCTGGCTGATGTCTGTTCTAGATGCACATGCAAGTGGTACAGAATAAAAACCTGATCCTGCAAAAACTGGTGGCTGGAGGACAGCAGCTTCCAGCACTGGAGCAGTGTCAACAGGGTGGCGAACTTGCTGCTCTCCAAATGAGGGTTATCATGTCCTTCTTTCCTGAAAATAAATGCCAGTGAAAACTTTACTTGGGCAAAGTACAAAATGAGTACTAGCAAAGACAAGACAAAAAGATGATGTTACATGCTGTAGGTCCTTCCCGGCTCTCTTTGCACAGCTGTTCCTCTGAGATCCCTTTCTTAAAGGTGACACTGTGAGCCAGGTTGATCTCAGACCTTTCAATCTGAAGTGCTTTTACCCTGAAGGTACTGTGGTATGACTGAAATCTGCTTTAATTCTTAACTAAATACTATTTTAAAAATTATTTGTATGTTATTTTTATTAAATAATTGTCTCTCCTGAGTGAAAATAGAGACAAGCTGATATATTTTTTAAAGTTTATATTTCAGAAATAGCACTCCCAGTGCTATAGACTTTGCTCAGGGACTCTGGTAAATTCTTCATATAATTCAAATGACAATAGCAACAGCAGAGATAGACGCAGTTGGCCCCAAACCTGTGGCAGTCACAAGCACATCAGAGCTGAGACTCAGCAGATGCAGCTGCTGCTCGTGTTCCCTTCCCAGGAAATGTGAAAAAACTTTACAACTCCTTGTCAAGCAGCCTGGCTGGATATGCAGGGCAGTCCTGCCACCAGAGACAAAGCCAGCACTGTATTTTTTATATATGTATACATGTACATGTGGGCATTATATATACTAGAATGTACATTTCCATACATGCAAGTGCATTTCTGTGTATGTTTATATAGCATAAAGAAATGTTTATGAATGAATAGCTATATACAGCTGTGCATAAATGTGCACAGGAATAGGGCTGGGTGAGTGTTTCTGCATCACTCAGCAATGGCTTCATATGGATGCAGAGACTGCTATATGCAGAACTGTATAGAAAAAGCATTATTAAATGCATGTGCCTTTGTTACAGGAAACAAAAATAGTCAGCATCCTTTTGCAGTGATAAAGATGTAACAGCAGAAGACAGAGAGCACCTGGAAATAGCATTAACCTTACCTGTGTGCCTTTTTTCTTGGCCCTGAGTCTAACATCATCACTGGTGCCAACCAGCTTTGTTTTGGCAGTGCCAAGAAATCTGCCTCTAATGTCTGGGACAATGAGAACTGATGTTTGCAATTAATTTCTCCTGCTCAATACATTGCAGAAAAAAGGGGAAGGGAAGGGAAGGGAAGGGAAGGGAAGG
>VWZY01007466.1:247524-306875 GCA_013399075.1 Chloroceryle aenea | reverse complement strand
TCCCCAGGTCCAGGACTCTACACATGCCCTTGTGGAGCTTCACCAGGTTCCAACCTGTTCAGGTCTTACTAAACAGCAGCACAGCCTTCTGGCGTGTCAGCCACTCCTCACAGTTTTGCATCATCAGCAAACTTGCTGAGGCTACATTTCATTCCTTCATCCAGGTCACTGATGAATATGTAAAACAAGACTGGGTGCAGTACTGATCCCTGGGGAACACCACTAGCTACAAGCCTTCAGCTGGACTCTGGTCTGCTGACTGCAAACCTCTGAGCTCTCTCCTTCAGCCAGTTCTCATTCCACCCCACTGTCCACTCATCTAACCCACCACTTCCTAAAATTGCCCATGAGGATGTTATGGGAAACAGTGTCAAAAGCCTTGCTGAAGTCAAGGTAGACACCATGCACTGCCCTTGCCTCATCCAACCAGCTTCTCACACCATCACAGAAGACTATCAGATTGGCCAAGCATGATTTCCCCTTGATGAATCCATGCTGACTACTCCTGATAACCTCCTTTTTCTTCACATGCTTAGACATGACCTCCAGAATGAGCTGCTTCATCATCTTTCCTGCAATGGAGGTGAGACTGGCTGGGCCCTAATTTCCTGAGTCATCCTNCTTCTCACACCATCACAGAAGACTATCAGATTGGCCAAGCATGATTTCCCCTTGATGAATCCATGCTGACTACTCCTGATAACCTCCTTTTTCTTCACATGCTTAGACATGACCTCCAGAATGAGCTGCTTCATCATCTTTCCTGCAATGGAGGTGAGACTGGCTGGCCCATAATTTCCTGAGTCATCCTTCTTGCTCTTTTTGAAGACTGGAATGACACTGGCTTTCCTCCAGTCCTCAGGCACATCTCCAGTTCTCCATGACCTTTCAAAAATGGTGGAGAGTGTGCTTAGTAAAAACATCATCCACCTCCCTCAGCAGTCATGGGTGCATCCCATTGGGACTCAAAGGATTTCTGGGTGTCCAGCTTGCCTAAATGATTTCTAATATCATGATCAGGGGAGAATCTTCCTTCTTCCAGATGTTCTCCCTTACCTCCAGAGACTGGGAAATCCAGCCAACCATGAAACCTGAAGAAGGAATGGCTGTCATGGAGTAGATTAAAGTGCAGAATTCCCTGGGATTAAGCTGAGTAAGCAGTACAGCTGTGAACCTCAGAGGATCATAGCTGAAATAGCCAGGCCTATGCTAACAGAATCTTAATTCTTTTAGTTGGTAAGCTGCTGTTTCCATACAGTGCTGCACTGTCAGGAGGATATCACAGCAGGCTTCCAGCTAGGTTCAAGCTACCTAAAAAGGAAGAACTTCACTTAGAAGGCTCTCTGTGCTGCAGACATGATGTTATATATTCTGCACCAAATTCAGTGTTAGGTTTGACTGAAAATTATAGGTAAAACCCATGAAAGAATTCCATTTTCTGTCCAATAGCAGAGCAAAAAAAAGCATTTTCAGTTCATAATGACCTTTTCACTCTACCATAGATAATGAATGATATTATACCATGAATATAAAATGAGAACCTGTAAGACTAATTCAGAATCCAGAAACTGCTAAAGAGGCCAAATCAGTACCTCCTGCAGAGATGGGATAGCATAAGGACATAGTCTTTTGACAGATTCACAGGCTTAGGGCAAGAGGCACCATTACAGTCATCTCATCTGACCTACTATTTCACTAACAATTTTCTGTAACTATGCCCTATTTTCTTTCTGAGAATTACAACAGCTTTGAAACCACTTAAGAACTACATCAGAGAAGTAAAGATGGCGAAGATTGTTAATTAACACCCTGTAGTTTTCAGTGTCAAAAGCTTGATCAAGCAAAAGGGGTCCTCAGAGTCTCCTTTGATCAAAACTACTCATGGCTTTGCTTCCTAATTCTGGTTGTGGAACTGCAGTGTAACAGGACTGACTGGGGTCTGACTGGTTACCGTTCAATAATCTACACTGCTATAATTTCAGCTGACAGAGATTTGATTGTGAGCAGCATATTCTACCACTCTTAAACAAAACAACCCTCCAAAACAAAAGAAAAAAGAGAGATGATAAAAACATTGGTTTCTTTCATGTATAAATTACTATTTAAGAAATTCACTTTTAAGTCTCAAATGTTCCCAGCTGTTCTTGATCTCCTTTGGGATGATCTTAGCTGGATGCCTACCCTTCAACCTTCTCCAACAGACTCTCTTGCATGAATAATTTTTAGCATTATTTGCTGTTTCTTGTACCACTGAGGAAGTCACCAGCTTTAGTCTTCATAACTAACTGCTGGTTGTTCTCTCTGTTTCTGACAAATCTGCATCCTATGGGTTAAGAGAAATTTTCTTTGGTCTAGGAGTGCTAGATGGTCTTTCCTCAGCATTCATCATTAGTTTATCATAAATAAAAAAGTTAGTTTGATACATTAGGTTGCATGATAACTTGGCTTGTCTTCACACATAACAGATGAAATGTGTGGAGAGAAAAATGACAGGTAGATGAACCCCAGTAAGCTCATCAGTAGCAAGGGGCCTCTGCCCCAGCTCCTCCCCAGGCCATCACAACAAGCCATTAGGAATGATGATGTCCCAGAATGCCACCCAGCAGATGGGTTGATGAGAGAAGCTATCTGGATCACCCTGTGGTTTGAAGGTGTTACTGCCTACAGGGGTGCGGAACCCATGGGGTGCCAAGAAGGGCATCTTGTCATAGTACAAGGTATATCATGGTATATTTAGAGAAAGGACGAGAGAGGGAAGACCAAGGTGGATTGGTGAACAGCTGTGGTAAAACTGGTTACCATCATGTAAGAAGACTGACCAGTATACCTGTCTGACCACGCCTTGTGTCTGCTCACCTCAGAGTGTCCTGTCTTCTCAATAACACCATTTCTAACTATTCCTCCGGGTGCAAAGCTCTGTTCTCTGTGTGTGTGTGTACGTGTGTGGGGTGGGCTGAGTGTCAAAAACCGGAGTCAGACTGTGGGTCCTGTGGTGCCTATTGGCAGTACCTGCTCCACCTGGCTACTGTTCAGATGTGGGGACACAGACCTGAAGCACCTTTACCTCTGTCAGGCTACTGTCTTCAGAAGCTTCCAGATATTACCAATAGAAACAGAAAAGTGTCAGTCAAGCCCCAGCGTATGGGGCTTATGCAGCATGGCGACCAATGCTGATAGAGAGGCCAAGGTACATGAGCTTCCCTTGTCTGAGAACAGTTTGCTCAAAAGTTTGCTACTTAAGGTTTCCATGAATAATGTTTAAACACATTTTCTGTAGGCATATGCTGATATATTGAGCTAACTCATTATCTGAAGATGATTTACATAGAAACACAAAGATCTTAATCTGCCAAAAGTTGAGCACATTAGCACCAATTCAATATATTTATAACTCTAAAATATAAATCTAGATAATAATTTTACCCATAGAAATGCAAGTGAATAGAGATCTACAGGATCCATGTCTACAACATCACTTTATAAGCTCATTGAAAGCAACCAACCATTTGCTGGACAATTGCCTGGAGTAAGATATTTTTCCCCTCATAAAGAAAAAAACAAAAAACAAAAAACTGCAGTGTCCTGAAATGTATACACCAGCACACTCACACAGAGGTTAGATCAGTTTACTTTTTTGTGAATACTACCCTCTCATTTGATGAGTATGATCTAAAAATCAATATGGAATACTCTTTAAAATTTGTACCAGCTCCATCATCATCTGTTTACTGAACGCAGTGTACTGAAGCACAGTGAGTAAATATTTGCAAGATAAAAAGTAAGCTTGCATGAGAAATGACAGAAACTCCAACACATGGAATATGGAAAAAAAAAAAAAGAAAAGAGTTGATTTTGAAGAGGTGGGGAGATAAAAAAAGCAAAAAAAGTTTGGGTATTTTTATGGAAAAAAAGCAAATCTTATATTTGAGTCAGTACTTAAGATTTTAAAATTATCAATCTACGTTTCATCTGGGAATTACTAGAAATTAATTGTCCTTTTAAGTAATCCTCCAGACTTGACACATATCATTTATAGTATCATTTCTACAACATTTGTATCTTCAAACCATTGTACAAAAATTTAATCTTTACAAGCTAGCTGTATGATATGGGAAATTATGATTTCTATGTTAGATGTGGAAACTCTGCCACTACATCATACATAAGCTGATAGGTTGTAGGTGAAGGTAGGTGTTAGGTCTAAGACTTGAAAAGCATACTTTCACTAGAATCTTCACTTGACAAATTATTAATACAAAAATCAAATCACAGGTCACTTTAGATCACCAGATTGTGTATTTATGCCACAAACAACCTGACTGTAATTTTACTAGGCTTTGTAGTGATGATTCTGTTAGATCTTCAAACGTACAGGTAACAAGTCCACCCAGAAAAAATTGCTGTCTTTGCTAGACTCGTGCAGGATGCTCAACAGTATAGAATTTTCAGGGTCTTTGTATATTGAAAGTAGAATTGATGGATCACAAGTTGGAAGTTACTTTTTATCTCCACTGATCAAAAAATGTGTTTAGGCTGACTTGCACAAATACAAACATCTGTATTTGATCAAATTCTACTCCAGTGCTTATGTGGTTTTGTTTGGTTTTTTTGGGTTGATTAGTTTTATTTTGGGGTTTGGGGGGTTTTTGTTTGTTTGGTGAGTTTGGGTTTTGTATGTGTGTTTTGTTTTGGCTTTTTGTTGTTGTTGTTTTTGTTTGTTTGCTTGTGGTCTTTTTTTAAGAGGACTTTAATATTTCTATTTTACTGAAAAGAACCTTGGAGAGGAGAATGATCCAGAAGATGAAATACATTTCTGAAATGTGAAGCTGAACTTTTACTTTACATCCTACAAAAAAAAATATTGCACAACCTCAGAAAAGCTCTCTTATACGTCTGTGAAGTAGCAGTATTAGTTTTTCCCTACTTTGTAATGGCATTAGGTAAATAAATACATCAACGATTGAGACATTCGGATAGTACTCTAATGGTTCATAGCTATGTTGATAGGTGGGCAATTCTGTAACTTCCAGGAGACATTCCTTTATCAATTATTCCTCATATCTTTATGAAAGTGTTTATGCACAGGGTGAATTACATTTTTTCTTACTTGTAAAAAACCCTACATATATGAAATATTAAAGTTTACATTTATATAAGCGGAGTTTAAATATATACATTACAGAAAGCTTTTTGACTTTTCATCAGTCAGCCATCAAATCAATTTCTGATGATCTTCATTCAGTCTGTATTTTAATCAGTGTTAGATAAATAAGGGTCCCGCTTTTTTGAATTAAAGCTCCAGATTAAAATGAGCAATGACTGTATAATTTCTTAGTAGTTAATCACAGTAATTATTACTTGCAGATAAGTTCCGAGTACATCTTTGAGAACTTATGCACTCAGATTTTCTAAAATAAATAATAATCCTTTTTAATAATTTTCACACATCCTAGCTCTTTCAGGAGATCAATTACAAAGCATCAAACAGTTGATTTTCAACCCAGCAAAGCTGTGAGTACTCTTCCCTGAAAGGAGAAAATAGGTGGAAGAAGGGCTAAAATGTCAGCCTTACCAAATGCCTTGTTTAACCTTCATACCCTTCTAGATTCCATCAAACTGACTCTGCCACAGCAGTTTTATTTGCACCTTCTCCCCTTTTAGAGCCATCGTATCTCTGCTCTAACAACCAGCCATACCCTTCTGCCACTCACCAGCCATACCCTTCTGCCACTAACCAGCCACTTTATGTTTCTTTTTCAATTCATGATTCTGTAAAGACCTTTATTAGTGACTGCTTAAAAGATGCACAGAAGTGGCACTTAGGGACACAGCTTGATGGTCACCTGGGAGCACTCAGTTAACAGTTAGACTTGATGATCTTAAAGGTCTCTTGCAACCAGAATGATTCTAAGACTTCTTTGATGTAAAGATTCTGGGTTTTCTTAAACTCTTTTCTTTAAAATTTATAATACCCGAGACTCAGAGCTTTCTGCAATCACAATATTTGTATATATAAAGACTACCTTGAAATATAAGTAATTGAAAATCAAAGAAACAAAAACAGTAAAACACGGATGAAACTCCTTGAGAAGTCTGTCATAATTTTCTCTTCTTTCCACATTTCTAAAGACCTCAGAGGCCAAGTCAGGAGGCAGGAAAAAGAACAATTACATGAATCATCTAGTGATAAAAACTAAGCTGTAAAACAGAGAACCTTGCAACAAGAAATACAGCACTAGCACAAGTGTAGCGGGCAACTTCTTTATTCCTATAGCATGCCCAGAATTTTTCCTGGAGGAGGTGTTGACCGTCCAGCCCCAGAGTGGAGCTGGGATATCAGAAGAGTGAGGAAGAAGGTGCCTGGCTGTGTGGAGTGGTGGAGGTGATTGCTGCGTGCTATAGCCACTGGGTCTTAAACAAGCCCAGTGCAGTGCTACATTACCAAAGCAGGGCACTTTTGCCAGCCCGAGGCATTAAAAAACTTACAAGTCAGGCTACCAGATGGCAAAAGAATATGTAAAACTGATAGCTATGTTCAAGGAAAAAATAAGCAGTTTCAGGTGAGTTATTTTTATTTTCTTCTGATTTTGAGACTTTTAAGTACGCTTTGGATGACAGTCAAATCTTTCTCCTTTCTGTGATGACTAAAAAATTATTCCTAGTCAGATGAAAGCAGTATAAGTGAAATCTCCTGTAACTATTCAACTGCAGGCACTTGGACTTTTGAAAAAATGATAGTGTTAAGATCATTTGTCACTGCCTTGGCTAGCAGCTGGTGAAAAGTAGAAATTGGGAGTATTTGTTTCCATACTGATTATTTTTGCTGCCTCTATTTTTTTGCTTTGCTGTAACAGCCACGTGGACATAGCTATTTTTTTCTTTTTCCACCTCCTTTATTTAAAGATTTCCTCAAGGCTTCCAACACGCCCTTGCTATGCAAAGGCTCACAGCGAGCTCACCAGCAGGGCTGCCATCAGCAGCAAAGCAAGCAAGCTCTCCTTTTACAGCTGACTAGCTTTTGTAATATCAGCTATGTGCTGTCCCTTCAAACAAAACAAAACTCCATTTCTCAGTTTCTGCAGGAATGTAAATGTGTAATTTCAAAATTGTTAGGGGTTTGGTTGGTTTGGGTTTGGTTTGTTTTGTTTCTTTGGTTTTGTTTTGTTGGGTTTTTTTTTGAGAGGGGTTTCTTCTATCTGGAGGCTACAAGAAAAGGGGAATTCACATACGCTTTGAAGCCTCTGCATTTCTTTCCTCAGTGGATAAGACAAAGCTAGCTTTCTTACTATGAGCATGTGCCTGGCTATATGTTATTTTCCATACTAAGCCCAGGTTTTGTAGGGCGGAATCACAAAGACTTATAATGCAGCATTTTGTGAATGGCAAAGCCTTCATTAAGCCCAAGTGGAGGAATAAAAAAAAATAAAAAAATAAAAACAAAACCCAAAACATCCAAACCACAAAACCTCACTAGCTAATGCTTAAGTAACAAATGCCACCAAGTGCCCATTTTCTGAACAACTCTTTTTCATCTGATCTAAAATGAAATGTACTGTACAGCTGTAATCCTCAGGAAACAGACCCACCAAATCTTCTGACTTACTGGTATTTATCCACTGGCAGAGTCATTACCAGCTGGCTAGCTTACAGCCTGCAATAGGTACAGTCGAAATACTGAGAAAAAAGTTAGTGATAAACTTCAAGTGCTTCAAAAATCACTCAAAGAAGCTCTTGCAATAAATGGTAGACATAGCAGGAATTTTGGTCCATCATAAGATTTAGCTTTAATAGTGTTATTCCTGTCACTATTGTATCAAGCCTCAAGCTGACAGTTACTTGAACATGGGAAATAGGCAGAATTGCCTCAAGCTGACAGTTGGTTGAACACAGGAAATAGGCAGAGTTACCTGTTTTAGGTTTTACCATGTGTTATTTTACAACGTTATGCATAACTGTATAACTACTTGGTAATGTTGAAGCTCTGTAGTTTTATTCTAATAATACATGTAGAAGATAGTAGGAAAACTAAAGACTAATTTGATTAAAGATAGTTGTGTTAAGATATTAAATAACACTTTGAAGTGTAACAAATAATTTAAACCCTATTTGTCTTTCTTCTTCCTATGTTTTACACCTGTCCAGAGCTCTCTGATGACATTTTTGGCATAACTCAGAATCCACTTGGGAAGCCTGCCTAGAAGCACTAAATTTCTGCAAGATTCAGCTATACTTCATAGCAAGTAAGGTATCAAAGCAACCTGAGTAGTGTTACATCTCCTACTCCCTGACAGCAAGAATGAAGTGAGAGAGCTAAATATATACTTGAAAGAAAATTATTCTTTAAGAAGGGCAAAGGCCTAAAAGCTGATGTTCTAAATAAAGTACCTGTGTAACCTTTGTTTTTAATAAGAAAAGTGCAAGAAAGTTAGAAAGATAAGATCCTGATACAATTATTTAGTAAGGTTCATAATTTATCCACATATTAAATACAAAAATAAGTTACAAAGATTTTGTTGAAACAGGCAATAAATAAGATCACAAGCAATGGCATAAGATAGCCATTTTTAATTTCAACTGGTATGACCATATCAAATGCAGCTCTTACAGTTACTTTCCCTCCTAGTCTTTNTCTTTTGTTTAAATGTTACTCTATTAATGACCCAATGAATCAAGGTATAAATAGAGTGTCTGCTTCTTTCTCTCTAAAGAATAGCAGTTGCATTTGATTTGCAGAGCATAAGAGAACCATCTCCAGGATCATTTAAAATTCATTGCCGATTACTAACTTTTAAGATGATTTTCCTTTTTTTAAAAAAAATAAAATTATAGTTAAGACATCTGACTCAATGTCTGTAGTTTTAAAATGCTACTTAGTAGACCAAAGTGTACAGTTTACTCCTATATGTGCTTCATCTCCAGATTTTTTCCTCTTTATCCCACTCCCCCAGGCTTCAGAGTACCTATCTCCATGGCAACACTCGATAAGGTTGGTGGGTGGTGTTATCACAGCAGGCTTCCCCACAGAAGGTCTCAGCCATATGGATTATTTATGAACTCGCATGACAGCACCAGACCCACTGAAATACTTCTTGAGCAAGTTTTCTTGTCTCTGAAAGCCAGTGAATCAAAGCAGGGCATCCTCACTGCAGACAGTGCCCGTGAGTAGAGACTGGAGAGAAAGCACCATGAAGGTGGTCACTCATCCATTCCCAAAGCTGCTTTGCCACTGCCTGCAAGTTTCTCCTACCCCCAGATGAACACCTAATGACACATGCCATAAATCATAACTGTTGTATATGTCAATCAGTGAAATTGGAAACTTGCGGTTTCTGACAAGAATAATAACATCTCAGTTGTACCATGACTAAAGAGCTGATATAACTGATAATTATGCTGGGAGTCACTGCTGCAGGTACACAACAGTGTCTTAGTTCCTGGAAAAAAGCTAGCAGTTTGCTTTTGACAATATATTTTTTTGCCTGATTTTTTCTAAAACTTCAGCATATTTTTTTAGCGAAGGTTGTTGCATTTACGCTGTTTTCATGCAAATAGTGCATAACAATTTTTTTAAAGGATTGCTATAATAGCAGCCTATTTCTTTAAAATAATGGAGTGCTTTGGATAAGCACATTTTCTGAGCAGAAGATCCAGGGCTATAAGGGCCTATCATATGCAAGGCCTTCATCCAATCATTTTTATAAATGTATTAAGCTCTATATTAGAGTGCGACAGATTTTCACTAAAACACAAAAACATTGTTATAGTTATCAGATAGGTTTATCTGTGATTTTTTTTAACATAGCCAATACATAAGATTTAATGGTTGTGATTTATCTTCCTAGCTCTCTCTATACATTTTTATAATGTATAGATATGAGCCTTAGCTGGTGATAATAGGCTTCCTTTATGATCAGTAATAAGTAAGAAGCATTGAGGCACAATTCATGAGATCCAATATTAAAATTTGCTCAAAGATTAAACCAATTATACCTTAAACACCATAAACGACAGCATGAGTTCACAGGGTAGTTCAGACAACTTTTTGGAGAAGAACAGTTCAGATGCTGTAAGAAGGGCTTCAGATCAGCCAGTGAAGATATTACCAATTTTACCCCACAATTCCTTCTTCCTTACGTACAATCCATCCCTAATTAAATAAGAATGCTCCAGATTAGAAGACCTCTATCATCTACAATGCAGAAGCTGACTCAACTTACTTGGTACGAACTTGGTTAGTACAATTGTGATAAACAATTGGAAGGAGGCAGTAAGAAACAATGTCTGCTCTTGAGACAGAAGGGAAAATGGAAAAGTAAGGAGAATTCCAAGAAGGAAGCCAAAACTACAGAATGTAGGAACCACATTAAAAATACTACCTTGAATGAAGCTTTGTCACTCGTCTTCCTTGGATACAGATTTGTAGTTGCAGACTGGGAGTAAATACTGAGATATTTAAGATATTGCTGAAGAGACTTGGCCAAGTTCACATCATTTTCCAGATTGTAATTTCTTTCATTATCTGCATTCCGTCCCAAAGTCCTGCACAGCAAAAGCAACAAAAAGTTACCAGCCTGTACAACAAATAAAGTGCCCAGCTGAAAATACAATGCAAACCACTGAAGTTCGTTTCATACATAACAAGTCACTCAAAAGCTTAGCAACCAAAAAAGTACAGGAAATGCAATGTTTTGGCAAAAGCAGTCAAAAAATCTTGCACTATTAACAGTTTATTGCAGGAATCAAAGTTAATGATACAACAGTAAATCAGATAAAATGCCTACATCAAGGCAAAGCCATATTAGGAAGAAAACACACGTAAAAAGAATGTATGCATGATTAAAATGCACCCCAAATAAATGTGAGATGTTTCTAAGATTTTAAAAAACTGCTCAGTGATGATGAGATTTAACATCAGTTTGGCCCTGCACCAATTGACAGAACATAGTGAGTCTACTGGATGTGCAGAAATAACTCAGCAAGTCAGGTCCAGCAAAAAGGCTTAAAAAGGGAATAATGGGATGGAACAAGTATCTCTTCTGATCTCCTCATATGCCTGGGATTCACAGAACAGCAGTGTTTCCTAAATGGTTTAGACAGCAAAGAAAAGCTAAACGTGCGATGAAACAAGAGCACTGTAGAGGTGTTTATACGGGATTCAGAGCGCTGTGTGCAGTGAATCTGAATTATTACCAGCTCCTCTCATCTATCTCAACAACACATCAGTGATGATAATTTAAATGTCAACACCGGTAACTATTTCATTCCTTGTGCTAGAAAACGTGGAGAGGGTTCCCAGTCTGTGTGTGAGTGACACACTGTTTTGAGGAAATCACCTTTTTGATGTCACCATTTCCTCCCCATGTGCCCACACACTCCTTAACTGAAGAAGAATTCCAGGTGGAAGAGCTTTCCAGCTCAGGCAGATGAGGTACCATTCGACTTCCAGTATCTCTGTGCCACTGTAAGCAAAACTTCATTCTACTAGCCCACATCATGGTACTTATGCAGGGGCATAGCTTGAGAGAGTACCATTATGTAATTTTCCAAATGCTGGGTTTAATTACTTTACACACAAAATAACAGATTCCTTCAGTGCTCACAGTTGCATCAGATGTGTGTCCTGACTAATTTAGTACCAATAAAAGCAATTAAAAATATAATTTACCGTGGGGGCATTGCAACCAATACTGCTTGCAGGGTTGCTCACTTTCAGATACCAGAAAAATCCTCCACCTTTTCCCAATGTAAAACAACCAACTGCCCAGCAGGCACACAAAGTCCAGGAAAACAAAAGTTTTACTGCACAGAGCACTACAGTGATCTTGATGTAATTCTCCATAAGATTGCTTCCCCCTCATGCTGTTCACGTTTTTCTCTTATTCCAGAAATCTAAATTCTGTCTTATGATGGAGGGTGGACATGCAGGTAACATTATGCACCTACTTTTCAGCTTAAAGCCAGACTAAAATTGTTCTGAAGTTGTAGAAAGACAGATGGGCAGTATGCTTTCTGCTTCAATAGAGGTGAACTAATCCAAAGATGGTCTCATCATAGAACGTATCCCAGTTTCAAACACTCATCTTTCATTCATCAATTAATTCCAACACCTATCTTCTCCTTTCTTCACTAACTTTCAAAAGAAATGGAAAATGGAAATACCAGATCAAATTCCACACTGAGGATTTCCACTGGAGCTAATGGGAACTGAATGTACAGATAAAAGACAGTATTTAGGTTAGCTTTTCAAGCCATTATTTACAGTATATAATCGCTCGCACTGGTGGGTAGAAGCAAATCGAGGGTCTAGGATTTCTCATTTTTCTTACGGAGACACAATTTGCACTCAAATTGTGTTTTAATTCAACATTAGATATAGCATTTTATGCTTTAAACTTTTAAACAATAAAAATGTAAAAGTCTATTAAAGCATTAGATTTCATTTGATGCCAATTTTAATAAAATCCTTTGAATACATATGAAAGTTTGTTAAAAACTTTTGTTCTTCACTATTATATCACTGTTGTTCACCTTGTTAACACAGGAAGTAATATATATTAAATGAGTCACTACTGCAACTGAATTAAAATATTTTCTTTAAATTTGACAAAGTGATATTGGAAAACAGACGAAAGTCAAATATATAAAAACACCTGGTGAGTAGGAGAAATGTCAGTCAGCTGACTTTTTGTGCCTTAGTTTGGAACTATTTTCAGTTTAAATTTGTTCTGAAAATACAATGAACTTTAGGGTATAAAGACAATAACATATATAATTATTTATCCACAGAAATAATGATATATTTCCTAGAAAAAAAAACCACTGAGCTTTAGAAGCTTTCCTGTGGGAATATCTAAATCACTGCACCTTAGTTATTTCTAGAATATTCTTAATTAACAGATATCACAATTTTTAGAATAAAGTTGCTCCCTTTTAAGAGCTGTGAGGGTCTTATTACTGATTTAATGATGGTTTTATTATAGAAATAATGCTATACTCCATTTCATACATTAAAGTTTGCTGGAAATGTTTGTGACTTTGCCTAATTTCACCAATGAACACAACTGACGTTTATTCCCTGTGTGCAGAATGGACCTTTTCCCTTTATCTTGGCTCCTCTTTCAATAGTGGGGTTTTTTTGAAATTTAATAAGGGCCCGGGAAGTACCATGTACACTCCAGTTAGACACCAGAGAAAGAACTTTCATCTTGAAATCAAGCTTCCAGCTTCAGCATTTTTTTAAAGATGAAATCCATGTCTTCTGTTTCATCAGATTTATTACATACTAATTTAGCCTAAGTCAATTTACCTTTCAAGTGTCTGAGTCTATTTTCTTGCTCTCTCTAGCTATGCAGAGACTAATGACTCATTAGTATAACTTCATATTGTCTTATTACACACGTTACCCTTAATAAAAAGTCTTCCTGCCATAATGTTTCTTTGATCATTAGATACCTACACTAAGTTGCTTTTTTAATTATTTAATTGCTATCTGATCAGATTTTAGCAAGCACATTGAGCATGCTGAGCATATAGCAAACTTGATCAGAATCTACAAGATGCCAGAGAAAACGTTTATACTGTTCTCTGACCTACAGAATATATTGCAAATGGACAAACAGAAAAATCAATTATTGTTTTAAACTGTTGGCACATAATTCTTTCATAAGCACAGCTTGGTAACTTCAGAAAATCTATTCACAATAGGAACTGCTATAAGCGGAACACATTTGAAATTCTGATGTTCCTAAGGTGTCAATATACAAAATGGGTTTGTTTTTTTTTTTTTTTAATGTATAGTTCTAGTTAAAATGCAAACCTGATCACAGCAGGAACTCTTAAAAGTGACCATCTGTTCCAAGTCAAAAATTGAAATTATTTCTTTTATCTTCTAATATATTTTTTTTATAACTATGAATCTGGAACACTGCAGAATATAGTCTTGATCTCATGGAAATCTGGCGTATTTTATCTTATTATTATGAATAAATGTTTTAGATACACACATTCTGAAAGAAAAAAAAAAGTCCCCCAGAATACTAGAATGTTTTGGGCTGGAAGGGATGATTAAGGGTCATCTAATCCAATCCCCCTGCAGTAATCAGGGACAACTTCAACCAGATCAGGGTGCTCTGAGCACCATCCATCCTGACCCTGAATGTTTCCAGGGATGGAGCTTCTACCATCATCATTCAAATACACTTTTTTATACCATGTACAGAGAGTAATTCATACAGTAATGGCATTCCGTACATCTAAGCAGTGAAAACATGCTTATGGATTCAGCCATATATTGTTATCACATTTATGGTAACCTCCTTTAGAAGTTAAATTTCTACCTTAATGCATTTCTGAAATGTATGGTGCTGTGATTTTAAGGAATGCTTTTGAATCTGCAAATATGTGAAATACAGAGTCAAATTCTATGAATTAAATCAAAACTGAAACAGCTCAAGCCACTGTGCAGTATCAATTACAGAGTATTTTTATTTCCATAAAACATCAGAGAAAAGAAATGTTCTGCAGTATATTCAAACCACATACTGTGGTATATTAAGCTCTGAAGTCCAACATTCAACATCTTGCTCATTAAGGCTAGAAGCTCAACCTTTCTCCCACTATGTAGAAAGTATTCTATGAAAAAGCAGTTCCTTTCAATTTCACTAATTTTGAGATTGCATTTCTTAAAATCATGCAGGAGAAAGCAAAATTTACCATTTTTAATGTTCCTAAAATTTTATGCATTTTAAAATTTCCTGATGAGGTTTGTGTGTTTGGTTTCACTTAAAAGTATGTATGGCTGAATAGATGAGGTAAAAGAGTATATTTCTATGTGTGTCAGTGTATGGAGATGATACAATTTCAGGTCTGCTACCATATCACTCTACAGAATTAGATATCATGTCTCTTGACACCAAAAACTAAGTCACTCCTCAATATCTTTCAAACCATGAGGAAAATGGCTTCTATTACAAAGAATAGATAGAGATGTCCCAACATTGTTTTCTGTCATGGAAACTTGCATGAATCTCTTCTTCCTGGACAAATTTTGCAAATCAGAACCTATGAACTTTGAAACAAATATGAGCTTGAAGATATAATTAGTTGCTCAAATGTCATTCAATAGTTTTAGTTTTTTTCTGTGGCGTTATTCCAGAACAAAATGCTGTGGATGAACTACCGTATAAATCTTCCCTTTTAAGCCAGTCATAAGTAGAGCTGGGTGAATTGACACTAGACACTGAGTAGAGTTGATAGAATCACAGAATAGTAGGGGTTGGAAGGGACCTCTGGAGATGATCAAGTCCAACCCCCCTGCCAGTGCAGGAACACCCAGGGCAGGCTGCACAGGAACAGATACAGGTGGGTCTTGAAAGTCTCTAGAGAAGGAGACTCCGCAGTCTCTCTGGGCAGCCTGTTCCAGGGCTCTGTCACTCTCACACTGAATAAGTTTTTCCTCACGTCGAGGTGGAACTTCTTGTGTTTTACCTTGCTACCATTAATTCTCGTCCTATTGCAGGGCACCACTGAAAAGAGACTGTCCCTTCCTACTTGACACCCACCCTTCAGATATTTGTGAACATTAATAAGATCCCCTCTCAGTCTTCTCTTTTCCAGGCTAAACAGCCCCAGGGGTCTCAGCCTTTCCTCATAGGAGTGATGTTCCAGTCCCTTAATCATCGTTGTAGCTCTCCATTGGACTCGCTCTAGAAGACTTGATAGCTTGAATTCTGACACCTAACATAACAATAAAAGGCATATTTTCTTAATTTGATGACAATCGGAACAGGGTTCAAGGTTTTCTGTCTGCTGTTTTACTACTGGTATAGTCAGTGCTGCTGTACAACTGGTTTACCTTTATCATATAGGCAGTGGTTTTGGTGATGTGTTTCATTTGGCCTCACTGGCAATCTTATTTCTCATCATTTGCAAACGCTTTCAAAAACCTACCGGTCAAAAACCCCATTGAAGACTTACCTTCCGGTATCAGATCCTTCAGATGCAAATATATCAGGGCGTCTGCTGTGGATTTTGTGAATGGTTGAGAGTTCCTGACCAATAACGTGCTGTGTATAATCATCTCGCCAAGTAAGACCTAATAAATAATGGAAACAACAAACAAAACAAAACAAGTAAATGCACTGTTTAATAACTTGGAAGAAGCTTTATTCAATTGGAACCCAAGAGTGACCTACAGATACTTTTCTGTAGGAAATTTTGTTAATCAGATTTTCCTTGTCATGAAAGGAAGATAGTTGATGATGTGAGGAGACTTTGAAAGACTACTATTAGCAGAAATTTAGCTAGTTACAAAATAGCTTGAACAGATCAAAAGGGGTTACTTCGGACAACTGTGGAAGAGTTCTCTCACTAACTGGTATCTACTGAAAGGTTGTTTCACTTCTTCCCCATTCACAGTAGCCTGTCCCATCTCCCATTTTCTCCATGAAACTATGCTTTTAGAACATTAAGGAGATAGTACTGCCATGGAAATAAGTATTTTGAGTTTTAGTATAAGACATGTGAAGGTCCATTTATGTTTTCCTTATACTTAAATGTTGTGACAATTAACTTTACAAAAGGGGGGGGGGTGTGCAACTATGAAGGCAAATTCCAGTGATTACTCTTTAATTACATGCTCTGCCAATTGCATAGTAATTATACTTGAAATAATGATATAACTCCAAATATAATTGTTACGCAATTTGTAGATTTTAGATGTTATGGTAACACTGCTTCATAGAACTTGCCCATGTAATTATCTGTAATTAACTAATAACTAAATATCACATAATTGAAGTGAATTCCTGCTTTTACACCATGCACAGTAAAACACAGCAAACCCTTCAAATTAATATTGATATAAGTTCCAGATATGGTTATCCTGCTAAGATCTTCCTGTAAGAAACCACATAAAGACAAATCTTCTCTAGTACTAGATGGAAGGGGACATATTTGGTTGGTAGAATCAGCCTCAGAAGGGGGATTTCTGTTTCAGTCCCTATTTCATACATATATTATAAAATTTATCTCTTATTGCAGTCAGTATCAGATTTGATGGTATAGACAGGCTCTTAAGATGCAGCTGAAGCATCATGAGTCTCAGCAGAACCCAGAATTTGGCCATCTCACTCCTTGGATGAGTGCTTTATCCAGTGAGTTATTACAGTAAGGACTGTTCTTCAGATTTTTCCACACCATTGAGGTGTAGTTCACTGTCTCTTTACTGAAGTTCAGAATCAAAAAAAAAAAAAAAATCTAAATAGATTTGTCCATTCTGCCAAAGCAGACATTTCTGAGCATGCAGAAGTAAAAATTACTTTAATAGTTATTAAATTTTCAGCCTAAAGAGTAGTTACTTAAAAGAAGTTGGGTATAAAATTAGACAGGTCTAGGAAGTATTCAAATGACATTGTCTGGGATTTGGACAAGTTTTAGGAAATAAAGACCCAATTTGGGGAAGATTTAGATAGACTATATCCCAACTTCATTTTTCAAATTAAGTAATATTAATAAACAATCTAGAACCGATGTAAGTACACATGAAGGCTTTAAGAAACAAAAAAGCTCTCTGATGCCTCTCACTCTGCTTTTGCTACTTCTTTCTCCTTTTCTTAAATAAAAATGTTACTCAAGTTTATTGAGGAAACAGTTCACCTGAAATCATGTTAGATGTTAATGGCTACAGTAAATGACTCCAGAACCTTGGGAGGGGGAAGAATCTCTAATCTATTTTTAGTTCTGATTCATCCTTTTCAATTGCAAATCTCACCTTTTCAAATGTGCCATAGATGGATTCAAATAATTTCACAATTCTCAATCTAACACTGCTCAGAGGACATTTTTACGTGAACATACAAAAATGACTCACCATGTACCTATGATATTTTGGTGTAGTGCTATTAAAATTATTTTTACATGAAAGTTTTTCTATATGTATGTTTGAGTTTACTTCTCTGTTGTTCTTCTTCTGTGTTCTACTTCTCTAGCACTACATATTTCTGTTTGTTTTACAAATTCACACAGGAGAAAATCCTCAGATAATGTTCATTTAGAAGAATGTGCAACAAAAAAAAGTTCAGCTAAAATGCATATATGTTTAAATCATCAGCATAGCTAATTTATAAACTAGGTTTCCAAAATCACTACAGTTTCACTTTGTAACCCGAAGCCAATACTAGCCCTGTTAAAAGCTAAAGAATATAAAATAGATAACATAAACTTGGGAGGAAAATACACAGAATTACCCTGAAGAGTTTTGTTCATATTAAAGCAAGAAGAGTTCATCTGCGGTACCTGCACACAGACAGGAAATTCAACTCAATCCTGTGCAGATCCACATGGCTGCAGACAGAGGGGCCAACTGCCAGTTATGGTTTTCCACCTCCACAAAATGGTGTTTTCAGTAAAAGAGCATAAGAAATCACAGTTCTCATTGGTCATGATAACAGTGTATTTTCTATTAACTTCAGTATATTTTGCTTCTCTTACAGCAATGTTTTAGCTTTTTCTCCTAGTACTTTTCAAATCAGTCCTAGCTTGCCATCCTTAATACTGGAAAAGAACACAACTGGGGCGTATAAGGAGAGTAAATAGATGAAAGAGAAACAGGATACATGTTATATAGAGGTTAAGAAACTAGAGTTAAAGGAGTATAACCTCTCAATGCCATCTCCTAGCACTTCTAACTCATATAAGTCTTTATTCTTATGCTTTATTCCGTATAGATGAAAAATGCAAATTTTAACAAAGAAATCCCCTTATCAATAAGTTAACATTGCTGTTTCTTACTCAACTATCTCAGCAACTGCAATGTGTCTAAAGCTAACCTCGTGTCAATCATTTTCCAGCACTGTTTCAGTTTCAAAAGAATCTCTCCCACACACTGAGCTCAATAGAACAGCACATTCAAAACCCATAATGCCATGCTGACAGTTGCAATCAAAATTAAGGTTGAAAAGGAGCATATGACGCTGTACAGTGATTTCCTGTTCCCTTTGTCTCTGCCGTCACACCTAGCACCAGCTCCTGCCTCACCACCCAATTATTACAATTTATCTCCACTGGCTGAGCAGGATCACAGCAGTGCTTGAGTACACACATTACTTCCATGTCACTAACGGGAAACGGTATGGGGGGACGCCCGAGCCCTGATTAACCATCCCCCCCTGCTGCAGGTCTGCCCAGGACCTGCGTCTCCCAACCGTGAATTCCCACAGATAGACAATGCCAAGGAAAGTGAGAAGGAATCTGTTAGACAGTGGAGTGATGCAAATACTATGACAAAACAGCAGCAGCAGATATAAAATTGCTCTCTGTTGAAGAGCATTGCTAGTAGTGAGACTCCATGAAAAATAGCCTTTGGCACAAATTTTCCTCACAAGTAGCAGCGTTTTTCACTTGTGTCAGAGCCCAAGGTTTAATTATTTGTATATTTTAATTGAAATTCCATAATATAAATGTATATGAAAAGGGAATGCTAGTGTACAGACAATGAAAGAAAGACATTAATACCTTCCGTAAACCCAACCTGCATATTAAAACCAATGGAGGTGCTTGGATACAATGTGATCTTTCCTTATTATCATCAGCTATCTCCATGGATCTTCTCTTTCCACAGCAAAATTAAATATTATTACCCCCAACTACAAAAATCATAATGGCATTATTATTGCCTAGGTCATCATTATGTTCAACACTTATCAATGACTATGTCAAAAGAGAGTGTATGTCTAAGATATTTTATTAATTGAAATAAAAAAAATTAATCAAAAAATATTAATTGAAATAAAAATAAAAGTAAGCAGTGTAAATAGTGGAAAAAAAACCAACGAAAACAGTTTCACACTGGTGAAGATAATATTGGCTTCTATATCCGAAACTGAAGTCAAAATTCACCCCCCTCTGAAGCCTAAGCAAGAAAAACAGCAGCTATTTAACTTTGCAAAGGAGTTGTGGTGTAAAACAGTAGAGCCCAATTTAAGTCCTTTAAAGAAACAGTAGTTTTCACTGCCCAAAGATTTGGCTGTGTAAGTCCTCCTGCTCAGACCCTAAAGCCTTTTCCTAACCAGCCTCGCCGAGGCTGCACAGGGCTCTGCGGGCAAGTCCAGCATCTGGCAAGATAACACTGTGAGACTCTTCTACTTCTTGTGCCAATTGAAAACCAAAATGATTAACTCTGCATCAATATATTAACAAAAAAATTATTTTAAAGTACCAAGTCCATTCAAAGCAAGAGGAGACTACTATATATTGGCAGAAACCTATGTACTAAAACTCGATCCTTCTTTGTCAAGAAAATCCCTGTATAGAAGCAAAAAAACTCAGAAGTGTTCAGACTTGAAGCCAGAACATATTACTATTTTTGAGTTGTGTTCCACAGTTTTTGGTAATGTTATCCATTTTGTCCCTACACAGTGGATGATAAACTAGGTTTTCCTCTGAGCTACCTTCAACTGCTACTTCATTTCTGCCAGGAAACTCTCAGTTGTAGAGCTCAGAGACTCTCATCCCCATGCCATGTGTTTCAAATTGTTAATGCCTACTTTAGCTGTCAGAATGTCTGCAGAATTGGGAATGATTGGCTTTCTTCCCTATTTTCACAACAGACAGGTCAACATATAGACATGACTTTCTGTAGGCTGCTTTTCCACATTCTCCAGAGGAACTGCACTTGTTCTCATGCCAGACCTCAATTTTCAGAGCTCAAGGACATAACCAGTAGTGTTTACATATTTCAGTACTGGCTAAGTCAAAATTTAATTTTAATGTTGAGGTTGCTGCATGTATAACAAAATTATTTCTTTCAATTATTGTAGATTTCTACTTAAGAATGCAGACAAAAGATAAAATCCTGACATTTCCTCTTACAAATAAAAGGAAAAAAGAACTTCTCCTGAAAGCAATTTTGCAATACAATGATAGGTTAATAGTTACCCTGTACCTTGGGCTTGGAATATTTATTTTTTCTGAAAATTGTAATTAAAGAGAGTTTCCACAAACTTGGAAGAAAATCTGCCAAGACAGTTTTGCATTACACTTCAGTGAAAACTTACTCAAATTTGTTTGCACTGGTCAAATATTAGATGTCTTCAAGATGAAAAGAAAATCTGATAGACTGCATTAGGAGAAATGACTGGGAGTTATATGCAGTCATCACCACTCTTGTTCTATCCATTTCAGCAGGAACTGTGGTCTTTCTCTCCTAGAAGTCCTCGGGAACTTTTTTTGTTTGTTTCCTTCCCTTCTCCACTGTATTCCTCAGCAGCAGTGCCAAGTACCAGATTCGCATGGGTGAACGTGTTGACCTCTTTTGGAGCTTCTAGTGTGATCTTTATAATATGCAAGAATTTCAGTCACTGTGTTCAGCAATTCACTAACACTCACAGGGAAAGAGCTTCCATTTGAATGAACAGATGAAAGGGCTGCCTAAGGATTATGGTTTCAATTTTTCATATATTGTTTTATTATACATAAAAGTGATAATCTCCATAGAATTAAATTACCAGCAATATCTTCTTACAGACTTGATTTTAATTTACTCTATGTAACTATCCCACAAGGTGGATGAGGATTCTCTCTTCAGTTTTTTGGAATTTCTATTATTTCAAAAAGCTAAATGTGTCTTTCATTTGCCAAGGAGATTATAAAATGCTCTCACGGGACTCAGTATGCAATGTTTCCTTACCTTTATTTCAACTCTTGTAGACAGCTAGAAATAATTGGTTTATACAAGAGAAAGTTACTAAGCATTACATAAGATTTTTCTGCCACTGGAGCTGATAGTAATAAAAGAATAATATGATAATGCAAAATACATCTTCTAACTACTAAGTAGAGTAGGCTACATACCAAAGACTAGAACAGAATGGATACACAAAAAAGACTTCCGAAATCCTTGAAATAATCCCATGCTATTCACCATGTCCTATAATCCTTTTCACAAATTGATGACCCTCAACCTGAAAGCAGATGGCTCCATTCACAGAAATGCTTTTTAGGAAAGAAGATATGCAAAAGGTGGCTTCTTGTGTGGTTACAACTTTATATTCATGTTCAACCTTAATTTAACTCACAGTCAGTTACATCTTAAACTCCAGTGGCTCTCTGCAGTCTCTAGGCTGTGACATATTTACATATTTATTAAATACATATTTATTAAAAAACAATCAAATCTGATATATGGTGAGTAAAGGTGTAACTTCTATTCCATTTCCTTCCTGCACTGGCCTATGCACAGAGATTTTCTTAGAGTTGTCAGTCCAAAGAGTTTTTATGAACATGAGAAAATAATTCACATGCACTCAAAATAGTGATACTAAAATAAAGATGAGACTGATTTGCTTGATTCACCGAGCTTTGAACCCACCTGTGTTAGCTGACAATCACAGCAAAGTGCATGTGACTGTTCCAGATTTAACTCAAAAAGCCTGACATTAGTTGTACTCTGCAAAACAGCTCTAATACATTAATCCTCTGCATCCTCCTTTTAGAAAAAGAAGTGGCGATCTTTCATTTTCTGTCAAAATATCTTTCATATTTCTGTTCCCTTCTCCTTCCTTTTCTATCTTATTCCTTTCAGAAAGGTCTTGCACCTCTCTAAACTTTCATTCATTCATCTCATAATGAAAGATCTCCTTAGGACACAGAAATTGGCAGTAATGCTAGACTGTACAATGCTAAGAATGGAGATATTGTCCAAATAGTAGTTAACAATGCATATCAATTCAGCAGGTCATCCTTTCTCATTTTATTTTATCCATTTCATTTCAAGCTAACAGTAGGAAGACAGACTTATTGTCAGGAAAAATACAGTTCCTGGGAAAGGACTTCTGAAGTGCCTTCAGTCTGGGAATTAAAACATCACCTGTAACAAGGCAGAAGTGGTCAGAAATGTCCTGTCACTTATATGGGTATAGAAAATTAAGTGGAAATACTGGCTACACATATTCTAGAAAATTAATCTCAGATCTACAGTTCTTCATGTATTTTTAAATGCCTGCGAGCAGAACTGTTCTTTCAGCTCTGCATAGCAGTTCTCACCCCCATTTTATGTAACTGCTGAACTGTCATTGATGTTTGTGAAAAATCAATGTTCGGCTGTCAGAGGAGAGCTTCCAATTGCACATGCAAAGTCAATATCCAGGAGTGCCAAACTGGGCAGTACAGCAAAGGCTGCAGAGGCAAATGCATCTCTACATTTTGTTCTGAATCTAAGTCTTTAAGAGCAACATACAGACCACTGTATCATCAGTATAAAGGGAATGTTAGAACAAGTCAGAGCGAAGGTTTCAACAGAACATTCACAGTGTACCACACAGAGAAATCCAACATACTTGAAACACTTTCTCTAGCAAGGGCCTTTGGTCTCCTACTGCATCAAGATCAATGCAAATTAAAGCAGGGAATTTCATTTATGTTTTTATTTTGAAAGATAGGCAGAAAGTGTATATATAGTTTGTGTGGAACCATATCCCCCATTTTCCATGTCTAAGGTACTTCTCTTGGACTGTAAATTCCTCCAGGAAGAGGCCATATATTGCATGTATTTGTATAGTCTCTTTCTACAGCAAAAACAACAGTAATTGTTATTGCTGCTATTCTTATTAATAAAAATCCAGTAGTTGCAGAAATTAGGGTTCCTTTAGGAACATCATAAAGATCTTGCTGGCTGAAAGCCAGGAGTTTTCCAGGCAAGTACGTTAGCCAAGTCAGTTTGCTTGAAGCAAAGACGATAAATCTGCAGGTCACACCGCTCCCCCAGAAACCTGATTAGCGTTCCTCAGTTTTCATTCTGAATTCATCCCATGTACAGAAAATACACACTGTGAATTTATGCAGCCCTGAAAGGCAATGTAGCATCTTCAGTAGGAGTAGTATTTGAAATATTTTTTTCCTATTCTCTTTTGCACAAAAACTTTTTGAGTTTTGACCTTCTAACAATTCAACGGAGGATGCAATGTACTTTACTGTACATTGCATGACATATAATTTTTTCATGTAAGCATTTTTAGTCTTTTCATCTCAAGGCTCTGATTTACAAGCCAACTACAACTAAATTACTATACCACCTGTCAGCTAAGGTAGTGTCTAGCCATGTACTTAGCTGGGTAAAAGTGAGATTATTTGCCTTCTTTTAGCCAACAATGAATAAGATTTAGCGAGACAAGCCCTGACTGACATGATTTCAAACATGGTGTTCATCTTCCACCCCTTGTTTCATGCAGTTAATAACTCAGTGAGCTTTAATAACATTTTTGGACAATTCACGGAATGCTGATTCACAAATTCACATTGATGCTTTGTCAGCCACACACACTTTGATTTCTAGTTCTTTCTAGCTTTCTGTATATTTAAAATGTGCCACGCTATGAGCTGTGATTCAATTTTAACACAAGGTATCACAATTCTACTAAAAAGCAGATTTACATTTTTTTTTGTAGCTCTGAATGAGTTTTTGAGAAAGATTGAAAAGAAATATTTATAACAGAAGAACTGGACCAATCAGATACTAATGGAAAGTCACTAATATCTGAGTCTTTATGAGTACAGTTCCAGTCAATGTCCATTCATTACCCATAGTTCTAAAAGCTGCGTGATTTTTTGCTCATAACCACCAAGAGATGCTAGGTTTGAAAGGTATTTGCTCAAAATTCTGACAATAAAAAATGCATCAAAACATGCCATGAAGACATAACACTGAAATAAACCATACAGAGGGAATAAAAAATTCCTACTGGTTGGGGAAGGAATTTTACCTTTGTGTGTTTTATGCTCAGCTAAAATCTGAATAGTGTGAAATAGCCGCACTAGCTTCATGCCACCAAGGTCTAACATTTACTGCATAGACTTTCTATAACCACTGTACTCAATACAGTCTAGAGAGAACTTCTGGCCAAAGACCATAGTTTGATATGTAGCCTGAACCTGAGGCTGAAGCACAGGGGAGCAAGCCCTGGGAGGAGGGAAGGAAAGCACATTTTCTTTCTTTTGAATTTGCCCTTCAACTGGTTGCGTGACATAAACTCAGTGATACACTTCTTTATCTGCAACAGAGGTATAATAAAACACAGTTTCAGGGGTTAAAGTTGTATTGCATTTTGTGAGGCATTCCAATATTGTAGAGCTGGGCTAGCATAAACAAAAAATGGTGACAAAAACACCAGGAGCTACTGCAGTATGTCAAGAACTAAACAGCACAAAGTTCTATTTATTTTTTTTTTTAAATTACAGTGTATTTCTACTATTTAAGGACTTGCAACTAATATCAAAGAAGTAAATGTATTTTCAAAAATACCATTCATTCCAGAAATTTGTCCATCAATAATTCTGAATGGCATACAAAGCAGCAAACTTTCTTTAGAGCAAACACTGAAGTGAACCAGCAATAATGTTAAAGCGTTTCAAAAAATTGGTGGTGTAGCTCATATTTCTCTCTTTCACTTAGAAGATAAGTCTTCTGATCAGTGGCTGCCAGCTTTAAGAAAGAGTGATATATTTCTAGATAATCGACTGATGCCTATTACCATACTTTTGATGTAGTGGAAAATTCATGTGCCTTATTTTCCAGTTCCTCAGGGTATCCTGGTTAAATGTCACACACATTTTTCTCCCATGTTAAGAAAACAAAACCTGCATATTAATTCTTCTTAAGACAGGCATAAATGTAATAAGAAGGGAACATTGATTATTCTATTCATCTATAAACTACTCCAATAGACATATAAATAATACTGGAAAATGTAACGCAGCCTTAATTATCAGCAGTGTTACCTCTCGTTTTAGAACATTCATGACAGATGAAGCCAGCAGCAATCAATCTGATTGCTTTGATAGCAGTTTAAGGTAATTCACAACAAAAGAAACAAAGTTAAAAATCCAGACTTTTGTATGCATTTTACACATACACTGTTATTCAATATAAGTTCTCCTTTCGTTAACCAGATTTCTACTCTTTAGTAATGAAGTTTTGAGCAAATGTCCCTGTCAATGTAGTTGAGAGCTCAGGTGTCCGAGAGTTCCATACACCTAATCCCACAGCGAAAACACAAAGAATAGCCCTTTTCTCACTCCAAAATGCTCATGGTTTAGTTCCCCAGATCTGTAGCTCAGCAAGGCAACCTACCTAGAAAATACCTTCTGTCATAGCCCCAGAAAGACACAAATCCTGGAAAGGAAAGAGCAATGAATGAACAAACTACTGAAAATATCCTGGTTCACCCATTTACATGTGACAAATCTGGCCTTCATCTGGTATTCCCTATTCACAATACCTCACATGGTGTCAAGAATTGCAAACAAAACAAAACAAAAACAAACAAACAAAACCACAAACAAACAAACCAACCGCAAACCAACTCTTTCTTTTTCCTAAAGAAACAATAATTTCACTTTACATTTTAGGACTATTTGTTGCAAGGTGTAAACTAGAACCTAGGGTTAACTTGTTTTATTTTCTACAAAAAATAAAACAGAACGTGTTGCAAATTCAACAACATATTGTTGGTCTGCTATTTCTACTCACCATTTTTTTCTACATCGACATATTAGATTAACTATATTTATAGATATTTTCCTCACATTATATGACATAAGAAGGAAAATATTTCCTTCTATCAATTAACTAAATTCAAAAGGCTCAAATGCATAAACTGAAGAAGGCTGTCCTGACAGCCAAATAAGACTGTAGCTTTTGTACTTTTCATTCTATTTAGCAGTTAGTCAGGTTTGATTAATTTTGATATATGCAGTACTAAGGTATGCCCTTGAATGTTAATTTTTAAAAGCTAAATGTATTCAGCATTTCTCAGAAAGGCGATTTTTGATTGTCCTGTTTGCTTGAAAGTACAATAGAATTGGTCAAGATTTCCAAGATTTCAGCAAGGATACCCTTGTGCTACATTGATATGTCACCAGAACTAATTAAGTCTCTCTTTCCTTGTCCATTTTGTATTATGAAAAAAAAAAAACAAACACCATGTTGACCATAATGTTTATATGCTTTGTGTCTGGGTGATGTTTCATATTCATCTGTGAGCCGGCATCAATCCCAGCTGAAGCTAAATGAGACTGTCTGTACGCAGCAGATTCCAGGTACCCACCACCAAGGCTGGCAGGCGCGCTGCCATCACCAGGTGTCCCTGCTGCCCAAGTACTGCTCCCATACATTTAAACGCCACCCAGGACTGCCCCTGTGGTACCTGATGCAGGAGCAGGGCAACTCATTTTCTATGGCTCTCTTAGAGACTGAGCGGGTTACTTTATTGGGTTATTTTCTGTGTGGACAAACATGTGACTATAAACCACTCTCTCCATTAATACCAGTGAAGTTTAGCCAGACAGTTGCCAGAACAGGTTTTGTCCCAGTTCTCTGTGTAGCCCTCGATGATGTGGGACTCTACAGGATGTGGTTGGATGAACGGGTGCAAGAAAAAAAATCACAAATGGGAATTCATGTAACCATTGTACTGACAAAGTTAAAATAGACCCTTTCCCGCTCTCCACACAATACCTGGCCTTGCATTGCTAAAAGGAATAGGAAGCAGTATGCAATTTTTTATTAGTCCTGTTATCATTCAAATTACTGCCATGTCACACAAATCTAGTAGTCCAAATGTGGATCCTAATAGTTGTCAATCTTATTTACTTTTACTGTAAAATCTTCAAATGCCACCTGGGCAACACAAAGCACTTCTGTTAAATAAAAAGTCAGGCCAATGAAAGAATTACTTATTGTCAGGTATTATGATTCTGTTACGCCTAGCTTTTATACTGAACACCCTCACATATACAGCCTAGATATATCCCTTTTCCTATTCTTCTTTGCATTATTTTTGTTGGCCACAATTTTTTGTACAATTTTTGTAATTCCACAATTAATTTGTCTTCAATTCATTGTGTCCTTAATAACACTATGTAGGCAACAGATGTCAAGTCTTTCCAAGTGGAATGAAGCAGAAGTGAACTCACTTCCCTAATAAATTGTTTATTGAATATTTATTGTTACTTGGATGACAAAGTGCTAGTGAATCCGCCAGTGGTAAAGCCCATGCTTACATGCTACAGCACAACATTTATTGAAGCAGCTATTCTTGCCAAATCTATATTGCATTTATAAATCCTCAAAACAAGCCCTGGTAAATGTCACTTCTTCTTAAATGCTTGGCAGAATCAATGACAAGTGATGCTGCCTTCGCCCTTGAAGAATTCACATGGTTGGATCTGAGTCCGAATTCTAAAAACCTGTTCAGGAACACACGCAAGTGTAAGCACACATGCAATGTACCAGAAGCACTGAGGAAAGAAAGGAAAAGTTACTCTAAATGCGGAAGTTAATCAAACAAGAAAGCTTGTATATTGTTTTTTCAGGCTTTCACCGTAAGCTCTGTGAAATAGGCTACTAGAAAGCCCATTAACTTACCTCCATTCCACACTGGGATATTTTGCAGTGGTTTTCCATATGCTATTCAAAATTAATCAGTTGCTTTTGATATGATTTTAGCATTACATTAAGCACCTTTTGATATAAATATCAATTTAAAATAAAGCAAAAATATAGTTATGATAATTCTATCTAAAAATATTTTGATATTATTCTAGCACATCAGTCACTATCTTGTGCTGTATATTTATTTGTGGTTCCTGTGTATGTATCCTTCATTTACTGAACAATAATTCTGCATTTTTATTATATCTTCAAGTTGAGAGAGAAATGAAATACAAAAACTGAGCAACACAGTAAATAATTTCATGTCTTTTCTGACTTCTTGAATACAACTAGTGGATTCTGCACTGTGGAACATGTCAGTGGGATGCCCATCTCCAAAGAGCAGAACTGCTCTGCTAAGCAGCACAGACCACAGTCACTGCTACGCCTGACATGGTGCAACCTATATTCTTTTCCAAGGAAAGCATTGCAACATCCTCATTTTCCAGCTGGGTTTGTAACAGCTACAGTTTAAAAGAGTGTGGGGCAGTCTAATCAGAGTTTTGAATTATACAGCAAGTAGTATGCTTTAAGAGCATGTCAACTGGCTTAGTATAATGACATGTTCTGATGGCAGAGCTGCAGCTATATCATCTTTCTGCCGATGGTGGATTTCTCAGAGTTAGGGAATTTCCCCAAGGAGAAATGCTGTCAGCAGTGTATAAGGAAAGAGACCAGGTAAAGTGAATCCATGACGATCCAATGGAGAGTCTCTGTCCTTCAGCGTTATAAACCACAGCACTTTGTACCCCCCCAGCCACAGAGAGTAAGGGACACAGCAGCCCTCACTCACTCCTTTTACAAGGAAGAAACTGGACATGTCGTTCTCCTGACCTGACCTGCATCTATCTTCAGGGCACCTCCCTCACTAACCAGAAACAGCATTTCTTTTCTTTTTAGAAAAATCTACACTTGTTTCATTCCCAAATGGTGCTGAACATGTTAATTAAACAGCAAATAATTGGCAGAGCTAGTCATAGAAATGACATTTTAATGGTAGATGAAATCTTGGGGCGATATTCATTGATAAAATACAAAGTGAAATGGAAAAAACATTGATTCAAATCACGACCTTCTGCCTAGAAGTCATCACAGTAGCAAAAAAAAAAAAAAATTAGTCTCTGTCTATTGACAGCTGCCAGGCTGCTAATTGCCTCAGAATGGAAAACTGGCTTTGAAATGGAAGTAGTTCAAAAGCAAATGAAAACCCACTGCCTAGATGGTGATGATGAGTAAAAAAAATTACTCCTGAAGCACACATCCAGGTAAATGGAGGACAAAAAGATTATGAGATACTTTGTTATTTTTTATTTCTGAGTTAAACAAAGCACATTCATTAAAAAAAGAAAAAAAAGAAAATTTAAAAAAAAGGAACAAATGTAGTTCTAATCCTTTCCCATTCTTTATAGTACTATCTGATAGACACACAGGTATGACAAATAACCTAAATCAGCCATTTTACTATATTTAGTAACGTCCCTGGGGACGGTATGTTGTAGTTAATATGAAGAGGTTTATTGTGTTCCATGAGACTTTAGAGAATGGGATTATTACATTACTGCCTTGTTTTATTCTAAATAAAAGATAAACTCACTGCTTTTATAGTTTACATTTGGGGTTGATGTCTGCATGCAGTGATTTGTAAAGCTTATAAAAAATACTTAAGCACATATCACTTCTTTTTCTCTAATTTCTGTATGCATTGTTAAATATTTATATTAATGCAACAATAGCAGGATATTTTGGATTTTTGCAGAAGAGATAGATTATATAGCAGCCACTAAATATTGGCAAAAGCAGCACACATTGTGAAAAGTTTCCAATGTAATTCAAAGAGTCCTTCATTTCATCCACCAACTCTGAAGATAACTCAACTGATATAAGGAAAGGTTCCAGCTCCCCTGTTCAAAAATTACTGAAAGCCAGGTGTCAACATGCGGGAAAGTTGCCCTTTCACCAACTCTCTTTGGCTATGTGACAATGAAGCGAGAACCTGATGGAAGGAAGAAATGATTCTTTGTAAGTATCTTCTCAGTCTTTGTGGCTCCAGTTACATACGACTGTAAGTGACAGCACTGATTTGGAATAATTTGAGGACATTTTTGATGTTCCGTAAGTGCAATGAATTATGGCTTGAGGGAAGAAAAGCAACCTGTTCATGGTATGGATTGCAATGAAATCTAAATATGATACAATTTCCTATTGCGTAAGAATGTATTTAGTCATCTCATATTTTTCGTTCTCCTCCCCTGTATCTCCTTACAAAATGTTTAGGGTAGGATGACAGAGATGAAATATGACAGAGTCTTAATCTGCAAAACAACTAACAATAACAAATGTTATTTTTTGCAGAGGCAATCCCACATTCACTCTGATGCCTGATTTAGAGTTTCCATCTGGACAGTTGGCAGCCACTCACTACAGTTCAGACTACCTTGAAATGCAGCACAGAGGCTTTGGGTGAACTCTGATTTAGATACTTGGTAAGGGAAGAAGAGGTACTCGCTAAAATCACTTCCATTTTCAGATATATCATTCAAATGAACAGTAGTTTCCTTTACATTCTTTGAAAAACAGAAAGGTAGAAAACCACTTGAAAGCTGAAATTATCAACATTGGAAATTTTGTTGTACCCTGAATCTCTAGATACAGCTTGAGATAGACCTGACAGGTTTAGTCCATTCATTTTTCCGTTATCCCTTCTCCATCTAGAAACAGATCTATTAAGGAGTTTAAAATAAATAATTAAAAAACAAATCCGTGTCGTGGAGAAAGCCTGTATTTCTAGAAACATCATTTCATAAAGGACGTTCTCTGAACATCCCTGTTTTCTGCATTACACACACACACACAAAAACGGAACTGCAGTCACCTTCTTCTCTTCCTTTTTCTGTTACCATGTTGTTAATTCCAGCTGCGAAGCCAGTGACCCTTGAAATTATTTTCACATGCCTGAAAACACATGTGACTTTTCCTTACCTTTATCATTCTAGATTTGTTCTTTCAAAATCCTGTGTGCTCCCTGGAAAATATTAATTCACACAGGATTCTGTTAACAAATATCAAAACTTAGCCTTAGTTTTAGCCTTAGAGACTTAAACCTCTAATGAGGGAATTCAGAGTTCAGCTTACATTATTCCTCCCTAGTAACATAAAAACAGGTTCAGCATATGTAACGCCGCTGCAGCTTAAGCACAGCAAGATATACCCTGAACTTTCAAATCCCTGCTTCTTATTTGTACAAGTCAGGCTATGAAAACAGACACTTCTAATGAATTCACCAAGAAATCCTCAGTAGAAGTAGCAATGGCAGACTTAGAGCTATAATATTTAAAGCAACTGCAAAATTGTGCTTTCATCAAGAGAGGAACAAAAGCTTTGTTAGTTTTGAAGCTTACATTTATATTCAGCATAATAATTCAAAGTATCATTGCCTGCCACTATTAGAAGGCAGAGGTCAAATATGGCAAGTAAAAAAAAAATACATTCACAAGCTATACAAAAGAGAAAATAGGCTCAAATTGTATGAAGTGCAGTGACATTATTTAAATGTCTTTGTTAATCAGGGTCCTGACATAAGAGATGGTGCTGAGAAGAATTTGCTCTTCAGACTCTTCTCAGCATGGGTCAAATCTGCTTAATATTCTAAACGCTGAGTCTAGCTGAACCACATTACCCCTTTATGCTCTCTCATCTGTTTTTTTTTCTCCTTTGAATTCAGGATGCACTGGTATTTTCAGTTTTCATCACTGCTAAAGGGCAGGGAAGCTATAGCATAAACAGTGAAGTTCCTTTTAAGCCTTGTTTATAATGATTTATACATTATACAGCTGTGAGAACTGCAGAAATTTTTGCAAAAAGTCAGACACAAAAATGAAGTTTGGGAATGTTTACTTTTGACCTTATTTATTTTTTCTACTTGCTCAATGAGAGCAAAAAAAATAAGACTATCTGCTGATTCATACACAATAAAATAAGAGAAGTCTCATTTCCACTCCCTATAACCAAAACGGTGTGAAGTCCATGCAAAGCAAAGAATGATGAGGCCCAGGGAGCATTTAATGTACAGGTGCTGCTGCTTACTTACTGGCACCAACACCCTCTTTGAAGTATGCCCATGAGGGCTGTGAAGGATGTTTCAGATGGTCAATTGTCACTCTTCCATGGATGAATAAAAGATAAATAAAAAGACCAAAGTTCTGCAGATTGTAAATCTTAGCCTGTACTTGGTATACCCATTCTCTGGTGATGTCTGTGGAGAGCAAAAAGGGTTACTTAAAACAAAAGGTAGCTCTGACCCTCTTCCTGGCACAATACTCTAGAGCATGGGCTTGGCAATCGCAAGACCAAGAACTTGTGATTCTCCATGGTTCTTTCTTCCTGCAGCAACCATGTAGCTCCCCCAGCTATCCACAAGCTTAATCCTTGCCAGCTGCTTTCCTGTCACACAGACTCGCTACCTGAGGGGTCTGGAGGCTATTTTCGTTTCCCTGCTAAAATACTCAATCCATAAAAGACTTTCTTCCATTTCAAATAAGACATACAGTGCAATGAGAGGACACGAAAGAGCAGCTGGCCAGTTTATTTTGATTTATTGGAAACATTATGAGACTGCCCAAAGGCCTTGATCATAGTCCAGTTGTGCTCAGAGCTGTTCCATCCTGTCTGCAGCAGTACAGAGCAGTAAGATAGATGAGGCTGCTTTAGACAAGATGAGATCCAGCCCACCTGAGGACAACTGTTTCCGCAGTGGGGATTTAGGAAGGACATACAACTATAAAGACCAGCTACACCACTGTTGAAGATTTTGATAGCCTGGTGAAACTGAAAAATTTGAGAAACTGCGATTACAGAAATCAGGCCATCTGATAGGATTCCCTTTCAGGCACTCAGATAAATGCAGTAAGTTTTCACACTGACCAGCATTCATTAAAAACAAGTTTGAAAAATGTTCCTGTTCAGAATCAAAACCAATCCAATCCTAACTACTCGCTTCACAGAATATCATATTCTGTATTTACATTTAACAGCTTTGGGGTTTTTTTATTGGAGCTAGATTGGGGAATGCCCACATTAATTCAGAACTACAATGCTACTGAATTCAGCTTTGAGAAAAGTCTTCACCAAATTGGTGTATGTTACAAAGGTTTTCCTCCATAATGCTGAAACTGGGGGGCATATAGATTGGGAAGCTAGGGTTGCAATACAGAATATTTTCAATGTTTTCCATGGGTTTAATATGCATTTCATTATTTCTTGTCCATGTCTCTGCTGTAGATACCCAACCCCTGCATGAGCTTAAGGGCTATAATTAGATCCCTACAAGTTAGAAGGAGGAACCAGAAGTGTTGGAAAGGCTGGAATTGTTTTGATACCTTCTTCCACAATCAGTAAACGCAGCGACAGCCAGGTGTTATAGCTGAGACACTTCTGGAAAGGGAAATGTACTGCACAGTAGATATACAACACAGTATGAATGTACTGTGGAGATGAGCTACTTGTGCTTCATTTATTAAAAAAGCCCTCAGAACATTGAAGTGAAATAAAGAACAGATCACAAGGAGAAGTATGAGGTAACAGGAGGAAGGATTTTGGAAAAGAAAGGGGGGAAAGAAGTTTTAAATGTATTTATTCCTTTCCTTATTACAATCTTTTTCTCTTCCCCTCCCTCCCCCCCCTTCTTCAGGACCAGCTTCAGAAGTGGATTATTTAAGGATTAAAAGAGAACTCTTCCCTTCAGAGAACCAGTTTCACCAAATGTAATGTTGACAGGCACTGTACAGCTACAGTGTGTATTTGGGAAGACATAATAAATACGAACTGAAAAGGTCACATCTCACACAGGCACCTTTGACGACTCATGCAGACTCTCTCTCAAAATACAGCTCAGAAGTAGATACAGTAACACATTCATTCCCTCCAGCATTCACAGTAACTAGGGTTTCAAAACCACTTAAATTTCCTATTAAAAATCTCAATTCAGGAATACACAGCGCTTTGATTTAACACATTCCTAGAAAGGCAGCTGCGCTCCTGTATTCTACACAGCAGTCTAACTTTGACATTGACTGATTTCTTCTTCGTAATGATAAATAAAACCTACAGTTTTCAAATCATCAATAGACAGCAATCTATCTGTGAATGACATCTCACTCATTCATGCTCACACCCTACTGCCAATAAATATTTAAGAGATTAATAAGACTTCAAATTGTAGAAAACCAATAAAAAGCTGCAACGTTTTAAAATAAAAACGTGTGACTTGATTTCTCTTTGTTGTCATAGTAAACTACTGGAATTGAATGGGTTAATTTATTCCCTGAGACAGAAGACCTTAGATAAGCTTGGCGGTTATGTAGGCATGTCTGGGTTGCTAGGAGTTTAAACTATCAGCTTGCAAATGGAGCTATTTCAGATCCCAGGTGATCCAGAGAATAGGTTCTCCTCCTGCACTAAACGACACAGGGATTATGTGGGAAAAAATAGTGTGTGATCGTATTATCAGACACTGCACTGTAACACACAAGCACAAAGATGCCGAATTAAAGCAGTGCAGGAAATGTGAGAATTAAATCTACCTTCTGAACATTGGATTTGCAGTCCTCAGAAGGTTTTTATTAAAAATTATTATTTTTATTAATCATAACTATTGTGTATAACACACAGGAAACATGATACTGTACTGGGTAATAAAGTAACCTCTTGTGTGCAGCTCCTGCTTGTTAATTGTCCTGGTATTTTTCTTATTTAGACATGGATATTCTAGTGGTTAATGATATTAATATCTTCTGTATATCAGGTCACTCAGGCATAGGACCATTTGATTGCCTCACATACACTGCTTAACCTAATTATCATAAACACTGACATCTCAAGAATTTTCTGTGACTCCAGGATCTGTGCTGCTGAAAACAGGCATAACTCTCAGGGATTTCAGAGCTGGGTCACAATAGAGTAAACCTGTGCCACTTCGCTAAGTCTGATGCATCAGTTTCAACAGTATTCTGTACATTATGCTATTGTCTGCATTAAAGAAAAAGCTAAAACACCTATGGAATAACAAGGGCAGGTGTTCTGGGGGAAAGGGAATTGGTTTTGTGTTCTTCCTAATAGTTTATATAAGCACAAGAAACACCACAAAGTACTTAGTAAGGGGGAAAAAATGCAGGCTTGAGTTTATCCAAAAATGAAAGTAATCAGAACCTGTCACACAGTATATAAAATATGTCGAAAGACATACTTTAATTTATTGGTGCTAAAGCTCCCACTGAATTAAAGTGGAGTTCAGGGTGCTAAGCACCCCTGTAAATCAGAAGCTTCGTGCACGTGCAATTGCAGTCCAGAGCTGCCTGCTTAACAGGAAATCACTTTTATCACCACAGCAAGTTGAGGAGAGAAGCCCATGACCAGAATGCTATTTTTATCTACTAAATCTCTTGACTCTGTGTAAACTATTTCTACAGGAAATAAATATGTAAAGGTGGCATCAATTATTGCAGTTTCAATTAAGGCACTGAATGGCAGGAGATGCCATGCGTAGCAGAAATGACAAATTTGAAAAGGGAGAAAAATACATTTTTCAGTTAAAGCTGAAGGCTTTTTGGTGTTTTTTTTTTTTCAGGGTTTATTTTGTGTTTTGTTTTGAGTTTTTTGTTTGTTTGGGTTTTTTGTTTTGTTTTGTTTGTTTGGGGTTTTTTTTAAGGATTTAGGCAGGATATTTATTCTGTTTTCAACAAAGGAGATGACAGCATTCACACATGATAAAAATCTTCTCACTTCCTCTTCTAGACAAATGTGGAGACACAAGGCTACTTTTCATATTCAAGCTTCTCAATTATTAGTTTTGCTGCCCTTCCAGCCCCTGACAAAAGCCTTGGCTTTCCTTTATTCTTAAAGATCAAAGCAAAAATTCTGAATATGTGATGCTGAACTGAGAAACAACACAAAGATTAAATACACGTATTTAGATCACCAGAAATTAATAGCTCATGTATCATCATGCTAAAATATCTTCATGATTACCTATATGATGCATGATTGTTGATTCTTACATGAAGCATATTGACAAAGAATCTGCTTTGTAATGTTTGGGGTTAGTTCAAGGGTTTGAGAAAAAAAATAAAGATTACAAAATGATTTTGCAGAAATAACACAGGAACTGATCCTGTATCCACCAATTTCAGCAAAACTATTCCACATGCCATATGCACTCCATTCAACACACCTCCTAAAATTATCAGCAAAGCAGTTTGGAATGGCAGGGAAATCCTTTCGAAAGAGTAATTGAAGGGATACTTCTGCTAATAACACAGTACCCCACATTTATATAGTGCCTGCCACCCTCCAAGTTGCTAAAGAACCTAATCCTCCTGCACAATGAGTGAAAGTCATACAAACAGGGTGAAGTCCAGGCTATTAAACAGCATCCCTGTCACTGATTTTGGTCCAGGACAGCACATCATTTATCTCCAAAACCTGCATTAAATTTTCCACTCAGACAAAAAGGGAGTCTCTCTGATCTCTTGAGATACGAAAGAGAAGCCCAAATTTAACTTCGCACAACTCAGACTTCTCTCATTCCTGAGTCTCTTCCCCGCCCATATTTCTCTGGTTTAACTTTTCTTGCCCTCTAGTCAACTGCGAACATATATATGAAGATTTGAGTTTTGGGATGCACCTTCAATTCGATTCACTTCAGTATGATCTTCAAATGCTCAGCCTCTATGACTATCAGGCCATAAATAGAAGTAAATATCTGTACCCTGCATCCTCTTCCCCTCTCTCTTTGTGACAGTACTTCTCACAGCTTCCCAAGGGACTGATTTATCCACAAGACCGGCATTTTAAATTCAACAATGTGCAATTCATTTTTGCAGTCCTCAAAGATAACAAATACTCAGTTTTAAATTATTGAATCATTCATTTAACTTAGGATGCCCGAAAATGATCATTTTTATAGAAAGTAATAAATTGTAACTGCAAGTAATAAAAATGTAAGTAAAGAGAACACCCGGATGTGCGACAAAGAAAATATCTCATTCTGTAAATGCCTGTATTTAATTAATGATGATTTCTAATTGTAGCACATTACTTACAGAATTAGCACTTTTTATATCTGTCTCCTAACCCCAGATTTAAAAGTTATTTCATCTGCAAATGATCCACAACATTTTTTTTTAAATAAGTTCCTTGGAGTTCAGCCTTTCCAAAAGCAGCAGGGAGTGATGTCGGGCATTGGCTGCTCAAGCCCCTGCATGGAGCATTTTCAAGTGGGCACATAACAGGCTATCTGGACTTGTGTAAAGGTTTTCATTCAGACATGCTGACTGGGATGTGATGTAGGGACTCCTCAACACTACATATTAGGAAAATATCTCTATTACAATGGAATGCTATTACATATAATATTACATATTTAGTAGATTGTTAGACTCGATCTTGAAGGTCATTTCCAACCTTAATGATTCCATGATTCTACATTTGTGCCCAAGTTACACTAATGCAACTGTTGGTTCAATATCTTCAGATACTGCAGTAACCATTACTTTTCTGGTTACCTGGATGAAGCTGTAGTGTTGGATATAAGCTGGAGCAATAGCTCCAGCAAGAGTATAGACACCTTTTCTGGACAATACAAGCCTTCCCAAACAGTTCCTGGTGGTTAAATCCAAAGGCCATCTTCTGCTTTAGGGAACAGCAAAGCTCAAATATGTTCACCCTGGTTCTTTTAAAACTGCAAAATAATAAATAAATATTTATATATACAGGCCTATCAGTGCTCGTGGCTGCTAGTCTGGTATTCTGACTGATAACTGTGAAAAATCAAAATTTGTGTCTAGATCTCCAGATTTAGTTTTGATGATATACTGTCAGCAGAGAACAATCCTTTGCACCGCTCTTCATTTATTTACAAGTCTGGCAATAGTGATATGGTGTTGAATGATGCCTTACTCAAGCTGGAAAATATATCTTTACTTTCATTTTTCATTAAATATTACTCCATGACTGTTTCTTTTGTTGTTTATTTGTTTGTACTTTCCCATTTGAATTAATCTGCATTCAGCTCCCAGCCTACCTCAGCCAATTCTTGTCTTCCTCTGCTATTTTATAGAGGTAACCAATATTTTCAACATATTAAGGCCTGACTGTAAACAAATCAACTCTCTCTCTTTGAGAAAAGCAGGACAGATGGAGCTCTAAGTTTCACATTATAAGGCATTCTCTCAAAATTATTTTTCTGGCCCATTCGTTCACCTTCTTCAATTTACCCACATAATTTAAACAAATGCAGACACTGAACAAGATATTCCAGTAGCCTGACTAATGCAATAAATATAGAGAAAATCAATTCCCTCTCTGTAAGTCACTATTCTAATCTGTGTATTCATGATCCACATTAGCCTTCTTTGACTCAGCTCTCATAGAAAGCCTTGATGAGCTGTTTGTCTGGTATGATCTTAACATCTCTTTCAAGTACAAGCCCTCAACAGAACAGATATCCTCATTGCAAAGCCCAGTCTGCATTCTACTTCTACTTTTTCTTTTTTTAATGGCCCATGTTGGCAATCATGCAAAATTTGCTTGTGGGACTTAATTACTATTCACAATTCCCACAGTCTATAAGTCACCTGGAATTTTTTTTACTGGCAGCTAGTATATGCCTATCTCCAACTTACCAGCAGCATTGGGGATGAGAATGGAGCCAGCACCTATTCCTAAGGAATTTCACTAAATACTTAAGTCACATTATTATTTTGGGAGTAGAAAGCATCCTTCTATCCAAATAAGGAGCAGTAGTCATATATTTAAAAATATGCAAATCCAGAATTTCCAAGGCATAGCAATTGATGGGCTTCAAGGGCAGCCTTGGCTGCAGTTACCATGAAAAGGTGGAATTCAAGATTCTCAGGGCATCAAGGAGGCTGCTCAGTAAGCTCACCATCCTGGATTTCAGAAGAGCATATTTTGACCTATCTCTTCAAGGACCTGCTTGGCAGAGTATCATGAGCTGAAGCCCTGAAGGGGAGAGGGGCCCAAGAAAGCCGGTCAGTATTCAAGGACAGCTTCCTCCAAGCCCAGGAGCGATGTGCCCTAAAAAAGAGGAAAGCAAGAATGGCAAGGGGCCCACATGGATTAACAAGATGTTCCTGGACACACTTAAAGTTAAAAAGAAAATGTAGAGTGGAAGCAAGGGCAGACAGACTGGGAAGACTACAAAGAACAAGAGGATCAGGTAAGAAAAGCTAAAGCCCAGACAATTAAATCTGGTGAGGACATCAAGGGCAACAATAAAAACTTCTACGGGTATGTCAGTGATAAAAGGAAGGCTAGGAAAGACGTGGAACCTCTCCAGAAGGAAGGAAGAGGCCTAGTCATGAGCAATATTGAAAAGGCTGAGGTACTAAATGACCTCTTTGCCTCAGTCCTCACTGGCAAATGCTCCAGCCACACAGCCCAAGTTGCTGAAGCCAAAGGCAGGGACTGGGAGAAGGAAGATCTGCCCACTGTAAGTGAAGACCATGTTTGAGAGCATCAAAAGAACCTGAAGGTGTACAAGTTCATAGGACCTGACAAGACATCCACAGGTCCTGAGGTAACTTGCAGACCAAGCTGCTGCTTTCCATATTTGTGAAGTCTTGACAGTCTGGTGAAGTTCCCACTGATTTGAAAAGAGGAAACATAACCACCATTTTCACAAAGGGAAAAAAGGAAGACCCAGACAACTATAGGCTAGTCCTATAGAGAGAAATCCTGAGGAGAAAGACATTGTTGATGAAAAGCTCAATATGAGCCAGCAATGTGCAAACACAGCTCAGAAAGCCAATTGCATTCTGGGCTGGATCGAGTGTGGCCAAGCAGGTTGAGAGAGGTGATTCAGCCCCTGTACACCACCTGGAATACTGGATTCAGCTCTGGATCCCCCAGCTTTAGAAGGACATGGATCTGTTGGAGCAGGTCCAGAGGAGGCCTACAAAAACGATCAGACATCTGGAGCACCTCTCCCATGAGGACAGTTTGAGAGTTGGGCTTGTTCGGCCTGGAGAAGAGAAGGTTCCAGGAAGACCTTATTGTGACCTACCTGTACCTGAAGGTAGACTATAAAAAGCTGGGGATGGACCTTTTACAAAAGCCTGTAGTGATAGGACAAGGTGTAATGGTTTGAAACTGGAAAAGAGTGAATTTACATTGGAAATAAGAAGAAAAATCTCCACTCNCAAAGGCAGGGACTGGGAGAAGGAAGATCTGCCCACTGTAAGTGAAGACCATGTTTGAGAGCATCAAAAGAACCTGAAGGTGTACAAGTTCATAGGACCTGACAAGACATCCACAGGTCCTGAGGTAACTTGCAGACCAAGCTGCTGCTTTCCATATTTGTGAAGTCTTGACAGTCTGGTGAAGTTCCCACTGATTTGAAAAGAGGAAACATAACCACCATTTTCACAAAGGGAAAAAAGGAAGACCCAGACAACTATANCAGGCGGATTGGAACTAAATGACCTTTAAGGATCCAAGCCATTCTATGACTGATCATGTAGAAATATCACAGAATGTTAGGGGTTAGAAGGAACCTCTGAAGATCATCAAGTCCAACCCCACAATATAAAAGCCATATGTGAAAATAACAGGCACACATCAAAACCAGCAGTCCTTAAAGAGTAATTTCTTTTAGCAAAAAACCTTAGAGTTTGTGCTTTGCACAGTTCAGTGTGGATTAGAAGAACATAAAAAAATACTGTGCAAAATAAAGAATGCATATGTTTATACATATTTGGACCACAAAGACAAGAATTAACAAAATATTTCAAGTAACTGCAATACAGCATAGATAGAAATATATTAACACTTCCACAAAAGTGATACCTTATTCAGCATGGGATCTGTCAACTATATGAATCCTTTCTGCATCTTCCCAGAGTCCCCAGGCCCAAAATAATTTAAGATTAACTTTCATGACAGGCTTTTTTTCCCTTGGGGAGGGAAAATGTTTTGCCAGTGGTGAAGGAGGAAATATGAAAGCAGATACAAGTTCATAGTACAAACAAACAAACAAACAAAAATTTAAAAAAACAACTTTATTACTTTTACCCCTACCAGAACCCCAGAATTCAGGAAAGCACCAACATGTGAAGCCCACACATTCATCTGGAAGGACCAAATGCAACTTAACAGCAATGCTAAAACATTTCTTGGACAGGAAAGCTTCTGATGGGCATCTATGTTACTACTCCAGACACCTCCTCACTTCCTCCTCCTTTGTTCTCCAGTCACCAAGAGAGATGGCCAAGACTGCACATCTCAGGGTGAAATTTGTAATATAATCAATAAGACAACACAAAGCTGAATATTTGATGCTAGTTTATTATTCTCACTGTGCTTCTGCAGGTTCAGTCTCCCTTCCCCCAACCTGCTCTCCTCCCTCTCTTCTGCAAGCCCCCTCCAGAGGCACAAACAATTCTAGCTCAAAAGTCACATTACCTCTCATTTTATGAAATTTCTGCAAGGAATAACCTTTAACCCGTACTTTGCCTCCTCCCCTTCCCTGCCAAAAGCTTTATTCATTCAATTCTTTTTCAACCTCAATTACTTCCCATTTAACAAATGGTTGGTATAGCAGTGAAGCACTAGAGTAAGAACAAAGGTTGGTGCTCCATTGCAATCTCTTCAGGGTGGAATTAAAGGCAAATTCTCTATCAGAGAAAGCCACCTCTCCTCGATTTTTCTGTCACTGCATTATTATTATACAGCTTGTCTCTGAAAGGAAGGCTCTTAGGGTGTCATGAACTCTGAGAGAATTTCTAGTCTACAATGCCTTCCAGTAAAAAAAATGAATGCTCCAGAGAGAAAATAACCTTTGTATAAGGAAAGGTTTGTTCTGCAATATTGTCTGAGCATTGGCTTTACAGGGAAGAAATGAGTCTTTGCATTTGCATTACCAGAGCATAGAAACTGGTCCAAAAGAATATCCCTCTCCACACCCCAAACTGTACTGCTCTCTTCCCTCTGACTGAGAGGAGAGCAGGGTTAGGCAGTATACACAATCCCTCTTCTGTTGATACATGCCCACAGCAGAACACACACAACTGAATTCAGAATGCATGAATCCTGTTCATTTCAAATGGTAATCTTTAATTACCCCACCACCACACCCCCCAAAAAAAAAAAGTCATGTCACTTAACATCTTCTCCTTTCTGATCTTATTTGAAGGATTAAGGAAGAATTTATTCCTAATTGCCTTTTCCCTCATTCCTCAATCATTCTCTTGTATTTTTTTCCCCTAATTGTAAATGCTTTAAATGCAGGCATAAATTCCTGCCTCTTGCTAATTATGTCTATAGCAGCAGATCATGTCAGCAAAAGGACAGCAACATCCTCGTGGAGACAAATTTGTGATACTCCAGAAGAATCCTAAATGGTCTCATCTAGACAACTCAAGACTGCTTAGAGCAAGTATCGTTCATAAATATATACACATACACAGATACACACATGTTCTGGCACAAGAAAGAACAGAGGACAGATAAAAGTGACTGATACTCTTAAAAAAAGGGGAGGAAATGAGAAGACAGATTCCAAGCTGTATGAACTGTTATTAAATGCCTTTTGAAATAAATGGAACTCTGATAATTTCAGCTAAGGATCTGTCCCTGAGAAATGAGAAGTGCTTCTCAATCTGCTCACATCCTGCTTTCCTTAATTCCAGAACTATTTTAATTACATAAAAACACAGGGAGGGCTATTCTTTTTATTTCATATAATTTTATATATTCCACTATTCATTTAAAACCATTTTTGTGTTAAAGTAGAAAGTTTTCTTTATCCATAGACTAGAGAAACAGAATGTTGAATTTTAAAAGGAAGGTGAAATGGTTAATGGAAGAAATTATTTGTAAATACATAGAAAAAAATGAAGACCGGGAAAAGTAAATTTAGTAATATTCAGGTTCAAGATCAACAATAAGCATGATCAAAATGTATCATCCCTTGAGAGTTACAGATTATTGAAGACAGTAGAACTTCATATGCTTTTCTTAATACTGTTTACAAATTACATCCTTCTGGGAGTTGTAGGAGGAAAAAAAATTGTACTTTAAAGGCATGTATATGGGTTATTAGCTAAAGCTAATGGCCACCATTCCCACATAGCTGAAAGATTATTTTTTCCCCTGAAAGAAAAATAAACCTAAGAAAAATTGTATCATGCCTGATGTTCTGCAAACATTTTAATAATACATAAAGTCTGAGTTAGGAAGGAAAACAACTCAAAATCAAATCAATAAAGTCTGCAATAGTAAAAAATTTCAATTTAGCCTCCAGTTAGCCTATGTCGGTGTTTACTGCATGTCGTACAGGCTACTTCACGTACCTGCGTATTCTTAGTGCGGTGGATCCTTTAGATGCATCCCAAATGCTGAGATAATGCTATTTAATTCTCTGGAATAATAAACAATTAAAAAAAAACCAAAACCACTACTGCTGTCGTTCAGTTATACTTCAAAAATAGCACAGCTAAGCAGGTGGTGAGTAGCAATTACTGGGCTTGCTGTCACCAATTGACTGCAGATTGTGCACACAGCAAATCTCTGCCAAGATATCTAGTTATTTTTGTTACTCATCTTCTCCCTTCCTACTCATCAACTTTACTTAAATGTGTTTTTCAACTGTAACATGCTGAGTTTTATACTGTACATTCCTAAAGGCAGAGATTATCACTCTAAATTTGGTTACTACCTGTAGAACAGAACTCAAACTGCAAACTAAATTTTCAGCCTAAGATTCTGGAAATCATGTGGAATCTTCAGAGTCAGACTTGACCCCGTAAGGGGAAATATGAGCAATAAAGGGTTAAGCCTTTTGGATCCTGAAGACTTTTTGACAGTGTTAAATGCTGAAAAAAACATAAGGAATCCCCAGGATTTGGTATGCTAGTGAAAGGAGGAGGATGAAGGTTGTGAAATTTTAGGTTACCCATTTGTTAAATTACCATGTATTTGTAAAATTATTTCAAGTTTGAAAGATATGAAAGATGAAGATAGACAGAAATTAAGTACACTGCAGTCACCTGCAGCATTTCACAGTTCATTTCCAGAATATTTTGGGTCTTGTACTATATGGCTCTTTTGTATAAATGGTTAGTACACCTGGCCAGTTCATCATGACAGTACTTCTCCAGTATGATGCAGGAGAAATCATAAGAGGCTTTTAAAAAGGGGGGAAAAAATATAAAAGGTTTTCAAAACCATTGTCAAAATGAGGGTCCAGAAATCAATTTGTAATTATCTGCCAACACAAATCTAAAGGCTTTTCTGTGATAAGGGTGGTAATACATAGGGCTGTAATGTGAATTATTTCAAAGAATAAAAGACTGATTGTCTTCATGACCTATATAGCTTTTAGTGAGCTTTAAAACAAAATTACATTTTGTACTTCTCATGAATGGCTTTCCCCCCCTCCTTCCCCCTTAAAAATGCAGGGGTTTTGTCCCATCTAGTAGGCTTTCAGCTTTAAATAGGACTTGGTTTCTTCTAATGTTGATACATTTCGTTCCACTGAAAGTGAAGGCTCTGGCTTTGCGAAAGAGCTGAAGCTTCCCCTGTACAAAGCCAACCCTTTCCAATATGTTTAAAAGTTAACAGCAAACTGTATGATTGTGTTATTTTTACACAGAAGCTCAACAATAAAATTCCTTTTTTTTTTTCCTGGAAAACTTTTAGCATAAAAATATTATATATAAATATTTCATAACATACAAAATTATCAGGGAATAGCTCAAATGAATACAAGGAAAAAAATAGAGGGTTGAGTATTTGCATCAAAGTGGGGAAAAATATGTGAAAGTGGAACCTTTTCAAAGAATGTGAGGCCCACATTCAGATCACTGTACTCAATCAACTTTATATAGTAGCTACCACAAAAAAATAAGGAATGTTCTCTGCTTAGACTACAAAAAAAGCCAGACAAGTAATTCTTCCCTTGTACACAGTTTTATCTTTACAAAAGTATTTTCTAATCTATTAAAGTGAAATCTTTTCATTACTACATCTACCAATTTTTCTGAAAGGTTTTTTGTAGTATCATATTCTTACTGCTCATAACACAATATGTAATTTGTGCATTGACCTTGTTTGTACACTGCCTAGCATTTTAAGGCCAGAAGTCCTGCATAAGGCCTTTTAAATAATAAATAAAGAAATAGAACGCCAACATATTCCTGCCAACTTTTCTACAATTGGCAAGCACTGCTCATTTAATAACTTTACTTTTCACTAGAGAGTAAACCTGTCCCCATAAGCCATATGCCTTTTTCCAACATTTGTTTCACTTGAACTTAATTTCTGAGGGGACAGTAAAGTACACAATGTCACAACAACTTGCTGATATATTTGCTAATGCTGCAAGCAAGGTTATCCAGTCTGTTCTCAAACTCCAAATAGTTTCTATTAGGTCAAAAAGGTTGAAAGGAAGCAAGGTGGAAATTAGAACTGTTTCGCTCCCTCTTAATTCCCAGTTTAGATAGTAAATTAATGGTGGGTTACCACGGTAATAAAAGCACAAACTGGATGTTCATCCAATCTGATGCAAACTACTCTCTGACAAATCCTCCTTTCAGTTCACAGGTATTACCCAGCACACATTAAAGGAAAAGATACAAAACCAGTACAGGGAGAGACCTGAATAGCACTCAGCTGACACCCATTCCCTTGGGAAATGTTATCTCCTGAACACAAATAGGGGCAGCTTTGAGGCTACTCTAAGCTACAGCCCAGACAAAGGAAGATGTAAATACTCAGTACAAACATAAGGACACAGAATTACCTTCATCACTTTATCCTTCTCTGTGTTGTTCAATCTAAACACAGCACTTGGCCTTTGAACCACCCAAATGCCCTTGAATAGAACAGGCAAGACCATAAAACTTCCAGAAGGAACTTTGGTAAGAAGACAGAAGTAAAACTCACTGCACTGTTAATCGACTCTTGTAATATCATTTGAAAAAATGAAAACTTTTAATGAAAACAAGAATTACTCATGCTGTTCCATAGAGAATAAAAGATTTCTCTTTGGATTCCACTCTAATCTAGTTTAATCATAATTGTTAAAATGTTTGAAGTATCTTATCTCTCTCTTCTCCTCCCTGTTTATATTCCTGACTTTCTTAACATATAGATTGCCTTTAATTTTGTTGGTTAGGATGTTGGTTCTGTACAAGTTCCTCATTTAACTCCCAGTTACATGAGCATTTCCCAAGAAATAAAACCTTCTGTCCCCTCCCTTCCCCAATACCTTCAGTCCAAAATGCCCATGAGTTCCCATGGCAAAGGAAATTTTAGTGTCTTCTCACCCCATTTTGCAGGTTCCTTCCCACAGATGAGCAAAAGTGCTGTCCTCAGACCCTGCTTACTTCTCTCAGGAGAAGTAAGGATGCTCAAAAGAGCCATCCTGCTTCAAATCAGCGTTACAACTTTTAGTTTCTGATTTGTTTTGCCATTTCCCTGATTCTCATTGACTTTTCTGTGCTCAGATTTTCCTTTGATAAATAGTATTTACCCCGCAGAGTAAATCTTCTGGCCTTATATAACAGCTTAGCATGCATGCTATACAAGGACTTATGACTGAAATCTAGACTATAGCCTTTTTTTACTTCAGTTACTTTCCTGAAGTTGTCACCCCTCTGTGCCTTTGAATAGCAATGTATTTTTGCATTATTTTCCTGACTCTCTTGAACCACGAGAGATGCAGGGAACCGAACTTTATGTGTCCCAGCAAGAAAGTTTCTCGGCCTATCAACATCTTCCTCCAAGCAGTCACCTCAATGCATAGAAGAAGCAATAAAGGCAGTGTAACATACTTGAAAACGTTTGTTCTTCTGTCTAGCAGTATCTGCCTCAGTAGGAAATGATCCCAACAACACAGAACAGAAAAGCCTGGTAGGCCTGAAAAATCCATCTTAAACTTCGGGGGTCAGAGCCTTTTTGTCTTTCTTTTCCTTCACTGAGGTAACGGACAGTGTGTGGTAGCTCAGCATGCTTGTCACTAGCTTCTCACCTCCAACTCTCCAGTTCATAGTAAGATAAAAGCAGAGAAACATAAAGGAGGATTCTATCACATGAATCATGGAGAAAGACCCACTATCATCTTCTTTGTATACAACCCTTCTGATTACTGGCATTATGTTCAGTTCCTCTTCACATTTTTTTTAAGTCTCTGCAGTATCGATTGGTACAAAGGCTACAAAGAAGTTCATTCAAAAAGGGTACAGACAACAGAAGAAAACTACTGATAATCAGCAGAGGATCTGTAATAATTACCAAAGTTTGACTACAACTCAAGTATGCAGTGATACATACTTGTTTGTATCGAGAATCCATTGATTTCAGACTGACTGCAAAAAGGTAAACTACTTGTCAAGACCTAACCAGTCTCGTGTTCATCAGCATCTTCTGCACATTGACAGTACAAAGCAATCAGCCTTAGTCACATAAATGGTAAACTCACAGCAATTCAACCCACTGTAGTCCTAATTCTTTCCACTGAACAATTCAAAAGCAGTTTTTCTCTTCAAGTCCCATTCTCAAGAATGAAGCTTTGTCTTCCTATGTTTTTATTATTCTTGACCTAAACCAAGTAGCTCCCTTTGTAACTCAGTTGCTCCCAGTAGTAGTCCAACCTTGCTCTCCACTGCACTGGCATCACCAACCACACATAGTAACAGCTGAGAGGAGTTACAAAATCAGAGGTCATTATATGCTAAGGTGGTTCACAGCATCCTTAGAAAGGAGCATATAGCAAACAGCCTTACTAGAGTATCCTGTCTTACTGTTCTCTCCATCATCTCTCACCTTCTGCACTGAAATAGGTGTCTCCACGTACATATCTTTGCCAGCTTAACCTAATTATCATGCAAAGCTTTATATTCTTCCTCCAACAATCCTAATAATATGTTTTGACAAGTTGAACTCTATAACAATTATCCTTTGGGGAATCAAAAGAACATCCTATTATTAGCTGTAAACATAACCTTGCAGAAAGTACAAAACCAGGATTGTCATCAGGCCTTCTTTTTATGAATTATCTGATGGAGATCTCACATAGGGACTAATGGGAGGGACACTGCTGGTCACTGAACAAGTATTAGTGACCTTGGCTGAGTGTCTGACAGCGCAACTGACTATCTGAGGACTTTTTGAACATCACTTTGATGATTTCTACCATTATTTGTTTTATAGTTTTCTTAGATTCAGTCAAGGGGGAGGAACAATCTCTCTTTGTGTTTGTACAGTGTTTAACACAAGGGGGTCGGTCCCACTGTCATGCAAAAATTAACACTGTTTACAGTAGCAGTGAAACCACTGATGGAAGCAGCTACAGCTTCCTTCATCATCTAGTAAGCTTGTTTTATCTTATTCTTTCCAAAGTTCTGAACATTATAGGAGAATATATAAGACTGGTAAGAATCACTGTAAATTAATGGAGGGTTTTAATCTTATTTAGCCTTGCTATTCCCTTGACTTTCAAAAAAATAACACATAATGACATATTTTTCATTGATGTATCACTATGACAACTTTATGTAATGACTTATGACAGCTGATTTGTAATATTTTTCATTTTACATATCTTAGATTCTGAAGCAAAACTTTGGAATCAGTATTACTTCAATGGGGATTATGAAATCTTTTTTACTGGTGAAAAATGTCACCATATTATGGTAAATTTAAGGCAAGATATCTGAATATTGTCACAGGAAAATACTCCTCCTGCTAATCAAAGGCAGAGAGTAATCACAATGGTTCACAGGACTAGGTTAACTGTTGCCAAATACTGTAACATTAGACTAACTCCGATTATACAAATAACCACAGAGACATGACCCACACCTAGGTCTAATTGCACCGCATCAAATTTACCAGAAAGTCAGAAGGGCAATCACCAGATGATCACTGGCCATACTGAGTATCATCATTCTTTCTAATGACATCCCCAAACCATACAGGATGTTACCTGTTTTGCTCAATTTCCAGACAAAATGGTTTAACAGATATTAATGCAATTTAGAGTTTAATGCTCCCTCACCCAAATGCTTTCTCCTCCCACTCCAACAATTGACAATCTCTTCTTTCCGTCTCATTTGAAACAGTGATTTTCTATCAGAGGGGTATAACATACCTCACAGGGCAATTCCTCAGCACTACTGGAGAATATTGCAGCTTTAGGTCTGTAAGATCCCTAATGAGATAATTCCACGTACTGAGGAAAAAAAAAAGTTGGAAAACTGAAGCCCACAGCTTTATTATAGTGCTGTTGGCTCTGAGTACACCACTCAAAAGGAGGCATAATCTGAATCTTGTACTATCTTAGAACTTCTCAGAGACAGTGGCCATGTTTAGAAAACATTCTGGAAAATATTTCACAGCAACCTGCTTTCCTACCCATTCGCCTGGGAAGAAAAGCTAAATGAGAAGCCCTGGGAGCTGCAGCCTGCCAGCAGAGAGCCAGGCAATCCTGGCAATTCTTCAATCCACAGGAGATGAAACTCTGAGGACTTCAAGTAGGTGCTTCTCAGGCCTCTGGGAGTTCTAAAATAATGAGCTATATACAATATATTTCAGAATTATCAGAATTTCCCTCCATACATCAATCCATATCTCCCAAGACATCCTTCAGATGTTAGAACTTCTCACAGAAGAGAAATTCCCATATTTGATTAATTCTACTCTATATCCATTGTCCTGCAATTTGCCAATACACTATCTTGTACTGAAAACAATTTATTTTTGGATTTGATCTTACTAGTAAATCCTTTTTAAAAGACTGGCATTGAGCAGTTCTTTCATCTAACAATGTGTGATCTTGCAAAAAGTCTGTGGAATGTTTCAAAGGAGTTTTAAAGATATATTTACTTTACTGACATGCCCATTGCAGAAAAGAGCCTCTTTTCCTGACACAGATTTCTATAATCCAGTGTAAGGCATTAAGGCTTTCTCCTGCAAAATGACATTCTGCTTCTGAAGGGAGTTGGCACTCTCTGCTCTGACTGGAGTTATCCTGTGCCTTTCAGAAGTTAGGTCTTGCTCAGTCCTTCATCTCAATTGGCCATAACTTCTTAGCCGAGGAAATAAATGTCTATTTCTGAATTAAGGCTGTAAAATAGTAGAGCTTTATATGTGGTCATGCAGACTTTATCACACATGCATGGAGACACATGGATGTAGAACTGGAATGTGACATCCCTGTTGGCAGTGCCTGATTGCTTGCAGAGCTGTAGAATGAAAGTGTGCTTTGGAGTGAACACAATGTTTCTTTGTTACTTCTTGTGAAACTAATTGGTTTTCCCCCAATATTTTTTTTTCTCCTTAAAAGGTATTTATAAATAGCTGTAGAGATATTTCTTTGTGAGTACCTCAACAAAATTCACTTGTGTCCCTTAAGGCAGATTAGATGAACTACCATTTAATGGTGGTGATGATGGATGCAGTAAACAGCTTTAGGCCTGGGAATATAATCTATGACTCCTAGAAACTGTTAGTGTAGCAAGGAGCTAATTTGCAGCATTTAGACAGCACTAACTATCAGTCTACGCCATGTTAATGGGAGGAAGGAGGTTGTGTTTTGGGATGCAGGACATTCTGTGAAAAGTTAAAGGGTTTTGCCTCTAATCAGAGCATCTCTCTGGTGAGCACTACAGATCCACTATGGGCATTGCAAAGGCATGGATCAATTACCTAGTAATAACATTATAACCCTCAGAGATATGGACAGAACACTTATCAGTAGCAAAACATCTTCTTTCTCATCACTCTTCAAAAAAAAAAAAACAAACATAACAAACCCCAAAACAACAACAAAACCACCCAAACCTGAAAACTTACCTCTTCCTCTCAGTTTAGCTCCTCCTAGGAGTTAAAATTCCTCCTTGTACACAGGGTGATATAAGGCTAGTTTACCCCTCATTTCCCATTTAAAGGGCATTCATGAGGAAGCACCCAATACCAGCCCACCATCTGTTTTTGTTTATAGCTGGGAGTGGCACAAAGGTGTTTTACAGGGCATCTATACCTTGAATTATCTACTCACCAGAGATGGAGGAAGGAGGATCATGTACTTCAGCCAAAATACAGAAGCACTGATTCGCTAGTTTGGAAAACACTGAGTTCGACTGTTCATCATCCAGTCTCAGGCCCGTTCATGCACTGTAAACCAGCTGCTAAGGCAGAGATTTTGGTAGGCAGGTTTTTGTAAACTGGACAATCCATATGGAACTGGATCACAAATCTGAAAGCCTACAAAACTGCTAATAATTTAAAAAACACATAAAGCTCTTGTGTGTAAACTCACTATCACACCACATGAAAAGAATCCTTAGGGAGAAGAACCAGACAACTGATGCATATGGTGAATTTGAAGATACCTGACCTTGTAAGGGTTCCTTGCATACAGACTAAATTTTACCATAAGTGGTTAGATTCCCATGGTAAATTACCAATAACCTCAAAATATTTCCTTTACAAAAAGAGAACAAAACCAGCAGATTTGATAACCTTTCACACTGTAAACTAGTTTATAGCAGGAAGTCCATACACACTGGATTTGTTCATAAGTCTGTTTAAGCAATACACAACCCACTCTACTTATAATGATGAATATGATGAAATCACTAAAACTAAGAAAAACTGAGTAAATATAACAAAGAGGGCAAGAACAAAGCTGATACCTGAAAAATGAGATAAATCTTATGTAAGAGTTTTGCATTTTTAAAGGTAAAAAAAAGGATGATAGATTCTAAAATTGACCATAAACAGTATATCTACACAGCAAATGGACTAACATGAAGAGATACTTCAGCTGGCACTGGCAAAACTATAATGTGTACTAAACAAAGCACTGTTGATCTTAGTAGGGCTAATTAACCCTGGAAGAGCATTATGCCAATATAGTTATATTGAATCTTGGTCAGTGCTAAACAGGATGTAAAGATATAAAAGCATATTCTATTTCACTAACAAAACCAAAAACATCTTGGAAATTTTAACTAATTATTTTGACATTACACTGGATTCACTCAAAGTGGATGAGCATGCTGAAAGCTGAACCTTGTGACCTGTTAATAAAAATATTTGCATATTCATCTCTATGGCAGTGAGGGGAAGGAAAATCAGGGATGGGATGTAGGAGAAGAACAGAGACTAGATTTAGACTGTTCTGAGCACTGGTTTTGCTTAAATGGTATTTCTAGTTTACAGCTAGCACAAATGGGTACTGGATTTTCCTGCACTAATCTCACCTTTTCCAAAACCCAGATAAAAACAAACAGAAGGGAAAAGGAGTATATTAAAACTGAACTGGCTCTTTCTTCAACGGGAACAATGAAAAAGAGAAGGTAAATTAGAATAATCGTAATGACAGCTATTTACTTCTTTGTGCTGTTTTATTTACTATTTACACTATAAGGTAATTTGTTATGAAGCTGTTTCTACTTGTCATAGCACAGTTTGATCTGCGAGAGACTCTAAACAGAGGCTAGCGTGCAGGTCAGTTTTCCATAAAGTCCCCCAGGTTTAGTAAGCATCCTAATCTGCTTTGAGTAGGATACCCAGGAGTACGTGCAACAGCAGCATTCGTCCTATAGACCTTGCAGCCCAATCGCCTTTCTCAGTCACGGTGCTACTGCACACAGCTCCCCGCTTCTTCCCACCTGCCCCTTCCCGATCACTGCTCCGGGCAGAGCGTCCTGCCTCAACCTGATGTTTCATTAAGAGGATTGGGTGCTTTCCGGCTTTCATTTTCAGTTTATCAGATTTCCCCTCCATTGTTGAAAGCAGAGAATGACATTTATCTTGACTCCATGTATCTGTCTCCATTCAGCCAGTAGCAGTCTCAGTTCACAAAGAACATGAGCTCTGCTAAAACTGCAACACAATTTTGTTGTAAAAGCAACCAGGATGCCAATGAGGCCTTGGAAAGAAGCTTTGTTCATTAACTCCGTTAACAATTACAACTTCTTTGTAGAGCTACATAATTACCTCCTTGCCTTCAGTAACAAGGTTAATGCCCTGACTGCCGAATCCCTGGGCCCCATCTCAACAGACAGCTGACATGCGTGTAATGCAGGCATCTTTCCCTACACAAGACAAGTTTCATTCTCCGTTTAATATTTAATTTCTGTAACAGAGAGGGGAAGGACTTTTTAAAAGCAAAATCCAGGTTGGGAGTTTTCTGTAACAACCACTGACATAGGATTAACTTTATTTCTAAAAATCAGTCTATATTAAAAATCGCAATTCGCAATTGCAGGTAAGAATTTTATAGACATGCTTCTTTTTTTTTTTTGTTTTCTTCCATAGAGGAGAACTTACAGTCTTTAGCACAGATAGGTGTCTTATAAAGCAGCATAATGTTCTTTACCACTTCCCTCTTGCAATGACAGGCCATTTTGAACGCTTGCTCATCCCTGCCTGTATCTGATGCTCTTGACACTAGACACACACATTCCTAACAGAATTTCTAAAAGGGCTGTTTGAAAGGAAGGGTAACCTGACAAAGAGAAAATGTTACTAAAAAAAAAAAATAATCTTTCAAAGTACTTTTCACGTGAAAATCTGTTGTGTAGCTACATCAAATCTATGCATACTGTTATAGCTTCCAGTAAAAATGAAAAACAGAGGAGGAAAAAAATAAATAATAAAAAGAGAAATCACTGTAGGGGGAGGCATCTACAGAAGCCTGGATGATAATGTAACATTTATCTAAGAAAATAATCATATTCTCTGTTACTAGATATGCTACTGCACATCATGGAAAATAGTTTACAGTGAAAATATTTTGAAATAACAAATATGTTATTTGGTTTCACTTCATATATATTTTAGTGTTAAGAAAATGAAAGGAATAAAGCAATTTCTATGGATAATGTGGGAATGAAAAATAAGCTGTCAGCTGGACTTTCAAAATATTACTAAATCAAAAGGTATTAAGCATAAAAAAAATTTATTACTATTATCGACAACTTTTAGTATGAAAGCACTGGAAAATTATGGCTTTTTTTTTTCCACTTTAGATTAATATGTTGCCCTATGTGGGCTAGAGCACAGCGCCTGTCTGATAGTATAAAGCAAAACTGAACAGCTGATAAGGACAATGATTAAATAAGTATAATGGATTTTTTATGGGTGTGAGAGGAATTTAGGAAAGAAAATTGTCCAAATTAAGTTTGTGTCAGTCACTGAAATTTATATTCTTCTTCTTGCTAAAGGTGTCTATCATCTTTAAAATCCAGAGGGGATCAAGGTATTATACTCCACAGTGGCATCTGTGCCTGAAACAGCACACTCCTCTTTGGAGCCATCCTGGATTATTGGTTTAATGTTAAATAGACTCAGAAAAAGATTAAAATGAACAGTAACAAAACAGCTGTTTTTCTTTCCTCAATTTATGGCTGGCGGTCTCCCATTCAAGAACTGACTGAAATCAGCTTCAATGATTAACTTATATTTCCATTGGTCTGACCTATTCAGAATTATATCAAAACTCTAACACACCAGAATAATTATATTGCCTTTTCCATGTTGAAAAAAAAATAACCAATGCTGTTAAATCTCCATCAGTGCAGGCAAGTTTTAATATTTCATAACATCTTGGGATTTCTCCTTTTTCACCCCTTTAAGAAATCACGACACTTTTTGGTTTTGACATATTGCTCAATACTAAATGAGAATCTCACCAGAAAATAAATCCATAGTTGTTTTCATGACAGCAAATTACATGCCAAAGTGTGACATTTAAATGTTGAATTTTAATGGCTTGTCAGTATAAGTGAAATGCATTTAAAAAAATTAATATGTGAGAGAACAATGTGTCTGTCTATAAAATAATTCTGTTCATAGTAGACATGAATGGTAAATACAGTGTCAAATGCATCCTATTTCTCAAAGCACATCTTCATTTAGTAAGAAATGAGCTATATGAATAGGGGTTAAATTCTCCACTCCTGTTGGCATAGTGGATCTCTGCTGCAGTCGTAATGGTCAGGAAACTTCTACCTACTGGTCAGGAAACTATCTCAATTTCCAGGAGGTTCCCACATGCAGGACAATCTTAACAAAGGTGATAAAAAGGCAAACTGGGCAGCCTGGGGAGAGGGAGGAGTGTCCACCACTTCTTACAAGCATTCAGCTTGGACCACCACACACATGCTGCCTTTTTATCTTGGACTATGGATGCTGATAAAACTGACTTTCAGAGAGTGAATTCAAGGATTTATCAAAAATATTCTAATCACATTTAGTCACATGCAATGATTTCCTCCATACTGTTTATCTTAAATGTTTTCATTAATAGTTTTGTTTCACTTGCTACAAATAAACACTTGTGTTAATTAAAAGGTTCGTATTTAAGTTAAAAATAGCAGTAAGGAGAATTCCCTTCTTGAAATTACAATGATATAAATGGTGATTCTATTTTAGTGCTCTTGCTTACATATAAGGTCCCTTAGGATATTTGGATTGTTTAATAATGGACTATAATGTAGGTGTGACAGGTGGTATGGACATATTCACAAGCTAATACATATAACAGTAATATAATATCTATATTAAAGAAAATCAAGAGTATTTGAAGGATCAGGTTCTCAACGATGTGGGAATCTGAGAAAAGAAAAAGTTAACTGCTGAGAAGTGCAAATTTGTAAACACTGGACAAAATCTGTGTCCGTGATTTGCTGGGAACCAATTTAATTCTCCTCTTCCAGGAAGGGAAATATATGTAGAGCTTTGCAATGCGCAACTGTGGATGATAAAAAAATGCCAAGAATCACAGGAAGGTTATTACTAGTCCTAAAGTATTAACATGTCTGAATGCCCTCACTAAAATACTCTGAACAGTTTTGCCCTGCCTATCTAGAAGGCTGGACATAAGACAAAGAAGAAGATTAGATAAATAGAAAGAATGTTTTTGAAGAAAGATTGGAATGGCTCTTCTTAGTTACATATTCTTTTCTACTTCAAAGCATTTATACCTTTATACCTGAAACCTTTATTCCTTCAGGTACATGTCCCACCTCCATAGAAATACAAACTCCCTTGAAGTATTCTCTGCTGCTTTCTTCTGCAACACTGTCCCATTCTCCTCATGTCACCACAGGTCCCATCCCAGTAGCTGTATTTCTCACCTTTATTTACTCTTCTCATTTTTCTGATATGTTCATTCACTTTCAGGTCCCTCCCTGCATCCGGTGCATGGTTTCAAAATATCTGTCTATTGCCCAGCCAGCCACATTACCCAAACCACTGAGCTGTCTCTCACTCTGTAGGGGTATTCCCTTGAGAGTGTCAACTTGACCCAGCCACCAATATCCACAGAGTTCATACACAGATACTGAACGTATCTGAGACCTCATCTTTCTGTTATTTTGGCTAATAACTTACAAAATCATTTAAGGACTAAGCTGAACTAATGCAATGAGCAGGCAGTGCCCATCCTTACAATGCTTTTAAAAAGCCCCAAAAAATCACACCAGATAAATAAATAATTGACAGGGAGTCGCTGATACCTGACTTCATGGAGATTGCAGAAGGAAACTAACACTAGGTATCTGTTTGAGATACAAAGGTATCCAAAGTTTTGTCAGACAGGAGCAACACGTCTCCTCTGTAACATTGGAGAGTTACCCTGCAACATGGTTCCACTGCTAATTAGATAATACAGGACAGGGAAAATGTCCAAATTACAGAATCTACAGAACTTCCCATGTCTCCTTCACACAGCTTGTTCTGGCACTGCCAGAAATAAGATACGGACTCAGAACACCCAATAAAGAATTGGAATTTCCCCACCTTCCTGGACAACAGAGGTACACAGATTTACACGTATCAGTACATTTCTCTGATCCATTTGCAGTTTGCTTTATTAGTTCATGTACAGAAACCTTTTTCCTAACACTTACACAGAGATCTTCCTTGTCCCCAGAAAGACTCATGTGGCTTCTACCATACTGTCAACATTATTGCCTAAAGCCTCATCCACAAAACAATTAGTGCATGGGAAATAGCAAAACATCGTTCCTTGACAATACGTCTCCATCTAGGAGCACATCAGTTCAGCTTCTGTGCTTGTTCAATCCCTGCCCCTCATACTTTAGAAGGAAGGCTGACATGCCAGAAACTTGTCCGTTTTTTTCCAATTTTATCAGCTATTAGATTACCTCTTCCCCCAAAGCACACATCAAACTGATATTAACATACCTTTAACTTATTTCATACTGCCCATATCATAAGTAACTTCACATCACCTACAGTAAATCTAAGCTGGCTATAGTCCTAAGATGAAGACTTGCATTCTTACCATCATTACATTAAAATGTTTGTCCTGATAGATGCTATCTCGACACTCACCCTTATGATAACATTTCAATGTGTATTTCTAAAGAAGACCAACACTAAACTATCTTATTTTTCAACTATTTGTGGGTAAGACACTAGATTTTTTGATTCTGAAGCCTATACAACTCCCCATCTCTCTTCAGGACTACAGGCTTCACTTCCAACTGCTGGCCTTGAAAAGATGACTAAAAAGAGGTGCCACAAAGACCATATCCACTGCATGGCAAGGAAATGAAAGGCCTTTAATCAGTTAAGCTTCTTTAGAACAGATAAAATCAGATTTAAATTAGATTTAGGATTTGCAGTTAAAAATAATTGGTCTGTCAATCAAGCCTCAGCAAATTAGTTAGTGATATATAATTTTTTTTTTCTAAAAAAATATATATGCAAACATGCTACAAAATTAGGCAAATGAAAACTCTTTATACTGCCAGTTTTCTAACTGAAAAGGAGACTTTTTAAATCATTATGGTTATCTATACACTGAGTTTTTAGAAAGACTGGAGACCATGTTCAACATGTCACAGCGTGCACAAGTCACTGGTAAAGTCTGTTATGTAAAGGGTACAACTATTGGGCAGAATTGTTGAAAGCTATACTGTCTAATCATTGAAAGCTATATTGCCTAATCACACAGCAGCAACCTGACAGAAATGGCGTCACTGCCGCTACAGCTTCAAACCTTTAGAGAATCTCCTATGGAATGGTAACAAATACAGGCAGTTCAGCAGTGAGGATGAAGGGTTGTCAATACAGTGACATTAGCATGCACTTTTGATTTCCTCTAGATAAATATTATTAAACACTTAGTTTAATAAACTGAAACAATTTTACTGCTCTAAGTGGCACTATTAAGATACTGGATGAAAGGACTCCAAACAGAATGGTAATAAGGCTGCAGTATTGAATTTTCACCATTAAAATCTCCAGATAAATTCTTGGTTTTCTTCTGACTTTCAATGGAAGGAAAAGTCAGTCAGAAACCCCAGGTATAACCTACTGATTTACCTTCATCAGTCATTTGGAAAGTACAGAAGCAACTGAACTAGGGAAGATGTTTTTGCACTTAGCAGACTCAAGGTATCTAACATTCTTGCCTAAAGCTGTATGTGTAAGTCTTTACAGAGTGAATTGCTCACATGAACACATATCTTCCCTTGCCTCATCTCTGCAGGGCTCCTGCCAGAGCAAACCTACCATCTATATACTGTCCCATATTGTTGCAGCATTTCTGTATGCTGCACTGACCCTTTAAGGGTCCAGCTGTTGGCACTTGACTTGTAGGTGCTCCAGAAGCTGCCTGTACTGCTTCTGTACTGTAGTAACAAAAACAAAAGTACACAAGCAGAGCTTCTAAGCACTCAGATAATACTGTATAATTTGGTTACAAGAATCACAAGTCTAAGGTTTGGAATCTATTTAATTTTGTGCTCACAGTTAGGGAAAAAAAAAAAAGAAAAAAAAGAAAAAAAAAGAAAAAAAAAGAAAAAAAGAA
>VWZY01007466.1:224056-239028 GCA_013399075.1 Chloroceryle aenea | reverse complement strand
TGAATGGCAGCACAGCCCTCTGGTGTGTCAGCCACTCCTCCCAGCTTAGTGTCATCAGCAAACTTGCTGAGGGTACATTCTATACCCTCATCCAAGTCGTTGATGAAGATATTGAACAACACCGGTCCCAGCACCGACCCCTGAGGGACTCCACTAGTGACACACCTCCAACCAGATTCTGCCCCATTGACTACAACTCTCTGACTCCTTCCTTTCAACCAGTTCCTGATCCACCTCACTACCTGATCACCAAACCCATATTTGATCAACTTATCTACAAGGATGCTGTGAGAGACGGTGTCAAATGCTTTACTGAAATCAAGATAAACCACATCTACCGCTCTTCCATCATCTATCCACCTAGTAATTTCCTCATAGAAGGCTATGAGGTTAGTCAAACATGAGTCTTCCAATACATTTTTTTTGCATGATGCAGGAAGGAAATCTGCTGGTTCCTAAAGCAAATGGATGCCATAGTAAAGATGAAACAATAACATTATTCATAAAGATTTCAGCAGAACAGGTAAGTGACAAATTTTATCTTGAATCTTACTGAAACATGAATTGGGATTTCTTATATACTAAGTGCTAGAGTTGAGCACTTAATTAGACTGTCAAATCTAGGAGGACCAGAAGTAGATTAAACTTTGGATACTTATACAGAGTGATCAGACACTGCAGTGCAAAGGAAAGATTAGATGATCATAACTAATCTAAGTTTTAATTAAAATTTAAAAGCAGACAGGTTTTGCACTGTCCACAAGGGAGAAAGAGCTAAATTCCACCAAGATGGGTTCAAGTGTATTTTCTTCTTTTCTGAATTGAATTTGGTATCCAGTCTTTCTGATGTTATTCTCAGCTTAAAGAAAATTCTCCCATTTTAAACAATTCACACTGAGGGCCACATTTCATATTTATTTATTGACTGGTGGAATTACCTTACAAGTTAATAATGTGATAGTAAGAAGTTTTCAGTGTCGAACATTTTAATTTAATATTTATATTTAATATATCACTTTCTAAGTATTTACTGCCCTCTGCTCAAGCCTGCAAGTAGTGTCCAAACAAAATTCACTTGGATGAAAGGAGAGGGAAAAAAATTTTTTATCATCTCTTCCACATATATGCAAACGTATGCTAATACCCAATCTTACAGAGTTTTCAATGAAAATCGGTGGCAATGTCAGAGCTATAACTCAAAACAAAAGATAATGCATTTTCCTTCCTATGTAGGGCTGATTGACTTAGTCATTATGATTTCATTAGGTGGTGAGTTTAACCCTTCTATTTATAAATTGTTTCCAATTTATTTTTGATGTCTGTAAAAGTATTCATTATTCATAAATATTTTATGAAGTGTTTAGGTCAACAATTTTAAATGTGATGAATTTTTAAATGTCTGTTTCTTTTTCTGCTGGAAGCAGCTGGCCCAAGTCACACAGAACTGACCTTAGCAAATACTTTCAGTGCATGATGATACTCATTAAAGTTAGTATATGTAGAGTTTTGTGAAATGAGGATAAACATAACCCTATCAGGTTAGAACTTAGATGATGAATACCAAATATAGTTTGGAGAGTCTAAGTGTTATTCTTTCAAGAGGAAAAGTGCAGAACTTTAAATTTTTTCCTCTTTTAGAAGAAAAACTACAGGAGATACCAGAAGGAAATTGAGAGGAAAAAGCCCAGTGGTCACTTAGCAGAAGCGTATTGCACCAAAGTTCCTCCTAGAGAAGTGATTGTTGGCACTCAATGAACATGTTGTATGGAAAAAGAGTTTGTAGGAGCAGCAAGCAACCTAGAGAAAATGGTGGGGTTAGGAGCCTGACAGTGGGGGTGCTGTCTACCAACTACCCATGAGAAAAGTGACGCAAAGATTCAGGAGGTCTCTGTATGTTGAGTGCACAGCCCAGGTCTCTGCATAGGGTTGGTTGTGGCAAGAACCTTCTCTTTTAGGAGTTAGACAAGCAGGTCAAATTCTGGTTAAAAAGTGAAACATTTTAAAATGCCATTCCATGGAGGTTTTCAAGACCTAAGTAGGCAACCTGGTATAGATTCCAGTTGTCCTACTTTTAGCCAGAGACTGAACTAGATAGCCCGCAGAAGTCCATCTAACCTGCACTTCTGTGATTCCTGTAAGCACTTCCTTTTATTATCATTATTTGACTTGTAGTTGTTAAACCTTTCACATCGGGACAACACTAAAGGAAATTATACAGCAATACACCCTAGTAATTTCTGAGAATGTACTTTTCACTATGGACAGGTATGTAACATTGCATTTTGGTCATTTACCATGAAGGATATAAACTAACAGCTCTCAATGATAACCAATGTGTCATTTAAAATTTGTGAAAAATATCCTACCAAAACATCTCAGCTTGCAAATATAGCAATAAATGACAACATAACAGCTCCTTGAAAACAGGGAAAAAAAAAGTCTTTTGCAAAATATGTAACGATTGGAATATCTCAGCAAATGCAAACTGCCTGGAAACTCAGAAAATTAAGTAGTCAAGACATCATACAAGTTGCAGGTAGTTTCAAGTTGTGCAGTCAGGCTTGTATAGAAACAGGAATGGGTCTCACTTGTGACTATGTGTGATCTTCCTTCCTGTCCTATACAGCCACAACTAACACAGACTTTACCATGCTTGTTTCTTAACACTTAAGTACAGCAAAGATACTGCAATGTGTTACCAACCAGGCACTTACTGTGAGAAAAAATAACACAAACCATGATTAAATAAAACTCAGTGATTATGGAATTGAATTCTTGGCTAAGGCTGACATATCTTTATCGATAAGTTTTAGATTATTTAATATTTCTAACATTTCAACTGTGCTGTCAATTAAGTCAATGAGCATGATGGTCTCTGTAAGAGTAAGTAGCTCTCAAGGTCCAGATCTGCAACACACTGACTCAAATCAGTTGCTGCTTGTCAGTTGTCTAAAGCCTGATGGAGGATAAGGGAAAAAAAAAAATAAAAAAAAATCCATAGTCCATCTTCTTCCATCCATTGCCCTTTTTAGTCAGTTTGTTATAAAAAAAATGTTTGTCAGCACCCTGACCCCTTGTGTCTAGGACAATCCTCTCAGCCCAGAATAGCACGTATACTATTCCCCTGTACCATGTGCTCTTCTTCCCCTGATTGATATCACACCCCTGCTCTTTTCTGCAGTCTATGTGGCTCATCTCCATGTGTGTCAGCAGAAAGTCTTTTTGACCTATCAGCTGGGTTAAAACACAGGCTGGGTATCACTGGCTCCAAAATACAGAAATATTGCACTGGCTGTAACATGCACATACAAGAGCCAGCTGCTTCTAAGCAAATGGGCAATAACTGACTTTACCCCAGCAGTGACACTAATGCCTTTCTTCTCCTCTACATAGCAAGTGATTTTCCAGAAAAGCATTTAATGATATTTATTACACATGAAAAGCTCAAGTCTGGTCAAATAGTGTTTAAACTGGGGACAGATGAAAAACTGCTAGAAGAAAGTGTCAGATGGACAGAGAATGCTTCCATCTCTAGGAGAACTTTGTTATCAGACAAAGGAAAAAGTTTGTTATCAGACAAAGGAAAAAGTAATACAAAGCTGAATATGAATGGAGCATCTAAAGACTCAACTCAGCTTTCTAGCAATGTATTGAACAACAGGAGAATGCTCAGGCAGGAATTCTGCCTCATCACAAAAGCAAGTGGAGCTACAAAAAAAAAATAAAAGGAACATAAAAGTAAATTTCTAAAATACCGCAGACTCAGCAGCCTTACACTTTCTTCCCAAGTCAGAGGTTTTGCATTGTAGGGTGGCTTGCAAGTAAAATAAGGAAAATAAAATCTATTATCTGACCATGCTAAAGAAATGTGAAAATACTGCATTCAAAAACAACCCAGACGTATTTCAAAATGGGCTAAAGAAAAAACTAAGTAGTTTAAGTAGCTATATCTTTGTCATTGACTTTGCTAAGTCAAACAGAAGAAGAATATTCAAAGCTTTCCTAAAAGATTGAAGACACTTAAATATGCAGTTAAATATGCAGCACAGGTCTGTGAAATGCTTAATTAGAAACCAGACATCAATAGGAATAAAAGACTAAAAACGGGAAGAAAGTCGTTTTTTCAATTTTAAGAATGTCAGAAGAGAAACTGAGCAATGGACTAGTGTTGGAAGAAAAGTATGATTTTTATTAGCATGAAGTGCACTGTCTGTCCATGGCCATACACATATGCACAGGCAAAATGGAACAGGAGAAACTTGTGAAATACAGCGAGTATACGCTAAGAGTTAGAATGAAAGAAAACAAGTGGTATTAAAAAAAGAGATTTAATATCACACAGCCTTTGCAGGAAATGTCTGTATTTGTCAGAAACACTCTGCCAAAGGTGTAAGATAAAGAACAAAAGAAAATATACAGTGTGTATATAAAAGCAAAGAAAGTGTATGTGTATATATATATTCTGTACAGAAATGGGAAATGAGGATAAACATAACCCTATCAGGTTTGAAATTAGATGATTGTGGGAATTCATTCTGATTACTAAAACAAAGTAAAGCTTCAGTCATAGCATGGTTTACTGTAAGGGACATGATCTACCTATTGAGGTTTTGTATGACTAAGATTAAAATTATGATTTTGAAAAAGGAAGGTAAATTTTCAGAATTTGGAGTACCTATTATAAAGCTAAAAGTATATCACACACTAGCTGTCATTAAGAGTTGATATTTTAAAAGAACATGAGGCCATGTAGATAGAGATAAAACCTGTAGATAAGGAAATGTAATAAATACAGAAACAGAAAAGGAAAACAAATTCCCTAGTCCTAAATAAATAAGGAAGAAAACACTAGTAGTGCAGTGATGAAAAACAGCCTTATGTCACATATGTAAATGTGCTATAATTATAGATTAATGGTACAAAATGGCATAATTACTTTGGATATGCTATATAGTTACTCACAGTTTCCAAAGTAGCATTATTAGAGAATACGGCAGCTAAAGAAGTAATCTCATGCTTGAATTGATATTTGCTGACATTCCAAGTGTGGGAACAACTGATAATGAACTGCAATTTGATTGCTGCAATTTCAAGTGTGTTTTAAAAATGTATTAAGTATCCATATCTCTTCAAGCCCAGTCCAATGGTTCTGTGGAACCTCTTAAGTTTTTTAAAGAATGATCCAAGAGAATAAGAATGAAGTTGAGAGCTCTATGTGACATCATAAACGGGGCAACATGTTAATAAATAATCCAAATACAAAGACTTTCTGCCATTGAGCTGTTGCTCACTGTAATCCTGAGAACAAGACCATCCAAAGGAAATCTAGCAAGCTTGCTCACTGAAATCCAATGGGAATAAGAAGAGACAAATTTACTTTCAAATATCAGAGTGAACAAACTGTGGAAGACCCAGCACAGAGATCTTAATGGAAAAAAGACTAAACATTACTACAGAGGTTAAAATCCATGGAGTGCCACAAAGATCTTCAAAACCAGGGAGGCACGGCTGGAATTGATCAACAATTTCACCTTTGATATTTGCATTATGTCATCAATAATTTCAATGTTTCATTTGGATGAAGAGCTGTAAATTTATCTTGGCCACAAAGAATTTGATACATTAAGATGCCAGTCAGCAAGTCTCATAGCTAGTTGACAGAAACATGACACAAAGGAGACATGCAGACCTTTTCTCCTTTCTGTCAAACAATTAGTTGATGTGCTATTTTATCAAAACACACAAGAGCTCTGATTGGTCTTTGCCTTTAAAAAAAGAAAAAGACAGTATGATGCTACTGGGATAACAGACCTAACTTTCAGAAAAAATATATTAAAACAATGCAAACCCAAAAAGCTTTACACAACAGTGTTATGGATGCAGACAAAACTCAATAAGTAATAAAAGGTTTTCTTCTGTACTTTCTCATATCTTTCCCACAATACATAGAATCTGCTTTACCCCTCCAATAAACTTCTGTAATGCCAAAACATTCTTCATAAATACCAATTTCCCAAAAATAATATTTTTCACAAATGTCTTATATAGGAAAGAGCAATTAATGCCATATTAGATTATGTCTGGTAAGCCACACAAGGAAACAAATAGGGAGAAAAAAAAAAAACAACGAAACTCCCCCCACTTTTTTTTGTTGTTGTTCTGTACTGTATAGCATACATGTGTTTAAAAAATGGATTTGGAAGTGTATTCTTTCTGCTGCTTTATAAAGAAAACTTTTGGCTCTTTCTGAAACTCGTTCTTAGTTTTCTAAAGTTCTATTTAGGTCTTTGAAGACCAAAAAAATATCACTAGTTCTTTAGCACTTAAAGGCAGGAATATTTTGCAACCTTTTCAGTGTGTTATTGTCCATTGAGCCAAAAAGTCAAGGCAGCGTGACAGCGATACCACAAAGTAAATATGTCCAGTCCTGTCTGAATTCCTCCAGCGTAGCATGTCGTGGGGCTCATGCTTCAATTCCTGACCTCAGCAGCCATCTAAGAGAAGAATTTGCTACAAACACAGATGTCTGGAGTAAGCTGATGCCTAGGAAATTTGATATAAATGCACTGCTCTTTTCAAGTAAAACTTTTTTTTTTTTCCTTGAAGGCCAAAAGAAGAGTTTGTCTTCCTTTATATCAATATTTGAAGTTAAAGACAAAGCTGCTTTCTCCTACCTCTCCTCATTTCAGCTTTCTGTATACCTCCATAATGATGTGATAATCACCTTGCAAATATGTGCAAGAACTGCATTATTCCTTTTAAGTTTATTTCACAACTGAGCTTATAAAGGTTTACTTTCAAGTCTTTTACCTTTGCCGCAGCAACATTTAATTCAATTTTCAAGGGAGTTGATTGTAAATCATTTTAGGTTTTAAAACAAATTTTCTGCAAGAGTATAAAATTATTTCTAGCAAAGTTATATTAATCACCTTAACTCATTAGAATTCAATTCACACACATTTTTTTTCTCCCTGTCAAGAGCTTCCTGGCTTGCAAAGAAAACAAACAAGAGGAAAGAGTGCTATTTTTTTCAAACAGCTTTATAAATCCGTTGCCTGTTTCCACAGACCATGAACCTCTCCAGAATATCTTGCTGACTTCAGGTAAATTAATTTAGATGTGTATCCTAACTTCTTTGTTTTCTTAATAACACTGTCGATATTCTAATATCTTAAGCAGGACTTTCTTCCTAAAGAAACAGCTTTCCTTAAAAGTAAAGTTTTGAACAAGAAGGCATTATGGGAAAAATTAAGTATCAAGGAGCGTACTTGGGAATCATTTCGTAATGACTCCAACTCACATAAACAAAACAAAAAACTTTTATCCAATTAGTTTTTCAAATAGTCATGCTGCACAGCTGCAGTGAAGTGACAACAGCTGCAATTTAGTTAAAATATAAGTAAAACAGAAGACAGAAGCCAAACTACAGATTATGAGTCTAACATGCTTTGTTTCTAATACAGTGTCCTGTCAAGCTGGGCTAGAAACAGTGTCCACAGAGCATACAGAAAGCACAAAAATATGACTTCTAGCTCAGGAGAACAATATGCCACCAAGTATATAATGCCAAGAAGGTACACACACTGCAAAATGCTTCTGTGTGCTTCAACATTCCTTATATTTTTCACCTAAACAGGCACAATGGCCACTCCCAGATGCAAGATGTGAAATGGGCATTTGTTGTGAAAGCAAACACGCTTGTTCTGACGTCTTTAAGGAAGTGTGTATTCCAGGCTCCATCTCTGAGCTCTTTCATTAAGTAATGCTCATTGCTACAGCAGCTGCACTTTCACTTAGTACCATGTTAACAGCTTGTCTGAATCACTGGTTAGAAACTATTTTATGAAACTACTGTAAATCTCTCTTGGAGTAAGCAAGTTGAGAAATACTTCTGTTCACTTTTATTATTGCTTATGTTGACAGTTCAAGCACTATTTATGCATTCATATTTGACTCATATATCATCACTAGAACTCCTATCTCATTTTCCATGCTTCTAGTCTTAAAGGTTAACCATCAGTGTGAAACTGTTTCCATAATCTTGCTAAGAACCTTAGTGACATGATCAATTTACCTTCATAATAATAGTGTTGGGACAAGAAGGAAACAAAACATTTTATAATCTATTCAGTTCCTTTCAGTAAAAAATGTGTTTTGTGCATTTTATATCAAACAGGGAGTGCATAGATGATTTATCATTCTTGGTATATTCCAAGAAGTATCTTCTCCTAAGTTGGACAAGAGGACGTAGAAGACCAATCACAGGGATAAGCATTTCAATTTCTTTCAGGCACTACTCATTCATTGCTCAATACTGATGCTTCCTTCATTTCCCTTTTCCAATGATTTAGTCCTATCTAAACAGCATCCTTTTCATTGTCCTGTTTATCAGACAATGAGAATGTTTCAGCTCCTCATAAATCATAAATTATAGCACTACCAACTTCAGAAAGTAATTCATCATGTTTCAGCAACTGTGAGAAGGGCTTTTCCCATAGAGAGTCACATTTATAAAAAATGAATCTTCAGAAAACCTTCCTCCTGAAAAGTATTTTGAAAGATTTCCCTAACTCAAGGACACTGCAAGTGGAAAAAGCTGTGAACAAGGATATTTGAATGCTAACGGATCATTTCTTTTTAGGAAACTATCTAATAATCCAAGGCATTCATTTCTATCATCAGTCTACTGGTAGATAATGCAGACAAAGATAGACTCAATGTGTAAAGAAGTCATAAAAACTATATCATTATGAAACCTAAATTCAATTTTGTCAAAGTCCTTTATTAAACAGATTATCATCAGGTGTGTCACTCATCTAAGCCACTGTCATACGCTTCCCTATTGCAGTAAATATTTAGAGCCAGCAGAACCACAAGTGATATTTGCTATTACTATCATGTCGTCCTTTGTTTTATAGAACCTGACCATGCAATCTTCCACTTGGACTATGATTCAAATAAAACATCACTTAGAAGTAATCATAAAAGAGAAAGAAAGAGGACGTATTTTACAAGGCTTTCTATGGATTTAATTTTTTAATTCTGTGGAAATATATGTCAACAGACTATTCCTAGAATAAAAAGAGCTTAGTAATAATACAAGAAGACACCAGGAAGGGAAAAAAAAACCAACAAACAAAACAAACCAACCAAACACCTACAAAAAACAAGTGACATTAGAAGAATAAATAAGTAACCACCTAGAAAAACACTTCAAGATAATAAGCTCCAAAATATCTGGTCCTTAACTGTATATACATCTAATAAAACCAGAAAGTGTTCAATGGAGACACAACTAAAAGTTTTTCTTATCATGGGACCTTCTACACAGTCTTCCAAGAGAAAACTATCCTACCATTTACAAAAAGGAGAGAACAGCTGATGCCCCCTCTCCTTTCCAGGGAAGTTGGGCATCACCAAGCGGAGCTAGCCAGTACTCTTTTGGAGAGGACACGAATAGGGTTTTACGTAAATGTAGTTAAGAACTCAGAAAAAAACGAAGACCTTTCTTGAGGTTACCTGAAATACTTGTTTCGTAGTGTCTTGCTTATTTATACTGCAGAAATGGTCATGATGCTTTGCACACAATTTACAGATGAACAACATTACCTGTTCAAGTGACCATCACAGACAGAAAATATGACCTAAGGGCTGGATGTATTACATCTGATAGCACTAGCAAACAGCAGTCTTTTCTGAGCAATCTAATGTCAGTAATCCATTAATCTGATAGCACATACTGATTTGACTCCTTCCATGTTTCTGCCCTCACTAAACACTTCATAATTTGGCAAGGATACTGAAAGTATAAAAAAAAAGAAAGAAACAAAACAAAACAAAAAAGCCACACACACAAAAAGTGATTTTATCACATTAATCATTTGAACAAGAGCATTATGGCATTCTGTTATCGCACAGTTTCAATCTATGTGTTCCTTGTTATTCTCTTGATATGAAAAAGCAGGAGACAGGTCCAAATTCCAATGCCCAAGTTCCCTAAAAAGAAGCATACTGCAGATTACTGCAACAGATAAATCCAGGGAAGTGGATTGCTGACAATGGAGATCCTAGGAAGGGTTGGTTTATGGAACAGAGAAGCACTCAGTTAGGGAGAGGTCACATCAATTCAGCTGAACTAGCCAAAATCTTACAGTAGTCAGGGTGATGGAGACAGCTGAACATCTTTTGAGATGGCCTGGGGTATCCTATCAGCCTCTACAAGTGCCCCTCCAGAAGGGCTTGGGTCTCCTGATGGTTTCTCACCTCTGACATCCCTATGGAGGAAGCTGTGCTTAGGATTCACCACCAATATTCAGGCAATGTAAACAAGTACTCGCTGTCTATGCAAGCATGATCCATTTAGATGTCAATTTAGGTATCTTAGTGCAATGAATTTGTCTCCCCTTCTGCACTATATTCAAACAGAAAGCAGATACCAGCTTTTCCACTCCTACAATGTTACCCTGATGAAACAATATTTTCATAACTTTACTTGCATAACTTAGCCTTTAGAAAATGACAAAGAGCTACAAGTACTGTTAACATGTAAATGTTAATCAGCCAGGAGTTACTACAATCATGTTTTGCTCAGTTTGCTTCATTTGGATAGGCTGCCGGACAGGAAATTAATCCCTGGAAATTTTTTGAATCCTCTAAATCAGCAGTTTCCAAACTAGAAGTCCAGCCTCTAAATATAGTCACGAGCTTCCAAGAAATCAAATTTTTTTCCCTCACAATTAAGCTAGCATCATACTAATACACTATTACTAGTTTGCAATTGAAATTTTAACCAGAAAATACTGAGGAACAAACACTCATAACAATGACACAAGTAAAGAATTAACTATTCCAACAACCATCTTGGAACAATTTAGATTACAAAGATTCCTTGGTCCTACAGCTGTCTATAAGAGATATTTTTTTCATGTATTAGTACTTAAAAGGTTTATTCACCTTACTGGCTTTTAATTTATTCAAGTTTTGATTTGTTAGCTCAAGTTATGCCATTCAGAAGCTAGAACATCATTTCCAGCTCTGGAAAGAGCACAGAGATTAACTTCAGAAAGCTGAATAAAAATTAAAAAGAACAGAGTAGCTGCAGCTTGCAATGAAATCAGAGCAGTTTTCCTTATCCAAATTCATTAGGAAGTTAAGAACTGTTCCTAGCTGTGTGTTTTCTGGCCGTTCACCCTGGAATATGCTGTGTTGCAGAAGTATACATGGCAAATTATTTTTCTTTCCCGTTGATTTATTTATATGACACCAGCATTCAGAGATGCTAAAATTTTGTTGTGTGGAGTGTCAGTCACAGACACACACCGTGAAGGGAGGAAGCACCTCTCCTGAAATTGCTTCACCAAGTCCTTGCTGCAGATTCAGTTGAGTCAGGTGGCTTTTAGTTTTATAAAGTCTGCACTACCAGGCCTGAAATACACTGTGTTTGAAAACTTCTGAAGATGTAACCTCAGAGGGGGATCGCATAGCAATTGTAACCCCACTGCAACTATCCCTGCTCCAGAGTTTTACTATACCTCTGTGTGACAGCTTCTCCAGGATGATCCTTAGGCGCTGAAGAACAGGGGGTGAAATGTCATATTTATAGGTGTCTATTACTGGCTCTCGCTGACATCTCCCAAATATTCCATCTGCAGGAGAGAGAAAAGAAAAGGGAAAACATACATTTCATTTTCTGAGAAGAAGAAATGCATGATGACATGCACATTTCCCATATATCCTAATTATATATTGAAGGAAACTTCGAAAAAACACTTAAAAAAGCTATCAAAGGACTACTGAAGTAATGAGACAGGGTATTTTCTACCTAAATAAATAAATACTATAAAGAATATTGGTTGGAGAAAGATTCTATTGTACAAGTTATGCATACAGTTTATTCTATAAAGTAATTTCAGACTTCTACCTCCCAAATCTTTTGATGTAAGACTTCTTTACTGACAATTCAGTGGGAAAAAGCCCTTTATGTTCAGTGCCTACTATGATGCAGATGAAAAGTGCAGCATCCAGAAATATAAATATTAATTTGCAGAAACTATGAGGATTTACTGAAACATTTTTAATGCAGGAGCTGTGTGCTAGGCATTGGTAAATGAGAACTGAATCTGTAATGGCTAGTAAAGGCTCATTTCAAGAAGCACCCTCTAATGAATGCAATAAAAGAAAGCTGCTCACAGAACAATGAGATATTAATGTGGCCTAATTTATTTAGCTCCATTCCATTTGTCTAAAATGACAGACTCTTCTCATCAATGTCTTTTCAAATCACACCTTCTAATTAATTTAGCTTCTTATTAGTCTTTATTTAGAGAACTGTTCATTTTGAGACAAGCTTCCTGTGTATGTGTGGGAGGAACAGGGAGTTCAAACATTCAAATTACCTTTCTCTTTCATACAAAAGATTCATTCAGAGCCTAGGTGCTTCACATACAATCTGACCATCTGCAATTCTAGGCCTCTGAGAAAGAAAGTGGTTTCAGTTATTGTTCAAAACCGTTCCCTTCTATATAGTGATCCAAAGGAAACAATTTAAATGCAACAAGTTTAATTAGCAAAATATTCTACTGCAGTACTAGTTTTAACACAGTAATTACTTCTGCTCTGATATTAATGCTCAAAAAGGAGAGCTACATCAGATTAGCAGAAAATAACTGTTAAGTATTAATTTGCAAACTTCCATTACTTTCTCTGCTACTCCACAGAGCTAAAATACTACAAATGGGAACTACTGGCCCAGCTGTTCACTAAACACAAATAATGGCATAAAAGAAAATAAACCGTTCCAGGATGCAGATAAAGGGCATTATTAGCCTTCACTGTTAAACACAAATACCTCATCAAAATTAGCCCACTACTTCTTTGCCTTTCCAATCTTCATATCATTTACAACCATCAAATTAAGTTAGTCCAAAATAAAAAAACATACCTCTGAGTCTAATTATGTTATCAAAAACTAGGTTTAATTTACAAACCACGTATTGACTTCTACTTTTGTTTTTCTGCCATATAATGTATAAAGCAGCGTAGCAGCAAAATATTCATCTTCTTTTAAAAACCTGCTACTGTTGGAAGTATGAAAAGTAGATAATGATTCTGTGATATAAATATCATTCACTTGTAGGTATATGAATAGCAGGAATAAATAAGGTCCTGATTCAGAAAGGAAGAGAAGAACATTGCAGTGTTTAAGAACAAGACTGTTCAAAATGAAACCTAACTTGAAATAGCCAGCTCTATTTTGGAATACTGCCATTACTGGTTACAAATAATTAGGACAAAATATATTTTTATATAAACAACGAATATTCCATGCTTTTTAAAGATAATTTATCTTAAAAATAATTATAATCTTATTTTAGAGTCCAGAAAAGCACACACAGCCAGCACAAATAAAAGATTTTGCATCGAGTATCATTTAAACATATCTCCAAGGATGCAAAAGATAATTCCCTCACAAATTCTACAAGAGACCTAACCTTTTATTCCAAAGCCCAAGTTTTCAGAAACCTTTAGCCTACTGCCTTTGATTAGAAAAAAAATAAATATTTAAATTCTAAAATTAACAGTTAGCACATGAGTTTGAGCTGCCTTATACAAACTGCCCAAGACTGCTTAGGGAGAAACTGCAAGGTACTTTGGCTTTTGTACTTAAAATATGGGCATAATAAGCTTTGAAGAGGCTGAAATCACAAATAGCACTCTGCCCTGCTAAGTGCAACACTAGGAAACTTGTGGAGCAGCACACCACAAGGAGTGTCTGGAAAATACCATCTCTAAAATACAGAGGATCTTTATAGTGGGGATTACAGTTGGACAAAAGTTGTGCAAACAGTGGATTTCATAGTTCAGTAGCTTTTTTTAAAATATTCCTGGGCTTTTTGATTTGTTTGGGGTTTAGTTGGGAAGGGTTGGGTTATTGTTGTGTATGTTTTTTTTTTTTGTTTGGTTGTTTTTTTAATTATTATTTTAATTGAAAGTTTTCTGTGGCAAGACATAAAATCTAAAATATTGAGATTGAGCATTCAATCGTCAGGGTATATTTTAACTAAACCTTCTTAAAAAGGCAACAGAGAACCATTTCACCAAAAAAATGTGTGTAAAACTTCCCCCTCTTCTTCTTCCCAAGAAAACTATTTGACAGATGTGGCCTAAATTCAGAAGTGGCTTTGGTCCAGCACAAACCTCATTTTCACTTAAAGGACAGCTAATGTTTAAAAAGTTCATCTTAGTTTGCCATGAACTATTCAAAACCACTGTGATCTTTAGAACAAGTTAATACATGGTGCATCTTCCCAGACCAGCTGCACCCACCTCCAGTACAGGGCAATGAGGGGCTGTTGCAATGTGCAGGTTTCCAAGCATCCTGTCACGCCTTCATTTGGCTTCTAAAAGCCTCCAATGAGTAAATTTCCCAAAGTCGTCATGAAACAAAAAGGAAAAGGGAAAAGATCCCAGATTTTACAGTAAAATGTCACAGGGCAGAGGAAGTTCAAAGCCTGAGTGATGCTTTAATAACCATCATCCACTGTATGCCTACAGCTGCTAAGGGTGCGTTCGTACTGAACTTTGGTTAAAACTGTATTCTGAGAACGAATGTAATATGCAAAAGACATCTGCTCTTTACACATGCCCAGAATGAGGGAAGGCTGAGACAATTGATCAGTATACACATATGGTTGCTATTAAAGTGCTATCATTTGCTAACCATTAGCAAAAAGTAGTATCTGAAATTTCCATAGTAATATCTCATAAGGTATAGTTAGACCTGAAAACATCTGTGTTAACAGCATGGTAATGTTGACTTTTAGACTGCTTCGACATTTCTTTCCAAAGAAGAGACTAAACCCAAAGAGCAAGAGCAATACACCCAAGACACCAGTGAGATGCTTTTTTACATCTTTGGCTATTTTGTTAATAGGTTTAATATTTGAGAAAAAAAAAAAAAAAAAAAAACAAAA
>VWZY01007466.1:172819-224030 GCA_013399075.1 Chloroceryle aenea | reverse complement strand
ATTTGTACAAGCTTCTATTTAAAATCTTGAATTTTGAAAAATATGTATTACAAAGTTAAGATGTTAAGATTGAAGGACATAAATTTAATGTAACTCACATGCCCAGTAAGATCTCAAATTGTGGCAGGTGAACCTCTTTTATTAGAGACAACACCTCAGAGCACGGTAGATGTATTTACACTGAATATTTATCAACTTCTAGTGAAAAAATTACAACTGATAGATTAAAGCGTGAACAAGTCAAAACACAGGTTCTGGAAGGGTGATTCTTGAGAAATGTTTAGAAGCAAATGGAAAACATCCATCTTAATTCATTATTATTGCCCATTTGCCATGAATTAGTGGATATTTATGACCTCTATTACTATTACAATGTTACATTCACGACTGACATCTAGGTACTAAATTATGTAAATAGCACAAAAACCTATAGTTTGAAACAGGTTTGAAGCAGTTGCACCAGCCTCTTAACTTGATAGTGTAGACCAGCATCATGTGATTAACAGGTACAACCCAAGCAAACAAAGAAGCAAACAAACAAACAAACAAAGCAGCCAGAACAAAACAAAACCAACCAACGAAACAAAACCTGACACCCAAAACATGAAAACCCCATGCATAAGCAGCTCTTCTTGGCCAGAGAAACATAGCCCATCCTGAAACCATTAAGTATGGCTAATCTGATAATTGAAACTAAAATGCATACAAGTCTTGGCACCGTCTTGATTAATACCAGCAAAAAAGAATGAGTTCTGGTTGAGTGTATGTTCTGAGAAAAGCTGTAAGGACTGGTAGAGTCACTGGTGATTGTCTACAGCCTGATGAAAGCTTGATAAATGTAAATAAAAAGACTGTGTTCTGCAGTAATTAGTCATTTAATCTACATACAGTGAAACTTTTACATGGTGCTAACGAGTAACCTTTGCAAAGGAGTGTTCAAGCAGATGGAATGAAGCACCCAGTTCTGCTCTTCAAACTTCCTGCAGCAGCCAGAAAGGAAGCAGCTCTCTGGAGAGTGACAGTATTTACATGCATGGGTCAATCAATACTTCAGCTTCCTTGCCCTAATTACCTGATAACTGTTAAAAAAATATAAAGCAGAGCTTTGTATAATATGTGAATTGTTCTGTTCCTGTCATGATGTTAACAAGAGGGTCCACAGACCCAGTGGTGTGTTAAATGGCATCGGATACTATCTTTGACTGTATCATTTGTGTTCTTGAAGTTAGAGAACTTCTTTTAATGTTTCTACAGTTTCCAATGGCCATGATTCTTCAGCAACTTAACCTTCTGTAAGAAAATAATTCTTCTTGCTGCATAGGGATATTACTTCACACTCCTTCCCCCAGCTATTGTTTTAAGGTGCTGTGAATTCAAAGAGTAGACCAGGGCTAATGAAAAGGTCAGTTAGAGCCCAAGTTGCCTATTGGAAAGATTAAATCATTTTCTGATGTGAAGCATGGTATTTGCATCTCAAAAGTCTCATGGTACCAAACTTTGTCATGGAGTGTTTGCAAGGTGTTTGTTGCAGTTCTTTGAAAAGGACACGAGTAGAACATGAGGACCTCATTTCAGAAAACATAGTCCACAAACCCATATTCAACATTTACAAGTAAATGAGCAAAGAGCATCTTTTTAAAATTCCACCTATTAGAAAAGATTTGTTAATAATTTGTACGCCTACTTTCAAATTCTTCTTACAAGCAAGGTAGAGATCAGATAGTGCAATGGTGCCATTTCTGGTGCAATGTTTTGAAAATATTACTCCAATGCTCCCAAACAGCGAATCCTTAACACATCCCACTGCAGCAGGTCGTCAGAAAAGCTGCTGCTTGCAGCCCCGCTGAACTGCAATGCCAGCCTGCCTGGCTCCACGGAGAACGCTCCTTCCTCAGCTGCATTCCTGCTCCTTCCGAGGAGGCAATCTCCCCACGTTCAACTTTTAAAACCTTTTTACCGTCGCATTTTCCTCCTCTCTGTGCAGCCTCAGTGGTCCGGGGTGGTTCGGCTTTCGGAGCAGCAAGAGTGGCACCTAGTGGGCAGCTCTGCGCCAGGGATCGGTCCTGGAGCACCCGCTGCTCACCCCCTAAATCCATTGCTTTCAGATCCATTTGACTTCATGTGGAATAGGTAGCTAAGCACCCTCACTTTGCTCTGTCCTTCCCTATGCTAGTGGCCGACAGGAATGTGGAAGTTTTTAAGGCAGTTATTTACAATTAATAAATTCAATAAGAAGAAGAAAAAAAAGAAAAGAAAAAAACAGGGTATCTGTTTCTAGAAGTAATGCATTAGTAAAACAAGTAAGCAAAATGCATACAGATTGTTTCTAAAAGAGTATGTCATGGCTTTTGCTAGGTGTGAGAGGCACAAAACATTATGCAATAGAAGTAAATCCTCAACTGTAAATAAAACACAAAGCTTTTTTTTTTTGTACTTTTTTTTATAGATTTAATAGAAACACCATAAGAAGCACGAAACAACAATGTGAGATATCCATAAAAAATAAATAAATTATCCAATAAGAAAATACCATGCAGTTGATACTAACAGTTCAGTAAATACATTCTTCCTCAGCTACTAAATAAAATGCTGCCTGGAAGGCAAAGGAAACTGTAAATTCTGCTGAAAGCCAGACCATGTAACAGTCCTTTAAAAGGACTCTATCAAGATTTAATGCCTTTCCTCAACCTTTTTGGCCACAGATATTTAAGGAAAACAACAGATATTTAAGGAAAACAGTGGATGGTCAATCTGCTTTCAACCAAAAAAATAATTTTGGATGTTATGTTAATAATTATGGAAGTGCTCATATTAATAAAAGTTCACATTAACAGCAGCATTAGTTAACCTCTGCAAACACTGAATTTGTAAGGCTCCCAATCATATTGAAGTATGTCTGAGCTCCTCTGTGGTTTACAGAGTCCTTGTCTCAAGGAATAATTCTGAAAGTAAGTTCTGGAGGACATTTTTTTCCTTCATAGAGGAACTATCATTCTATCATTTCAGGAACTATTTCTGTGCTAACTTGCTAATTTAAGTGGTGGATTGTACAGTCCCAAAATATTATGCACACTTTCACTTAAGCAGAGTTTCTCTGAGTTACAACAGAATTATGTAAATTGTAGTGAAAGTAACTAAAAAATTCTGCTCTCTCGACTGCAGAAAAAAGAGGGAAGAAAAAGACTGTGAAAAAGCTAGATACAGTTTAATAAAGCAAGAGATCAGGCTTGCTATGAAAAGAAGTGCTGCCTTCTTCCAAAAAGCCCCTAAGTTATTCAGCTAAGAGAAGGAAAGGTCCACAATTCAATGTCTACTTTCTGCAATTCAGAGCATAGAAATGAACCTCAGTCTTAACAGGTTGTACATAGGCCTCTCAACCACAGAAATAATGCCCCTGCCTTGAGAGGGAAGGGCAGGAAGGAGTTGCAGAAAAGGAAAAAGTTGAGATGAAAAGAGAGCAAGTCTTAAATTTTTTTTGCTGCTAGAGCTAATGTTCAAGTTGAATAATGGTTGAATAACTTTGCTCTTCTTGGAAAACCACACTTGAATTTTCCACAGCCTAGGTAACCCTGTGGAATGAAAGCTGGTTTTGGCTCCATGAGGAGGACAAGAAAGGACGACAAAGCAGTGATTAAATCAATATGTTCCACATCCAGATGACCGCTACAGTCTGTAAGTCACAGAAACCATCTGCCGCTAATTTTGATCACAGAGACCAACGCAGACTTGAGAAAACCTTTGAGAAAAAAAACCCAAGAAGCTCTAACTGAATGACTTTTCTAAGCAAAACTACATATTTGATAATAGATATGATGTCTCTAAGGAAAAAGAGCTTGCAGTCAAAATCACCTGAACAGAAACTACTTTTATTTGTCACTAGTGGTACTAAAGAGAAAAGGAAGGAAAGACTTAAACATATAAATCCTTCTCCAAGAGGATTAATATTTTAAATTCAACTGTATGTATTCATAGTCTTACAATAAAGCCATCTCTTTTTCTTTAGCACGTTTAGTCATTGGACTGCAATATTAACATATTTTACATTGTTACCTTATTAGTGAGAAATCCAAGCCATGTACCACCTCCAATCTAGAAGATTTCTTTTTTTTTTTTTTTCTCCAGAAGACAGACAGAATATTGCACCAAATTCTGATCATATCACTACCAGAAAGTTACAAATAAAATAGAGAAGTTTGGAGAAAAAGGAAAGAAAGAGGTTATCCACATAGGTCCTTAAGCACTGAGCTATCTGCTTCTTTATGAGAAAAGACTGAAAGTTTATGCAACCTGGTTGATTAATTATTTATGACATTATTGGGAGAAATGAAGTGAAAATAGAAAAATGAACACTCTGAATCAGAACAAGTTTCAAGCAGGGAGAAACTATTCTGAAGCTGTTCAGCTCCCTCCTGGAAGAGCAATAGAGCTTCCATTGCCTGCACTGTTTAAAATTAAGCCAGAGAAATGAAGAATGATGAAACATGAACAATTCTTTTTTTGTTGTTGTTTTTCACTCAATATGCATTTATGAACAGAGGTTACTGAAGGGACTGAGAATTTATTTATGAGGCAATGAGATGCAAATATACTAATGCTTATTTATGCACACTAATTTTCCAAGTATCACTGAGATGTACTTCAGTCACTTCAAGGATCCCCATTACATTTTCGGTTGGTGCCAAGAACCACTTTGGTGCTGGCAATGTCTTCACTGTGTGATCAGGCTGTAGCTGCTCTTGCATCTGTATTCCCAAGGCAAAAATAACTCTGCAAGGAAACATGTTCAGCAAAATGGATTTCTGCATTAATTTTAATTTTGTATTAAAAACAAAGCAGTGAACGTTTTAACTTCTGCTAAGGAACCAAGAGCTCATATTTTAAGAGTTAGTTATTATAGGTTTGCAGGAGACAGAGTTCTCATGAAAATATTACTAATGACCATTCCATTCACATTCATAAGATGCAGTATCTAACAGCTAGAGCAAGGTTGGTTTGTTTCTCGCCTTTGCCAGACTTGAAGCTTTTGAGATTTTGCAGGACAATATTTATCGAGACAGCAGATTACTTTTGTAATCTGAGCTACTAAATTTATTCCTAAATGGAATTGACTTCAAACATGCATGAAATTATAGTAATAAAGATTTCCATCTTGTTCCCTAGCTGAAAAGTGTTACAAAAATTATGGAAAATTACGTTATGCCAGCCTGAACACATCAGCAAAAATTTTAAATGCATGCCTTTATGAAGGGGAGAGGAAATCCTTATAAACTAGGATAACTTCACAGAGTGCTGCACCTTGTGGACTGATTAAAACCCTTTGGAGGTATCTCAGAAACCTCTGTACCTTGCTCAAGTACAAAATACTGGCACGCCTAGAGATGCTATGGCACATCAAGCTGCTTCTGGCAGCTTATGGATGGGCACTGCAACAGCTGAGAACCTCACCTCAAACTTGAACAGAGGGATGCTAACAGTTTCTACCGAACAGTCCAGACAGCGTGAAAAATCTGAGAGTTTTCAAGCAAACTCTGCTTTAGCATAGCTAAATATGATGTTACCACCTATCAGAAGTTGCATTCAGAAAAGTTATTTCCATCGCATTGAATTAGAGGTCCAGATGCAGCTGTTCCCCCACCACATGAGAGAATCTGAGCACAGCCTGTAGCTTTGCTAATGGCAATAGGTAAAGGGCATGAGACATTACAGTCCTTGCTTGGTTCAGACTCCCACGTTCAGTCTGAGAGAACGCCAGGGCAAAAGCACTAATAAGGTTTGCGGATACATGAACATGACAGCAATAGTTTGAAATAAGGAGGTGATATCATTCCTTATGCAGCACTGATGAGGTCAGTGTGGGAATACAGAGTTCTGGTGTCCAAATTTTAGAATGAGTTATAAATTTTGGAAAGGACATTGAGAGAAGCAAAAGATTATCTACAGGCTGGAAAAAGCCCTACAGTGAAATGACTTTGCCAGCGCAGAAGTCTTCAGAATAGAGGATGATCTTTTGTCTCTATAAGTAAGCCTGCAGAGAGATGAAATGATATGGGAATGGAGATTTGGAACAGGACTGGGAGCAGTTTCAGAAGTAATTCGCCTCAGTTTTGTGCATTACATTAAGATTTTTTCCACTTTTGGTCTGGAGACCCCTCAGTGCATGTGAAGTGTGCAACTCTAAATTGCTTCCTATTTTTTTCATGGAATACATACAACTCAGAGAAAATATTTAATATCTGAGCATACTTATAAATTGTAATGTGCAAAAAAAAAATACTTTACAAAATTAAAAGCCATTATTTAACTGGAGTCTGAGGGCTGATTTTAAGCTGTTCCCAGCTTTAGATTCTCCTACAATTTGAGTGGTTCAGCACAGAAGTTGAATACTCAGCATATATACTTCTTAAATAAAAGACATAATAAATAAAATTATTTTGAACAAAGGATTCATGTTGCAAAATGAGGAAATAACAGTTCCTCAAAAATGCAAAATAAAATAAAATTAAAAAAAAAAGCACAAATCACAAAAAAAAACCAAAAACAAAAAACAACAAATCCAAACCAAACCAAACCAAAAAACAACCAACCAAGCAAACAAAAAAAGACCACACAGCACAGCAACTTGAAAACCAGGACTACAGGATCATCAAAAAAACCTATCAAAATAATATTTTATTAAGTGCCATATTCCTAAGTTTCTCCCTCGTACTATATTGCTTATGAAATGATAGATTCTTGATTGGGATAACAAAACTATACAAAAGATAGTGTATCTGTTCGTTGTCTCTTCTTATACTCCAGCTGAATGCTCTTCCAGGCAGAAACCAAGTGAAGGAAATGCCTCTACCCTAAATCTGTACTTCTGAAGCTTCTGCTGAGTTATTTTTAATAACAATACACATTTAAATAATATTGCTGAACTTAAGACACTTATTAGATTAATAACTATTCACCCCAATCCCTGCACAAAAACTACTTTTCTTAAATACGATGCCTCAGAATTTCACTCTTCTGCCAGTGCTTTGCCATTCCCCAATTACTCAACCAGCCCAGCCTGCACTCTCATTCTGTCTAACAGAAAGGTTTGCAAAGAGCTGTATAATCACTAATGAAAGCAAAAAGATATAGCAACATTTTAAAAGTGTGAGCAGGAAAAAAAGCAATTGTGAAAAAGCCACCACCTTCTATCCCTAGACAAAATTCAGCTTTAATTTGCCAGTCAACAAAATCCTTCTCTGAAGAAACACAATTTGGATGTATTTAAACTAGAAAGATATCCAAGCCATGTACAGATATAAACAGTTCTTGATGCAGCCAGATATTTGTGTTTATTCTGCAATATCATTTTCCCTCAAAGGCATCAACCAAAATAGTCAATTTTTCCCTTTTAATCCAACTTCTGTATATCTACTAACCACAGAAATTTTACATTATATTCCATTTATTTCTTTAATGTCACTATGAACAGAAACCAGAGACAACTGTTAAAAATATTGACTGCTATTTTCAGTTTTTCCGAATGGACAATGTTGGAGCAGGTTTCCAATTTCTCTCACATCTGGAGCATCACCTTTTCAAATAAAAATGTTCACCCCAAAGTCAAGAAACGATAGTCCAGAAAACAGCCTGATAATAAATTCAGGATTTTAAGGGCTGCACGTGAAGTCTTTTGCACAAACTTCATTTGCTGCAAAGTTCATATTCTACCTAAACCACCAACTGCTGTCATATTTGGTGGAACTTGTTATGGGTGGAAAGATAAGCAGCAGGGCAGCAAAAAGAGGAGGTTTATCTATGGCAGCTAATCTTCTCAATCAACAGCACTCAGCTCTGCTTAACAGCCGTTGCCAAGTAACGAGGATCAGCTTTTCTTATCGGCTTCATAATGTTTCATTGACTATTCAGACTAGAATAGAAAGCTGTGACACTCAGGGTTATAAGCAGCACAAAACGAAAATGGCATATTATGTGGTATGAAGAAGAGAAATCTTTTAGCCCTCACCTTATCTGGACAGTGACTGTTACTCAAAAAAAAAAATCATCTATCATTTTCTGCTCTTCTTATTTTAATATCACAAAACAGTAAAATATATCTACATATACAAGATTTCAAGATTTATTTTTTTAAAGATTACTGCCACATCCTCAGCAATCCACTGACATTACCAATACCTCTTACACAGAGGGACGAGGGTTGTGCAGATCCCCATTACATTACTGAAAAGCAGGCATGCACTGCTTATTCTAAAGCTATGGCAGCAGCTTCAATGCTTTGAGGGATGTCTTCTCACAGTAGGTGGGATATTCCTCAAACCTTGATAACCATGACTAGAATAAGACAATCTATGCAAAACTGACAACATTACATTTCTTTAACAGTATTACTATTTCTCTCTCCTGCCTTCATCTCTGCACAGATTCTATTTTTTGGTTCGTATATTGTTATGCTTCATGTACTGGAACAGGAATAGCAAAGCCTTATTGCATCTCTTTTGATAATGATTTTTTTTAGTATGATTCCCTTTTCTGAATATCTGGTTACTAAAATTTAAATCTGGGCTCATCTAGAATTGTGATGAGTTCTGTCATTGTATTAACATATTACAGTCAGCGTATACAGAACTATATCATTACCCACCACCAGAAAAAGTGGTAAATGAGAGAATATGCTTAGACACATTCACTGTATCACAGAACCTAATGACAGATTGCCCAAATTAGAAAATAAATTTGTCCACCTTTGTTCTGCTCCAAAGAATGGCAAACCATCCCCAAGTCACCATCTCCAGAGAGCTATGACTCCTCAAAGTTTTGTCTTTGATATATTTCACACATTCTCAGAAAATGGAAGAATAACCTGCAATAAATTTTACAGTCACTGAATTATCTGTCTGGCACATAAAGTTCAGGTATGGGTTCAAGGCAAATAATTATAAGCATTTGAAGTTGGTAGTACTTCTGAAGGATGCTGTGTTACCCAGTCTCTTTCTGCACAAACTCCAATGTATTCACTTACCATTAAACACATGCCTAAATTTATATTCATTACAAGTCTCACAGATGCTACTATTTTTCTATTTTCATGCTTTAAAATAAAAGTTTTCTCTACTGCTGCCTCAGTGTTCCATGGTTGTCTTCCTTTTCCAAAATTGTAGAAAAAAAAAAAGAAAAAATTAAAAGCAGTTGCAAAATGCTGCAATTATCATCTCAAACCTTTCAGTAAGTTTTTAAGCTTTGCCATAGCATGGAGCCCATATGATGAAGATCCTCTCCTGAAGCAGAAACACTTTTTTTTGGCACTGAAGTTTTCTATGCAGGTGTGATTTCAAAGCAGATAGCTTAAAGTGTCTTCCATGATCATGATGGCTCTGGGTTCTTTTACATTTAGAATGGGATTGATGATGCATTTAGATGACCAGAAGTAGGGTTATCAACTTCTCCACCTACTCAACTCCTTCCATTTTTCATCAAAGAAAGAAATTTCAAATAAGAGAAAGTATTATTTCTAACAACAAATAAAGGCAATGCTTCTTTTCATTCATGGCCTAAGTTTTAGGAAAAAGTGTTTTAAATCTAATTAAGTCCGCCAAAACTTGCATATGAGATTAGATGGGTAGTTGCTCGAGGTTTCCTCCAGTTCTACCAAAGGAGAGAGGGACACATGTTGAAGGTGATTTGGCTAAAGTAAAATCTCAATCATTAAATTGAACAGATACGAATAAATTCACAAGACTTTGATGGATTAGCCGTAACAAGAGAACAAACTCTAAAACAATCTGTGCATTCAACCTTAGCTAAGGTTCAACTATCAGTTTTCACTCCACTTGGCTTTTCAGCTAATGAACGCTAAGAGGAAGTGTAACACCTATTTCAACTCACTTAAATATAATATTAAAGAGGAGATTCAAATAGTGTATTTAGAAATGTATTACTTATCAGAATCTGTTATCTTTCACTCACTGAATCTATTTGAATAATTTACGGAGCATTATTTTGTTCAGAGGGTGACAACATAAAAATAAATTGTATTTCAAAATATATTTCCTTCACTACACATCCAAGAAGATATAGAAAAAGGAGGGGAAAAAAAAAAAAAAACCAAAAAACCAAAACTGGGGACATCAGTTATTATGGTTCCTACACTTCTGATTTTTGCTCTGAGCTAAGGAGAGCATGTTAAGATGTTAGTTATGAAGAGTGGACAAGGTTCATTAAGAACAAATGATAGCATAAACTGAAAGACACAGAATGCATTTAATCTTTTCATCTCAGAAACAAATATAGCCTGATATAAATAAGAGGCCTCTTCAGCCATGACATGGAAGCACCACAGGTGATTGTTGGACTTCAGTTTCAGGTCCCATCACTGTGAGTGCACCAACTCTCGGGGACAAATACTGTTATGTTAGGATGTATCCATCACCTGAAGCTGCCTCTTAAATTATGAAAAAAACGTAATTCTCTGGGAGCTCATGAAGAGTATCATATCTCAAAAATCCCTTTAAATTTCTCTTTGAATAATGTATAATTGTCCCTTTACTCCCCTGCCATATCAGGAGTGACATTACTTTTGACATCAGGGTCCCTAAGGGCTAGATTTTTCAAAGCTGAGCACAAACACTTAAGGAGCAAAGGAATAAAAATATCAGATAGGCACAGGTATGGAGATCCACTCTTCTATGTGTGCATAAAATCAGTCATACAGGCTGTGTCAAAGAGAAACAAATACTAACTGCAAGTCCAGATACCTGAAGAATTTCCATGCCTATGGAAGATGGCTAGGTCAAAATCAGGGCAGAGGCTACTGCTACTGTTTTGACTTCTCTCCCATAGGGATGCTGTTCAAAAACTGCAATTTTAAAATCCTTGTCATGTCCTTTCAGTCTCTTCATGTTTTTGGTATCTGGAGTAGAAAGAAGAGGGAAGGAATTTGCTGAATAGAAGCTAACAATACTAAAAAGTCATTGGGATAAAAATTTTGCAAAACTATATGAAAAAAATATTACTTTATGTTGAGTATAAAACTTATAGTAAAAAACCAAACAGGCCAGTCAGTAATTACAGAGAAATATAGTTTCTATATAGATCCATCATTAGGCTTCATTCTAGTAGAACAATTAGAAGTGCCCTCTTTTTACCTACAGGCAAAACACTTATGCTAAGCAATACATTATGCAATGCATTTAAGGAATTGATTTCAACAGCACTCTGGTTTGTCTTTCCTTTTTACCTTTTTTTTTTTTTGTAAGAAGGCTTCAGAATAATTTCTACAAAACCAACATGGATCATCTTTAATTACTGCATTGCAACCACGGCTATTTAAGAACCCAGTCTCAGCAAAGTAGATGACAAACATTAATGAGCAGTAATGCACACATGGTATTGTAAATGAAAGGATAATGAAAGCAATTTATTTGAAAATTAAAATATGATTAAGAATGGCAGTCTGTACTAGGACCCAGATGCCAACAGAAAGCAACCAATGTGCAAGCAGACTGTCATTAATTTGGGAACTGTATGAAATTGCTTTCCTTTCTTTGACAGTTTTTAATATAAAGTATCTTAACTAATAGATAGCATGTATACACTGGAAGCCACAAGACCTATGGAGATTTTAGAATAAATTAAGAACACTATAGGGAAAGTCTCCAAGAGGCAAAACTCAAGACACAGATGTGTACATTTAGAAGGTGTTTCAAATTTCAGGTAGGACGAATTACACTCTACAAAAGTGTCTCTCTACATTCACTCTGAAGAGACTGTCAGTTCTTAACTCACACTCAGTGGAGTGCCTGAACTGAGCTCAGGTGAGCCATCTCCAACAGCACATGTTCACAGCAGCCCCTAATTAGGAACAGGACACTTGGGTAAAGCCCCAAAAAGAGGTGCACTGGAATTAGATACATGCAGAGCAATTTAACTACAATAGTGTTTTCCTTTGTGTATGTTAGAAAGCCTGAGACCACACAAATATGCTTAGGATCTAAACTGATTCCATCTGTACAGCATGGGATGGATGCTAGTTCAAGCTTCCATCTCTTCAAGGACTTCTGAACTTTGCTCCCAATCAGACTATAGCATACTTTGAAAAAATGAAATAGTATTAGGTACTAAAATCAAAATGCTGTTGTTTGTTCATTTTTTTCTGAAATGCCTGCTATCCCAAATTGCCATTGACACAACAGCAAGCCATACTCAGCAAATTGCTATTCAGTTGTCATAGATTCTCAATTTAAGCATTTAAGTTTGAGAATTTCAACCAAAAATAACTTAATCAGAGACAATATGTCAGAGGTGCTTGGGCTCCATGACAAATTACTAGACCATACATCTCTAATACAAATATGTCAGGATGTACAAAAGTCATTGAGAAAGGTTTGGGTTTTTTTTAAAAATAAATGAATAAACAAACAAACAACACCCTTGATTAAAACACAAGAGGGAGCTGTGCTGAACAAAGGCAAAGACTCGCTCTGTTGACAGTACTAAGCCCAAGACCACCTGTTTATTGCAGCTGCAGCAGGTCAGGGTCAGGTATCAAATATTTCTCAGTCTGATTTCAGAAATTAAACATAGTCATTAAGATAGATATTCTCAGGAAGATAAAGTTCCTTTTAAGACACATCTCTTACAAAAGTCCATTTCATTAAGTGTATTAACTTAAACCTAATGTGTCATAACCAGCCAGTCATGAGAGGTGATCACCCCCCTGTGTTCAGTGTTGGTGTGGCCTCACTGAGTACTCTGTGTGGTTCTGAGCTCGACAATTTAAGGAGGATGTGAAGATCTTCAGTTGTGTCCAGAGGAGGGCAACAATGGTGGTGAAAGGGCTGGAAGGCATGTCCTATGGCTAGTGGCAGAGGACTTAGTGTTTTTCTAGCTTGGAGAGAAGGAGACTGAGAGGTGACGTCATTGCTCTCGACAGCTTTCTGAGGAAGGACATGGAAAGGGAGGTGATCTCCTCTCCCTGCTGTCCATTAGCAGGACATGTGGGAATGCTTCAAAGCTTCACCAGGGTAGGGCTTAGACTAGACATTAGGACATTTCTTTATTGAGAGGGTGGTCAAACACAAGACAAGGCTTCTTAGGGAGGTGGTTGATGCCTCAAAACTCGTCAACATTTAAGAAATGTTTGGACAATGCCCTTAACAACATGCTTTAACTTCTGATTAGCCCTGAACTGGTCAGGCATTTGCATGATTGTCCTATGTCCCTTCCAACTGAAATTCTAAGGTTCAGCTTAAAGCAAACCAGAATGCTGTGCTACTATGAACAGCATTTTGTTGTATATTTACTAAAATGTTTCTACAGTGGTTACAAGATATGTAGACTACGGAAAATAAATCCCTAGCTTCCTTCATTATACTTTCTTGAATAAAGCTATAATTTATATATATATACACATAACTTGTCCTCCCATCAGTCTAGAAAGGCAATCCAGAAGAACAAATTTCATCAATATGGCTCCTAAGAAACAGTATTTTCTACTGTATGTAGAGTCTAAGGAGAACTTCTTAATAATTCGCTACACAGTAAAAACAAATCCTCGTAGCTGCATACATCTTCCATCCATTTTTGTCTAAGATATTGCATGTAACTATTTATGTATATACTGTATTTACTGTAGAAGTAAATATCTAATTATCTAAAACAAAATTGGCAAGATTTTAGGGGTAACAGCTGTACACTGGCTGAGCTGAGTGACAAGGTACCTTATCACTACTAACAACACATGAAAAATCAAAGAGAACAGTTTTATCTATAGAATTCCACACCTTAACAAAAGGCTATTCCCTGGCCAGAATACATTTCCCCCCCATCCCTTTTTTTTCCCCCGACAGTTGCATTGCTTTAGCTATTACTAAATTTTACAAAGATTCTTAGAATTTTCAGCTTCTAATGATTTCTTTTCTGTCAGTCAATCCAATCACTCAACACATCTACTTAAAAACTGCTTCAATCTCTGTTTGAACAATACCAGTTTCGGGTAGGTGATGAGGGCTAATCATCAATGAAAAAATATAAATAGAACCAATGGCTGCTCAAAAATATATTTTAATCCTTCAGAAATCCACTGGGATATTAACAAAAGGTGGTTTTGTCTGCAAAAAGGCATTAACATAGCCATTTATAAAACTAATAGGAAAGCGAGCACTGCTCCAGTAATAATGAAAGTACACTGCAGAATAACATTATGGAAATAGGATACCAAATTGAAGAATTGACCTTGGGGCCCTGGCTTATCCTGGATGAAGATGACTTGTGAAATGAAAATTTGGCTGTAATTTGCTCTTGCTTTCCCTAAAAGGTTGAAGCATTTCTATTTCAAATGAATAGAATGACTGTTAATTTCCTAGCATTAAGCAGGGTGATCTTAAATATAGTTATTTATGCGTATTCAAATATATTTTCAAGTCTTATTTTTGTTCTTAGGAAAATAGAACTGGCTTTCTGTGATTTCTGTCATAGTCAATTTCTAACAGTTAATTTTTAAATCACTTCAGAGAGAAGTACCTGCTACAGTTGAATCAGTTGGATGCACTATACTTACATATCAAGTGTTTATTCTTAGAATCATAGAATGATTTCGTCTGGAAGAGACCTTCAAGATCATCAAGTCCAACCTTATTCCTAGTCCTGTCAAAACCACTAAAACATGTCCCTAAGTACAGTATCTACCTGGCCCTTAAACACCTCCAAAGATGGTGACTCCACCACCTCCTTAGACAGGCTCTTCCAATGCCTGACAACCCTTTCAGTAAAGAAGTTCTTCCTAATATTCAGCCTGAATGTCCCCTGGTTCAACTTCAGGCCATTTACTCGTTCTATTGCTCCTCGCTAGGGGAGAACAGACCAACTCCTGCCTCACTACAATTCTTGATTTAACAAGATCCATTAGTCTTAGCATTTGATACTACAGGTGAACATGAAATACAGAACATGAGGACATAGCTTCAAATAATTGTATCCCTTTCAATTAATGGTAAAAAAATTATAATCCCTTTTAGGAAAAAAATAATGGCTGAAAATATGGACATCATGTCTTTGTTTAACATGAGACTTATTAAATAACAGTCATCTGTGCATCCATGGGTGTCACAATATCACAGTCAGAATTCAAATAAATAAAAACAAACCAGAAGTCACAGATACATCATACAATAAGTCACAAATTTGCATACAGTGCTGTCCTGAAAGGTACCAAGAACCAAAGGAAAGGTTCCTAAAAGATCCACAAGTCTTCCTATACATCTTTTACACCAATAGTTTTAAATATTGATATGATAGTAGTGCCTAGCATCCAAACATATTCAGGGAATATGTTTGAAATGCAAACACACAATAAAAATCCATCCATATATATATTTACATATCACTCAGTTATTTATGTACATATATATGTATATTTAATATTAAATTATAATACATAAAATAAAACAGTAATTGAAAAAACTCTGCCCTAAGGAGAATACATTAAAAAAAATAGTATTTATAGCATTCAATTATGGATAACACAGGTAAGAGTTTGGCAAGACCAGCCAGAATGACAAGCAATACTAAACACAGTCCAGGTCCCTGAACATACTTTGTATGCTTCACGGAGGAGAATTTCAAGAAGGAATCTGAAGGACAGCTTTAAGTTGGCTTATGAATGGCTACAAACAGCTTCTGTCAAACATGGGAGATATAAGGGAGAAGGGCAAAGGTGCTTATTTGAAAATGAATACAAAGAAGATAAAGCCTGAGGTAAGTGGTAAAACAGAAAAAGGAATTAAAACCTGTATATTTATACGGAATAAGCCTAATACATTATGAGCCTGCATTCAAGATGTGCAAAATTCTTAAATCACATGTCTAAACAGGGATTCCAAATTTGCTTTGCATTTTACCAAATTTCAAATTAATCCCCCCATATTTTTCCTATCAGCAACTTCCTACAAAATCTTACTGTTCAGTATATTGATTTTCTTTTGTTTAGTACAGTGGAACCAAGCACAAACAGTGAAAATCTTTCAGAAATCAATGATTTCTAAGAAAATATTATTCAGTAGCAGTTTACCAAGGTCTTTTTAGGAGGAAAAAAAAATTAAAAAACCTTGCTTCATTCTACAGTAGATAAAAAATTAATCTATTGCTTTACATCAGAGATAAAGTAATGCAATTTGTAGTTCATGTACTCATCAAGCCACAGACCCAGTCTAAAAGACAGCCCAACAGCTCTGTATGTACTGGTAAACAAAACCATGCTATAGAACCCTCCTGGGCTGTGGCATTTGGTAACATGTTAGAAAGGACTTTGGCATGTTTTTGTCCCAACTAATGCTCTTCCACACTAACCATATGGATAGTTTATGAGCTACATTTCAAGATGCTCTTTACAGTAGCCACTGCACATCTGGCCACCTGTTGACCAGAGATGGCCCACCCTATGCCTCTCAGATGCAGGGCCAGACAGTGGGCCCTGGTGTTTCTGCAGCCCACATAGCCACCTACATTTGAGAACACAGCATAAACAGCAGTGGGTATTGATTCTCTCCAGACTGTTTTCCTTGCAACACCTATGCATGTGACAGCTACCTGACACCATTAACAGAAGTGCAGTTTGGCTTAAAGGGCAGTGAAGCAACTGAGGTTAAAGCCAAGTATAGGATAAGAAGACTGAAAGGAACTTCCTCCAGTATGCATTGTACACCACACAGTTCCTCTAATAAAGATATATCCAACTTCACCTTCAAGACATTTCTCACTTTTTCCTTCAACATTCATCTCTGCAAGGCAGCTCCAGATCCCATAGTACTGGAAGGATCCTCTAAGTCCGATTCTAAACCTACCCATGAGTCATTAGTGTCTATCCGTTTGCATGATAATAGTGACCTTCAGCTTCAACAGCCTTTTTCTCTCCCTGGTATTTTATCAATAACCTACTTACAGATATCAGCTGCATGATCAGGTTATCACCTGCATATTAGGTACCATCTCTCAGGTTTAGTCTTCAAGGCTAGATAACAAGTCCTCCTCTAGTTTCCTCACTGATGAGAGAATTCATTCTCTAATCTTACCAGTCTTTTTTTCTGCACATACTCCAGTTTCAGCAAAACCTTCATCAATAACTGAAAGAAAACGTCTACACGAGTATTCCAGGCGATGTCTTGTTACAGCTATGTACACTGCTGCTACTTTCTATCTTTCCCAATGTCCTAGATGCACACTAAAATTCTCCATGGACTTTCATGGTAACATCATGTGCAAGCAATTTAATTACAATCAAGACCTTCTCCTCTTCTGCCATTTCCAGCTGAGAATATTCTAATAGTGACGCTTTTAGTTCTTCACTATATGACCTTTCACTTTGCACTATTCACATCATTGAATCACAGAATGGTAGGGGTTGGAAGGGACCTCAAGTCCAACCCCCTTACCAGAGCAGGAACACCCAGGTCAGGCCACACAGGAACAGATCCAGAGAGGTCTTGAAAGTGTCTAGAGAAAGGAGACTCCACAACCTCTCTGGGCAGCCTGTTCCAGGGTTCTGCCACCCTCACAGTGTGGAAGTTTTTCCTCATGCTGAGGTGGAACTTCTGTGTTCCACTTTGTGACCATGACCTTATCACAATCCTCCAAGTTCAGCCAGTTCTCAGCCCATCTCAGCATCCCCTCTTCTAACCCACTCTTCCTGCACTTATCCACAAGGATGTTATGGGAGACAGTGCCAACAGCCTTGCTGGAGCCAAGGCAGACAACATCCACTGCTCTCCCTGCACCTACCCATTCAGTCACACTATCATAGAAGGCTATCAGATTAGTCAAACATGACTTCCCCTTGGTAAATCCATACTAGCTACTCTTGATAGCCTTTTTTTCTCCCATGTGCTTAGAGATGACCTCCAGAATGAGCTGCTCCATCACCTTTCCAGGGATGAAGGTGAGGCAGACTGGTCTGTAATTTCCTGGGTCAATATGACTCCAGCATTCTTCTCAGAGCTGCACATACTTTTCAGTGTAATATTCCTCTTTTAATCAGAAAAAGTGCTGACAGGAAACTGAGCCACTATCTTAATTTTTGTCCTGAAGTCACTACTAAAAATATAAATTGAGATGATTTATAAAATCAATTATTCAGAAATTCTTTCACAAAGCTCAATCCAAGTACTTCTCTCATCAATACTACCCACTGCCACATTCTGTTAAGACATTGTGTTCACTTTACAATCCCTTTCATAGTGTCTGTACCCTGACATTTAAATAAACGTTTCTTACACAGACCAACAAAGTGCTTTACTGACATCCAGTTGACAGTACTGCCACCATTTCCTGTTTAGAAAGTTAGTTGTTTGAAAATAAACTGGAACAAAATAAAGCAAACCTTTTCAGGCCACTGGTATGTTGCATCTTGGGTAGGTTTATACCGTCATCTTCCCATTTAACTCATATCAGATTTACAGGCTTGCAGTTGCCTGCCTCACACTTTCTGCCTTCTTAAACATGAGAAATACTATCTTTTCTCCACTCGCTGTGTTTACAATTCTTGCTGTAACACCCACTGTTTGGTGTGCCAGTTATTCCAGGAGACTGGAATGGAGATTATTTAACATCAAGTTCCTAAATGGGTTTCAATTTAGTTACAGTAATTTCCATTTTTGCTAATGATTACTTATCTCAATTAACATCAATCTTAAAAAAAAATCAAGGCAATGTATTAACAGAGACATGGGATTATGTCCCTCAAAAACCTTCATTGGTATGAAAATAGTTCAGTTGGCAAGACTGATGCTGCTTATTACATGGAATATGAACTGGGGAGGGGTAACTTTAGGAACTGAAGCTTTGTTTGTACGTCCCCGGGCCATTTCCAAGGCCAGGATTTGAATAACTGGGTATTTTAGCAGCACATGGTCCAAGCACCCACAGCTGTTAACTAGACTATAGAAAATACATATATATGTATTCTGATAATCATATGAATTTTCTTGGTTCTTATTTAGAAAATTATCAGGAAAGCATTAAGAGAGAAGAATCAGAAGAGCTATGATGCAACAACACCAGTGTCTCTCAACAGATTCTACATGCTAAAACTCTAACATGTAGCTGCCCCTAAGAGCATTCTGTTTCTAACACAGGCTCTCTTTCCTACTCGCTCAGCCATCATCTCAGTCTTTTCCAAAATACAGCAACTGATCTGGTGGAGAGACACACAGGAGCTTGCAGCTCTGGACACTTAAAAGTTGGCATCTCCTTTCCAGTATTTGCATAACTACTCGTCTTTCCAGAAACCACAATAGCAAAGGTTATTACAGTAGTTAGCATGATTTCTGTATTTGTCCTATGTGGTTCTATTTAGCAATATTTTAATAGTTTCTTTAGAAAAACAGATGTAACTTGGAAAACAAGGGAACACTTGTAGAGAGATATAAATACATGTATTTCTCGCTCCCTTTATGTAATTCACTACCAAATAATGATGTCAAAGAGTTCTTAAAGAAATGCTTTAGATTTGATTCATGCAAGTACAGAACATTCAAATTCCTAAATAGGATTAAAATAGATGAAGTCTATCTATCATGTTTCATGGTAAAGATCAACAATGTCAGGAAGAAATTTCTGCACCAAAATTTGCATGTGGACTGACAATTGAATTGTTTGTTAAACCTCAAAGTGCTCTGGTTTTGCCCTAGGAGGAAGAGAATTGTTAAAACTGAAAGCATACATTCACTCTGCTGTCTTGCTATTTCAAAGGTAACAAACAAAGAAAAAAAAAAATCCACATTTGTTAAAAATCTGAAATACAGAATATTTCTTTTCTACTTCAATTTAATGGCATTTTTATTATTAGACTTAAGCTGCAAGTCTAACTAAAACAAAAAAAAAGAAAAAGAAGAACAGAACTGACAAAAATAAATGACATAAAAAGCTCTCAACTCTCTTCAGTGTTCAGAAAAGTGAATTAACATATTTATTGAATTACATTGGCAATGAAGACAGCAATATATTGAAATTCATTGATTTTTTTTTTCTTGACTTAAAAGCAACACAGATGCTTATTACAAAACAGCGGTTCCTCTTCTCATTTTTATCAACCCTTTTTTAACAGCTACTGACATTGACAGTTTCAAGCTTAATTGTACATTTCAGCATGTACTGTTAATGACATTAGATAAATGGATCACATCAGAATGCAGTATCGTCAAAAGAGACCACGTGCCAATCTTACAAATTTAAAATCAAACAAGCTACTCTGTAGACCCTGACTCTTCAAGTTGTTTATCAACTGACTACTAGAGAATATTTTGAATGTCATTATACATCAAAAGATGAAAGATGTGCCTACCACAGCCCATGTTCCATTTATACAATGAAATTTAATTACATGTTATAACTCCGCTGTTTTAGAACTATGGTAATTAAAGGGGTAAAGTACATTGGTGTTTTATTCATTGTAAGCCCTTATTTGCAGAGGGCTTAACTCAGCCATGAAAATTTACTCCCATATCAAAGGGAGGAGCCTGCCACAAACACAGCAATGCTTGCTGCAGCTATGCTAAAATAGAGTTGGAACTTATTTGCAGCATCATTTGGGATGTAGTGAGAATGACCCCAATAAGACTTTTCCATTGCAATGCATAAGGCCTTACAATAACAGCTGTTTAAAACATCCATTTACCTTTAGAGGAATGTTTTGTTTGTATACATCCCTAATCAAATCTCTGAGCAAAATACTCTCAACCTCATGCAAAAGGTCTTTCTGCAAGCCCATTATTAGCACAAGTAGTTAGCTTCCCAAATAATTAAGAACCTTTTTGGAAGCATGAAATCTACATCCTTCAGCAGCAGGGTGCTTGGATAAAATTTTCACCTGTACAGGCAGTTGCAAATTACAATCCTCTGCATCTACATGGGCGTCCGAGCAAGACTCGGTGTCTGAGTGGAAGCAGTTTAATTGTCTGGCTGTGCTCCACAGGAGCAGCAAAGACTAGCTTGGAGAGGTGCCGAATTAACACATCTTACAAATTTCCCAGTCCTCACTTGTTCTATGCTTCATAAAAGCAGCCCTGCTCCCAAAAGTCCTCCAGACACCCTAGATTATTCTGGCTGCCTACATACATGTGCAGTAGCATAGAATATCCAGATCCATCCTCCAAGATGTATACAGATACACAGAGAAATAAGCACTGCATCATCTTCCCAGAAAAAAAAAAAATCTCATGCATTCTTGGATTTCCAGTGAAAAAAAGAAACAAATCTGTAATACCAGTTTCCCATAAACTACTCAAGACTCATGTTGCCTTCAATTGCCAATCTGTCTTAATGCAGGGCTACTTAAAACGTGCGGGTGAGAAGTTTTCAGAGAGTCTAACCTCACTTCCACTTTTTTAGGGGAGGATGTTGGATAAATACTTCTTTCTCGAAACATATATACAAAATATAATTCCACAAAGCATCAATACAAATAACTTTATCCTCAATCTATTGAATGAGACAGGATTTTCAATAAGCAGCTATCCAGTGTAGCAAAATTCTGTGACAACCAACCAAAGGGGCAATTTAAGGATGGAGTACTGCCTTGCTTCTGCAGATCTAAGACTTAAGCTTTTTTTGTGCATGTGTGCGTGCGCGCGATCAAATCAGCATCAGCCCAATTATGCCTAGGGTCTATCTTCTTGTTAGATGGCAGGGTCAGTCACAAATGAGCAGCCTCTTGCAATTTTCCATCAAATCAGCTCTGTAATTTGAGAGCTAATGCAGACATCTCATGAAAACAAATCATCAGACATTGTCGGTTCTCCCCCTCCTTCCCAAAATGAAGCATTTGGAAGGATTTGGGTTTCTCTTTTAAAAGTCAGTTCTTGTCTCCATGAAAGCCAATGCAATTTATAGTAAACAAAAGTCAGTAGTCATTTTTAGACTTTCATGAATATTTCAAACCTCTGTGCACCTTTATTTCCAAAAGTATTCTCACTTTGTTCAGTATAAAAAGACAGATTTTTAATTTTAAGTACAAAACACACTCTGTAAGTAAAGGCATTTTGCAAGAAATAAGACATTTGCATAAGACTGCAAAATGCAAATCCATAGTTATAAACTTGCTGAGATCTCAGCATCAGTACAATAAACACATTCAGGGAAAAAAAAGAAAAAAAAAACCAAACAAAACAAAACATAAAAACCTCACAAACCTTTATGTTAAGTGGTCTTTATAATTATGCATAAATACCCAAAATCTTCAAGAAAAAGATGGTTATTTCCAACAGGGAGAGAAAGAGGCTGTGCACAATGTGCACAATGAACTACAGACAAAACAAAACTTGAGCTGTTTCATTCGCCCAACCTCTGCCTTCTTCCTGACAAACTAAGCCACTGAATCTATACATCTAAACTGCCAATGAAAACAGGAGGATGATAAGAAAGATCGCTAAATTATTCAAAGTGGTTTCTGGGCTTCAAAAGACTCCTTCACTTTGTTCCTTTATATATCTACAGCTATTTAAATTTGCCTCCGGCTCTGACACAGCCAGCATTGTGCCTGTGATGTTGAAAGAGAGGAGTGATTTGGTAAGTTTAGGTGGACACTCCTCTGGCTGGAGCCCATGAAGAGCAAGAGGGCCACTTCTGCAGGTCTTGGGAGGCAAGGTCTTTAACTCTGAAGCAGTTGTCTCCTTCCTGCTTCCTTTCTATTTCCAATTTCTCCCACACGATAGCACTTCTGCATATGCCAAATGGAACTTGTCAGTCTCTCCTAGTATCAAAAAGTAAGACGCTATTAACATATCCTTTCACTACTTAATAGCATATAGACAGTGCTCCCGAAGGGGGCCTGAGGCTTCTAAAGAGGAAAAAGAAAGAGATACCAGAGTCAACATCCTGCCCTAATTCACAGCTGGTCTACCGCTGGTAAAGCCCACAAGTGTTATGCTGCTTTTCTGTGCTTCTCCAGCACCAGCAGCCTCATTCTTAACTGCAGACAATAGGCTCACAGAGACACCGAGCTCAGGAAGGTGTAGAGATTTCTAATGCATTGCCTCTTGCATAGAGATATCTTTTTTATTCTCGTGTCTGCAGAAAAGACTGGAGGAAATACCCTTCTAAGTTCTGCCAGCTGCTGGCAAAAGGCTCCTGAACGTACAGCCTTTCATACAGACTCCCACTGAAGTCAATGGGATCACTCACATGAATGCAAAGTTGCTAAATCAGGCACTTCAGGGGACTTGAAAAGCCATCTGCTAATTAACTTAAAAATCTATTTTCACCAGATATGTGAATATACCGTACGCACTTCTCTGTGTGCTCCTCTGATACAGATCCCAAAATGCAGTAAAAGACGGACCAGAAAACTGGCAGTCAGGGGTAAGGACCGGGACCTCACACCAAGAAAGGAAAACATTAAAGCGAGAGCCCATAAAAACGTTTTTCTCTAGCTAACTACTCACAATGCAATGCAACTAGGGTAGTCTAGTTTAATAACGAGTTTACAACTTGACCCTAAATTCATTGCATTCACAGCATCGCTGCCAAGGGGCCAGCAAAAGCGTAAGAGCGGTGCTGTGGAGAATTCAGACTCCATTGCCCTTGGAAAGGAAAGGTCTTGGAAATTCAGCTGCAACTCAAGACCAGATCACAAGTACAGTCAAGTAAAGGATATGGTGCCTTGCACTGCAACATACACACTCCCCACAGCTACCATCTACCCCTGAACGATCTCCATACCTACAAAAAAAAATGGAAAGGAGCAATGGAGAAAGAAAAAGCTCCATCATCCCCCCAGAAAAGAAGTATTTTATTTTCTTCCTGTTAAAAGCCCTTTAAATCTGTTTTTCAATAGTGGCCCTGCTCCATCTCCGCTTCCACTGGCAGTAACATCAATGCTAAGACTTACAAGAAGCAAAGGTTGCTTTCTAGGATAAAAGGGATTTTCTAATGTCTGACCTTCTGGATATTTCCTGTGTAGATGTTTGGCATTCAGAAAAAATGACTGGTTATTTCAGTTTCAGAAATCTTAAGAAGCAGTTTTATACTTTATAAAGGATACCGCGTTGCTCCACACACGCACTGGATCCCTGTATGCTCTCCCTGGAATATATATGCAGAATCAAAATAATTATGTGTAAGCCTTATAAGCAGACTTAACCTGGATATGCTCATATACAATATTTTATGTATGTAATAATGAGACCGGAGAGGGCCTGTTTACAAAAACCTTTAGTGAAAGGATGAGGAGCAATGGTTTTAAATTAGAAAGGAGTGGATTTAGATTAGAAACAAGGAGAAAGTTCTTTACCATGAGGGTGGTGGAGCACTGAAACAGGTTGCCCAGGGAGGTGGTTGAGGCCCCACCCCTGGAGACATTCAAGGTGGGGCTTGACAGAGCTCTGAGCAACCTGCTCTAGCTGAGGATGTTCCTGCTCTCAGCAGGGTGGGTTGGACCAGATGACCTCTAGAGGTCCCTTCCAGACATTTCTCTGTTTCTATATTATCTGTACAAACATACATACATTATATATTGCATATATACGGAACAGCATAACTCCAAATACTGTGTACCTTTATCCTAATGCAGGTTAACATCCAAAAGTGACAGCAGTTCTGAAACACCATTTCAGCAACTACTATCTACATGTAAAAATGAAAAGCTTTTAAATCATCTGGGTGGGCTCGCTAAACTGGACACTGCAGAGATCCACCATCCAAAAGAGATACTGACCTAAAGAGATGACAAATGTCAGATCTTCATGTTGTATAGTTTTAAACACAGATTTCAAGTGCTTTCAAAGATTTTAATGATTCTGACCTTGTGATAGTAAAATATATAACTAGATATTTGTCACTAGATTTCTAATAACAACAGGGCCCACAACGATAGTGAATTCTTTAGCACTATTTTGCCACACACATTTTCTGAGCTTATGGTGCAACACATAGGTTAGCAGCATTAATTTGGGATGAGGTTTCTGTCTGTATCCCAGAATTACTCAGCAGCAGCCAAAAGAGCACAAATCAACCAAGTGAAGATGTAGCTGTGGCACAATTTCTATCATGACTATATTCATGGGAAAAAGGGGCAGGGGGAGAAAAAAAAAAAAAAGCAGCAGGAGTTGATACAGCCTTTATGGCCAGGGGCTGTGCCTGTGCCTGCATTAAAAGTCATGTCTCTATTTCTAGCACCCTGGATTAAAACAGATACCATCTGACTTGCCATTTATTTATTCACACTGGGTTTCAATCTACAGGGTGCAGTAGGAACAGAGTACTGGAGGGTTATTTAATGTGGAAGCTGACAAGGCTGCCAGCAAAAAAAAAAAAGTTTTCAGTAACTAAACCAATAAGAAGTGTACTTGAAATTACCTCAGTCAGAGCTCATTTTCTTGGGTATTTCCATTCTATGTGAGATATGCAACTTTTCTTCTTACATCCTAAACCTTCTAATCAGATTGTGCTGATAAACAATTACATTTCTGCAAAAGCCTTTTAAAACCAACAACACATCTTACAGATTCCCACTTGCAATTGCTGAATCAAGGCTTTCAATGAGGTGCTGACTAATTCCAAACCGGGGAGCAGCAAACCGTAGTTATGGACTGACAATAAGGAACACGGCTCTGCATGGCAAGACATACCAAGGTCCTGCCACAAAATCCATTTATTGTGAACCTCCTGCAGCAAGGGCTGTACCTCAGGAAAATACATTCTCTGACCACGTTGCTCTGATGTTGCAAGCCACCAAGTAATTATGATCAGCACAACCTTTGCATTTTATTACACAAATGTACGAGTTCTCAACACACAAAGATTCAGAATGAGAAATAATTTGTATTGACTAAATAACAAATACACAGGACCAAGACCTTTTGATATAATGGGGAGAAATTAATGAAAATTCAAAGTTCTCACATAACTGAATATGGAGTAAATTATTCTTATTTTGCATGTTCTTTATCTTCTAGTAACATAGTGAGAATGAATTTCTAAGTATACAAAATATTCATATATGGGATCTAGAATCTACTCAGGTTATAGGGCAAGGGAATCCAAACTAACAGCAATTACATGCAATATAAAAATGTATTTCCAGTTGTTCCAGCAGTACCTTATAGAAAATTTGCAAAGATATGCAATTTATAGCCTGTAACAACAACCGAAAGAAAAATAGCATTAGTCTAGGGAAAAAACAACCCTGACACTGTCAGAGCTATGATCCAACTGTAATTCCAGGAGGTTAGGATGAAGACATAATGCAATGCAAAGCGCTAATATTAGTTGCTTTTTCTCAGATCCTTTTTTTCTTCTCAGTGGCTTCTGCCTCTACAGCTGCTATATCAGTTATTTTCTAATCTTTTGCAAATGGAAAAGGGGGAAGTGGAAATAAAATATCTCTTACTTGCTCATGTTTGAATTTTCAATACTTTTTTCCCTTGATAGCTTCTCCTTTGAGCAGTAGCAGTGTCAGTTCCCCAAGGGCAGAATGCAGGTCTCAGAAATATGTACATGGCATACAAATCTTTCCATAATGCTCTAATAGTTTGTTAAACTCTGAGAATTGTTACCTATAGACATACATATATGCATTTCATAAGCCTAAAACCAGGTACTGATGCCATCTGCATTGAGCTATAACAACCATTTAGTAGCTTCATAGAAGATGCTCATAGTTCATACAAATGACTCAGTTTGAATAGCTCCTGCCAGGATAAATACATCTATCAACACGCAGACTTCTCCGTGCAGTTCCCAGAAACTCTGCACTGAGGTCCAAGCATGCACAAACTGCAAGTCTGGGAAGTGTTTCAGAAATTATTGGGCAGACCTGGCTACAAACTTAACAGATTTCTAGAGAGCTGAAGAAAGGCCTCTTTGTGCAACTATCCACCAGCCTGCTGCCAGCCTGAATTTACTGTCACTGAAGGGCAGTTCTGCTTCCCTAATCTGGGAAGCTCGGGATCATTTTGCCAATTAGTATAAAAGGTTGTGCTGAATTTGTGATGTGGGATGTAAGAACGGAGCAATCGCCACAGTAGTCACAAAACACCCAATAATGGAAAAAACTTCTACGTGCTTCTGATTATAGATTAATCTGCCGATGCATGAGAAATAGCCTGCTGAGGTCATGAAATTAAACACGGCAGACTTATCTTGGTACATGCCAATGTTACACCAGCCAGAGTGAAGCTGGTTTTCTGGGAAGGCTGCTATTAAATCAAATCTGAAGGTTTGCAGTGACAAGAGCACCTTGCTGACAAAAACATCACCTCCCTGTACTGCTCTCAATTTTCAAAATAACCTGCTACATTTTTAGGAAGATTCCTTCCACTAGCTAAAATGCAAATGGTAAGCAAAATGACAGCGTCTACTTTGGTACAATTCCAACTTACAGTATTTTAACTCTCGGTATTTTGTTCTACAAAACTATTTCAACAACCATTCTGAGGCTTGCATGTCTTTTTTTTTTTTTCTCTCCATGTATACTTCTAACAAGCATTGAATGCTGCTTCTCCTTCTAGATCTTGCCCCTCTAATTTATTAGTTTAGTTTGAAGTCACAGCCTGCAGATGAGCAACATGAGCCTTTTATCAATCAAAAACTATTCTGGTATTTTCTGAAAGCGGTTTTAAATAAGCTGAAACACTTTATTGAAATTATTTAATGGGTATAATTTATCACTGGCAAAGAATGTTAGAATTCCCATATTCTCATCCTTTACAAGTCATTAGCTAGAGACAGCAAAACATGCATGTGTCAAACGCCTTTAGCTTTGCTCACCTGCAGAAATAATCCTTATGAACTACATATATAAAACTATTTTCTTATCTGAAGAGTGGAATTCATTTTCAAAGCACTCATTTAGAGCCAGAACTGACAAATTTAATGAAGCAGTTCTCTATGCAACGCTGTCTCAGAGGGATCTGTGAACACCAGCCCACTGGAGGAAAAGTTCCCAGCACAAATGAGAGTTACGTAGCTGAGACAAGAAGCACAATGCCACTAACAGCTGTAAAATTTCAAAATAGTCATTAGCTCTCTAATTCTAAGCTTCAGGTATTTGAAAATAGCATATATACTCAAAGAGAAAAATACTTTTGAGTGCCTTGCTGGCTCTTTGACCTTTATATATAACCTTGACTGGCAAAACACTTTTTCATTTTATTTACATATGATAGGCAAATTAGGTACAGAGACAGACATGATAGGTGTGGAGCACTGTATTTCATGTGGTAAAGCACAAATTCTATCTTAAGGTACTATAAATACTATTAGGATTTTTTATTTTTGGGGTTTTTTTTTAGATTGGCCACTTTCAGACAAAACATAGATCATGACTGACAAAACTACAGCTTAGACCGAGATGTTGCAGGAAGTGATTAAGTCTATCAACATAAAGTCATCAGAGTAGCATGTTCCCAGGTGTGCTTGCCAATTCAAAAAGGCACTTGAAGTTTTAATGGAAATTTGGTTGAAGCACAAGACAACAAATACTAAAATACTATGAAAGATTATATTTTTGATTAAAGATCAAAATGGAAAAAAGACTATGGCTACTTCACATTGGGTTTATGAAAACAGCCACACCGAGGGAGTTATTGGAGCAAGCACACCAGAGAAACAACAGAATTGGTTAAGGAACAAAGCCCATAACACACTAACTAGCCTGAGCCACCATACTAAAAAAAACATGGAGTGATGTGCTAAATCAAGTAGGCATTCATCGTGTATTTTCTGGCAATGTTATCTTCTTTTACCTTAATTTTACATACAGTGTTGTTGCAGGAAAAATTGGCCAGGGTGTAAATGAAATCAGGGTTGAAGTGGTTTATTGATTTCTTAATGGTACATAATTAACTGGCAATCAGTGAGCTATACATTCAGGATCAATATCGGCAAAACAACAGATAAAGCACAATACTAGGAACAGACAAAATGACAGAAAAAGCTTACAATTTTCTGAACACTCTTCCACTGCTAGCTTCCAAAATTTCTAAACCCCGTGGCCACATTTATACAGTTGCCTGCACACACACAACCTACTCTGAAGGCAGTGTATGAGGATCTCCATCTTCCGGGGTGCAGGTTCTACCTACAGCCACCTCCTTTGAGAGATGTGGGGACTCCAGCACTGTGCTTACCTGTCCTGCTTGCTTCATTTGAATAATTTGCAGGCAATGAGCAAGATCTCCCAGATTCAGGTGTTAATCCCCAAGGGGGGTCCCAGCAGTGCTGGATACCCACAGCCTCCATCAGGAAAGATGGACCATCCCGAACACAGGCTGTGATGCTGTGGGTTAATCTCCAGCAAAACCCTCCACTGGCAACTCCCCTTTTGATGCTGCTCTGTTCCCATTTCAATCTTCCCGCTTTAGCAAGTTTTTACTCTTCTGTTATACTTCTCTTTAAGCTACCTCTCTTCCATTTTTTTCATGGGTTTTTCTAAGCTCCCAAAAGTCTCTGAGTAGCTCTCTGGTTACCACTTAAACCAGTTGATACTCCTATTAAGAAAACGTTATTCTTTTTAATCTCTGCTTTAGCACTACCAGCTTTTGAACAAATATCCTCTGAGGCAATTTTGGATATTTCATTCACACATCCTGTTTACTCTTGCATTCCACTCCACAGTTATCCAGGATGTGTTACTAAGAGAAAGGGCTGTGTTGACTCCCCATAAACGTTACCAATAGGTGATTAAACATAATAAAACTATTTTTGCTGGACATAGGACAGAAGATATGATAAATGAGCTGAAGCTTAATGGTTGAGTTCAACCAGATTGCAGCAATGTTTATGGCTAGACATATAACCCATTAGCCCTCAAAAAACAAATTAGTAAGAATTAATGAGAAAGCTTTTAGAGCTGGGCACTGGTTCATAATAATGCTGTTAAGTTATAACACAGTCTGAATTAAGTATGGATTCACCAGCCAGTGACATTTTATTCAACAACAAAAAATAAGAAAGAATGCTTGCAGTAACACTGATGTTAGAAGAACTGGCAAAACACAGATGTATAAGACAGCACAAAGGGAAAAACAGTGTTTTCAGGATATAGGAATTATCAAAACTTCAAGAAATTGAGGCAGCGTGCACATGTAATCAAAATAAAAGTATTTTGCCACACATGACTTTTTAAGAGTATGCCCTTTACTCCTGCAATGTTTGTATACTCTGTGAATACACACAGCCTTTGGAGAAAATATTGCCTATTCTTCAGGATAAAGGACATTGAAGCTGTTACTTTGCCTGAAAACATCTCAGATAAGTATCAATAATAAGATGAGAAAGATGAAAAAGATGATGCACATCAGTGCAAATGGATAAATGAACTTCAAAGATAGCTCAAAAAGCAATCAACAGGGCAAAGAAAGGACCTCAACATAATTACAAAGCTCAGTCATGAGGTTAGTTACATGCATTTCAAATTTTCTGTTATCTATTTTTTGTCAGAAGTGTGTACACTTCAAACAGGAAAATTCACTACTACGGAAGAAATGTGGAATTTGTTTTCAAAACTAATATAACACAGAGGTCCAGGTTATACACAGACAGGGAGTGAACAGAGACAGCAATGAAGCAGATCTGTCAAGTGACCTGGCCGATTTGTGACGACACCTTTTCATTTCCATTTGCTAAAGCAGTGTTTCTGCTCTAACACGGTCTTCAACTGAAAGGCAGCAGCCTTTCTGTTATGGTGGGAGAGGTTTTGAACCCACACGAAGACAGGCTATCAGGCCCCCTGCAGACTGTACAGTCTGTGAGGTGTCCAAGCTCCACAATCATCGAACCACCCTTTGAGGATCCGAGATGACAAGAAGGGATTCATTTCCTATTGGTGCATTTAAATGGTTCTGGCTCAGCTGATGTCTCCCCAGAGGGAACTTCACTCATTGCCATGGCTCTATATCTATTCTGTAAGGGTACCTCTGTAAACAGATAAAGGCAATCACAAGTTTCCAGCCTCCCCCAGCTTAGAAGTCTCCAGCCTTCACCCATTAAAGTACAGCCATCCCTCCTTTCCTGCAACATAGGGTTTGGGCTTTTGCCCTGTGGGGTGTCTGCTCAGGCTGCACACTGTCTTTACACATTGGCTACATGTCTCAGTGTCAACCAGAGCACATCTCTCACCAGAAAGACCAACATCCTTGCCAGCCCAGGCAGAAGCATCAGGCAGCCTATACAACCTGAGACCCGGACAGCCAAATCCTCCATCTAGAGCTCCCTTCTGATGCAACAGAGTGGCTGGTCCAGCACATGCTGGGGAATGCACCCTGTGGAACATCTCTGTCCATTTTGAACAGTATCTTTGGCAGTACCACTAGGTCCATTTGTAGCCCCTCATAGGAAAACTGTCACACAAGCAACTGATTTAGCAGTACAATTCCTTGTGCATCCTCATATGTAAATACTTTTAAAAATAGATAAATCAAATACAGTAATTCTGCACTTTGAGAAGAGATCAGAACGTGGTCGATGATCATTCTCAACTCTGAGCATTGTTTTTGTGGAAACCCACTCATGTAATGTACCTATAAACCGCAGGGATTAAAAAAAGCAAACAAAAACCAGTTTGTACATGCTCAGTGTTGACAGTTTCAGCTTTATTCTCTCTGGTCTCCATTTTCCCAATTGATGAAATATCACTTTTCTCCATTCAGTAGTCTTGTCGAAAAATGTAAATGCTACAGTAGTGATTGACACTGAAACACTTAAGAATAAATTAATAATTATGCATTCAGCATCAGGTGTGGATGTAGTGTGCAATATGCACAGACTAATTGAAATAAAATAAATATGGAATAGGTACTATTCATTGAGCACAAAGAGACACCACACACACACACCCCAAATGGTTACATTCAAATAATTGTTTAAATGGGAACTTGCATGAGCACAAGTCTAGTCACATGAATAAGTGTTTTTGTGGATCTGATCCACTGATTCTCAACCCCTTTCAGGTATGAAGCCATAGGGCACAAACCTCCAATTCTCTCTCCCACTTATACCCAAAATAAGTCACTTCTAAATGTTAGATAATAAATATCATTTGTGACATCATCCTAAAGGGTAAGATGCAATTTATATTTATATGAATAGACATGAGGACAAATATGACCTATGGGAATATGCTAAATGTCTTCATGTGAAAACCACAACTCTAATATTAACAGAAAAATTGTCTCTCTGAAAGATATTTTCTTGCAGTCCAACCAGTATCAACATACACATCTGCTAACATTTGTGTTGGGTAACTCGATTTACACACCTGATCATCTTTCAAAAGGGCAAATGCCCTGGTTTCATCAAAAATATACAAATACAAGCACAAACAACCAAAAAAAAAGTAGATTTTAGATTTAAGATTATGGATCTACTAAACTGGTCTGGAAGCCAGCAATATAAAAAACCTCAATTTCTAAAACTCTTTGTAGTTTGGAAACAAGGAAATATTGTTATTGTTACCTATTTAATTTAAATAGGCTTTGCAGCTTTATTTATGTTGGCAGGGAAATGGATTCGGACCACGGTGTGTGCCTAGTAAGTAAACATCTCCGAGGAAAAAAGCGGGTCACCAGTGCATAAAGTGGATTTGGGAACTGTTTAACTATGTTTCTTCTCGATATTCATTACAGCAAAGCACCCAGGGCATCTATTTGACTTTACATTGTTTACTGCAATTTCCTCTCCTGAGAATTTTAGACCTTGACAACCAGAAGTTATAGTACCAGCCCTCAAACCAAACTCACTCACAAAAGGGTAGCATTCACATTCAATGTGACTGTGGGATCTGAGTGAGAGTCTAACAACACTCAGCGCTGAAATGCTTCTGGGTTTTGGTCTTGACACTAAACAGCAGAGTAGCACAGCATACAAAAAATTACATTGATAGATTCTGGCTTTTTACTTAGTTTAATAAAGAAATTATTCTGCTCAACTCAAACTGTATCAGGAGGGGGAAAGCATAGAGGAAGTGTGATTGACTTTCAGGACACCAGATAAGGGAATAAAATAAAAGAATTTTGGAAATTCTAAATTTTTGAGTTTAAGCAGCAGATTATTCAGGTGCGTTTTCTCTCTTTTTTCTTTTTTTTTCCAGGTTTTGAGTGTTTTTTTGTGGTTTGGTTTTGTTTGTTAATGAGTTTGACCTTAATTAGCATAATTAAGCTCTGTTAGTTAGGAGACCTAGATGATCAAGATAATTCTCCTAAATTTAAACCACTTTTAATGAAAGGCATGGTAGCTAGGAGAAGATTGTCAGTATTGTAACTCCATGGAAATTAATCCAAATGCTACTGAAACTCTTCCTTTATACTCCACCTCTTGCTCAAGAAGGGTTTGTAATGTTGTCAGTGAATGAATTGCTTCACTTTCCAATAGGCAATGTTGGGCAACTGTTAATTTCCAATGATTAAATACTTTCATAAACTAGAAAATGAACAAGTACATAGAGTTTTGTAATTGCTAGTTTTCCCCAATGAGCAGTGAGGGTAAGAATAAGGAATGGGAAGACAAATGGAACAAAAAATAAGAGTGTAAGGAATAGCATGCACAGGCATTCTAAGATTAACATGTACAAAATTTAAGTATTTCCAACCAGAAGCAGCACATCATACCAGCCTAACTACCTTGAGAAAAGCTAGCTCAGGAATTAAGAAAAAATACAGTATAAATACCTTCCATGATCTGAAAACTTTCCTAAAATAAGAAAGAAAATATAAGTTGTAATAGAAAAGATATGAGCATGTTTTGTATTTTGTCCTTGACTTTTTCTTTTCTGCCCTTGACTTTTCTCGCCCATGAAGTTACATCTTTCTTTTGGCTATTCTTTACTGATAGCAAACTGGTGCACAACTACTGAGATTTTATTTTATTTTCCCCTGAAAATAACCCTGTATTTTCTACAAACCTAGATATGAATGTTCACCTGAATTAATCCTCCAGCTTGCCTCTGACTATTCCTTAAATTGCTATTCAGGCTGGGGGCTTCTTAGCTGTTAATGGTTTCATGAAGCATATGGGATAACACAGCTGCATTTCTTCATCCATGCAGAGAGGACACCATGGTGAAGACAACCTGATGCAGCTTTTTACTGGTAGACTATTTCCACAGAGGGAACATGGGAAGGATTCAGTGGGATATGCTCCCAAAACTCTATATCTGTATTAAGAATCACGATGAAAATCAGGATACTATAATACATTCCTCTAAAGATACTTAATAAAAATAAAAAAGCCTAACTTTATTAAATCCAATACAGCTGTGAAGCTATGGACTTCCACTGTCAAGCATTCCTCAAGAATTTAGCATACACTTAAATAGTGTTGCTGAATATTTAAAAGATTTGCATCACTTCTCCTTCATCCTTCTCTATCCCAAATAAAAAACTACATTCACCCTATCTTTATTCATGTCACATAACACCATAAAAACCCCCTTTGAGGACACAAGTGTAAAGTCTAATGTCTCTACTTCGTCTTGCACAAATTAAATTTGCCATTTCACTTCTTGAATTCAAGTAAAGATTTGCAGATTTGAAGGTATCAGTGAAACAAGAGTTTTTGAATCATAAATGGATTTTTTTTATTATTGGCATTAAAAAGACTTTGGCATAGAAGTGCCATATTTTATATTTTATAAGCAGCAATTAACTCCATACAAAGCCAACAGCTCACTAGTGATACAGTTATCTTTCTCTATTTTCCTAAAAATCCTTATGGTAAGAAAATAAGCTGGTTCCATTCAGAAACTGCAAACATTTTTATATAACTACATACTGTTAGTCAAACTGATGACAACTAACTCAAGTATGGCCAGTAAATTATGACATCTGCTATTCACAGAAAAGCAGAAAACCAAAAAATCCCAACACTAAAAAAAACCCACACAACAAAAACCAGTGATCATGTCTGCCTGGGACGCTTTATTTCAAAGCACATCAAAACTTTAAAGATGTTAGAACCACCACTTTCCAGGGGAAAAGAAAACACAGGAAGCAAAAAAACGAACAAACCCCCAAGAGTGAATACTTGATGCGAGCGTATATAAAATACCATTAGCAGAAGAAAGGAAATAAATTCTTATTGGAATTCTACTAGCCAACCATTCTGCCAATGATTTGCTCTACTGCCTTGCATTTTTATGTGCTCCTACACAGAGCACAAAGATTAGCATGCCATAGTTATCCTTGTGATCTATACGTATATCAGGTACTATATGCAAAATATCAACTTTAAGTGCCTGCAACAGAATATTAGTGAATTCATTGCCAAGTCAAACCTATCTTGTATGAAAACTGCCTATAGCTTTTGGTCTCAGCTTCAGACATGTAGGTTCATTAGAAAAAGATTTATAACACTTTCCTCATACCTTGTCAGTTCAATTAATTCTCTCATTGAAAAATGAAGAACACCAGACTGTGGAACTTTTTAAATTTTTAAGATATTAAGTAATGCGACAGGTTACAAATTTGAGCTGAATTATGAGACATTCCTTCATCCAACCATGAGACCAACCTTCTGGCTATGTATTTTATAAAATTATCTATTTTTATATCAATGTAATATATATTATTTATAAAAGCATTCCTATAGACCAAAATCAAAACCAGAATATACAACGCTAAAAGTGTTCCTGAAAGAACATGTTCGTTTTCTTCAATTTCTTTAGCTGAATTTTCAAACTACACACTGAAGATCTAAAAGCTGGACTCACATTACCATTTATAAATTTAAAAATTACAATATACACTGATTAACATGAAGAATAGGCCTTCTCCATATCATTACTCTTATGTATTTACTACTTGTTTACAAAAATTTCCTCGGTAAAAAGGAGACATGCAGTTGAAAAAATAATTAGTTCAAAAACAAAAGAGTAACCATGGGGCAAGACTCAAAGGACGTGGCTGGTAGTCTGTGGCTTTGCTGTGGCTTTTTTTTCTAGCTTTCTGAATTTTTATTACTATGTCCAGAACAGAAGTTTTAAATGTTTATCAAGATGCCAGTTCTGGGGAACTGCTTCCCTTCCAACCAGCTGAGATATTCCAGAACAGTGTTACCAGGATTAGGCACATTTCCTTTGAGTCTCCTCCAAAAGCTAAAAGCAGATGCAAAATGAGATGACAAAAAGAGGAAAGCAGAAGAGATCAAACTATAACAATTTAGTTGAGTTTAAAAGTTATCACTATAGCTCTTAATCTAGTTCCAGGATTCCCTCATCTTGCCTGACTCCTTTTCCTCTTCCAATTACTAAATTCATATGTGATTTTCTACGTAAAGCTTTCATTGTAGGTTATCTTAGGGATAGCCTAGAGATACATGCAGTTTAGTCTTGGTGAAAGCATCCACAACGCACATCTACTCAGCTCATACATACTCCAGTTCTACACCCAACTCTCCAATATGCAAAGGATTCCACAAATTATCCTGAGGGTACTGGCACCAGCTACATAACACAGTCAACTACTGGAAAACTTGTTTCATCATCTTCATTACAATTTACAAGTTTTCCCCACTAATTCAGTTAACAACTTCCACCTTAAAATGGTCTAGAAACAGTCTGGCTACTGTGATTCTCCAAGCTGAATTTTAGCTTGCCACCAAGAATTATGATCTTTTGCAGAAAATGATGTTAACACAAATATCCTATTGAGAGGAGCCCACTCTAGGGCTGGAGATACAAGGATCACATGGCAATAGCACGCCTTCATTCTCTCCCTGAGAATGGAAGAATGTATTCTGCTACAGATAACCCATGATGATTTGATAGAGGGGACCCGTAGAAAAGTAATGTCCTGTGTAGGCTGGAAGTTTTGGAGCACAACCACAAATGCCGAAGGTTTGCAGAGGACTGAGAACTTGTTCAACAAAGTGACCTACTAGTATTTGTATGAGGAGCCTGTCCCTGGTTCTTGGTGACAGAATTGCGGATGAGCACAGTCAGGTCATCCACAATTTGTTATTATTATCTTGTTATCTGGAACTTGCCTACCTCAGATTTCTTCAGCTCAATAGATCCTCATTTTAGTAAAGACAGTTCTTTGCATGGCCCTCTGCTGGGTAAATTTCTTCTCCCAGTTCACTGATACACACCAGTGTCATTCCCAGTTACTGTTCTCACTGAGCTCTCATGGAAACACAGCATCAAACCTTTAATCACCTGGTAGGATATCAAAACGATTTACAATATAACATTTTTGTTCAGGTGCTGGAAGATATAGTGGGAATGCAGTTACGTGCAGGCCCAGTACATATTATATGCTGCAAACAAATTCTAGCCTTCATCCCACCAGCAAGACTGAACTTTATATTGAGTTTGAAAGTTTTTACAATTTAGAGGTTTTAGTACCTGGAAAATGAACGTGCTGAGGCACTCGGTGAATAAAAGCCCACATTAACCTTGCAATGCAGTTGCAGTGATACTGTGGATCAACTAGGTCGTTTTTATTTAATATATCTGTTTTTTTCATGGGATAGGTGTCAGTACAGCCATAGTCCTCAGGTATGTATTCACTTAAAAATAGGAATGTTTGGGGAATTATTTTGTTCCTGCTAAAAATCAGTGTCAACAACTCCAGAAACAACCAAAACGCGGTGACAAAAATGTTTGAAGCCTTTAAAACAGATCAAAAGTAGAGTGATTTGTTTGATCTAATTTGCTTTAAAAGTGAATATTGATGTATTTAACGTGCTTAGTTCCAACATAAGAAAATTACTGTGCAATTCCTCTTTCCCCCAACCCAAAAAAATCTCTCACTAATACCTTCTCCAGCTTTTTTTCTGGTACAAAGCCTCCTTCTAGATCTAAATATGGTAACCAGCATGAAGAAACAAAATTACAATTGTGGAGCAAAAGACCAATTCTGCAGTAAGCTGAATTCGGTTAACTTCATGATCAAAATGTACAGTACATCTCACTATTTGCTCTCATGTTTGTAGGAAATTAATATTCTGGCAAGGTGCACTCAGTGTGTGACTGAATTCACAAATGATATTATCCAAAATAAAATAAATAAATCATGTTTCCTACTAAGACACCATTGCTTTTGTTAGATGAAAATGATCCTTGAAAACAGACATAAAACATAATCAAACAGACCAAGAAAAGAATGAAAGAAAATCTCAGAAGGGTTTAAGTATTTCAGATAAAAGACATAAAACATCTTTGGATGTAGAGGGAAAAACCCACACTTGAATAAGAATAGAGAGAAATATTGAACATAAGCAATATTTTGGTGCTTCAGAGTGCACATTTCTTCCTTTCGGCAATCCCCAGTGAAACCAGGATTTGTGCAAATACACACCAGAAGACCAACATCAAAATATGAAATGTATGTAATAGAAGAAACCCAAAGATTGGAACTGTGCTCACTATGTGATGAGGTACTTCATACTTTCTTATTATAGCTAGACACAAAGAATTATAATGTTTTATACTGGTATTTTATAAAATTCCTTCGACATTAGTGCAAGAATTACAGTGGAGAATGTGGAATCAATTTTTCTTACTAATAGCTTAATGGAAGGTAAACATTTTCATAAACCACCAAAGAGATTGTATCATTCAGCTTAAGTACTACTTCTATGTTGGAACACCATAGTCTTTATAAAAAAGACCAAACAAACATTCTCACAGCCTAAGTCTGCCTTCCATATTTGTATCTCAACCGTGGAGTGCGCAGGAACAATGAATTTCCATTTTACATTCTAAAATATTAGTTTATAAAATTCTTCTCAGATGACCTTACAAAAAATTATATTGGAAAAAAATATTCCATCTGACAAACTGCTGTGTTCCTATTTGATCTCTGCATTCCTATTGTCTCTCTTCTTAATGGACTTAGTTTCCCTCATCAGATAAAATCCACATTGTTTCTTTATACAAGACCGAGTTTTGTAAGGACACAATGACTCTGTGTGCACGTGAAAGGAGGTATTTTTTACAAGGGTCAAAAAGCCCATGTTTCTCCTAGCACTGAGACCAGCAGCAGTGTCACTTCCATTCTGGTGAAAGAAGGTGACTGTACTGGTCCAGTGAATCAGTACTTCAGGGGAAGTCACAAGTTTATAATATTGTCCATGAAGCAGATTCAGAGCTTGACAAAGCTGCAGAAAATTACCACCTTCCTCCCTGCTCTTCCAAAATAGTTTTGCTGACATTATTCTCAGAGTCAATTATCTGAGTGGCAATTGTTAGACAGTGTGATGGGGAACTAAGGAACCAAACCTGGACGGTGCCCAGTGCTCAGACTGGTGTGGTGCCTGTGCTGTTCACTGCACAGGAAGCTTTCAGCCTTAGGGCATAGCAGAGTTCCAGTACCAAATGTCTCACTTTGCCCAATTAAAGCTTTAGAAATTCACAAGGTAAATATCTGGGGATTACTTGGGTCATCACATCTTTCAGGGCACTTCATTTCACATGCTTTGGAACTAGTTTTAAATATTTTAGACACATGTCTTAGCAACAGAGGTAAAAAAAATAATAAAATCAAAGTTGAGAACGAATCAGCCTCAACAATACTGAAAAAGAAGCACAAATTAATCCCATAATCAACAGGCCCTTAAGCAGACATATTTTCTACAAGTCTGTGCCAGAAATTTATGGAGAACAGGAGGACTCCACAGGACTAAAATCTGAAAACAATGATGAAAGACAGGCTGCACTGAGACTAGGTCATCAGCAATACTTTTCAACTTGGCATAAGAAAAATTAATGGAAGTTTCTTAATTGGCTGAACCACATCTGTCTAACATTTTGACAGAATTAACAAAGAGAAGTAAAAGCTGTTGCTGCCATTGAGGGATATTAATAGAGATCTGATAACTTACATGATTATATGCAGTCATAAGTATTTCCATGAGAAGTAATATTTTCATAAGTCTAAAGCTTTAAGGTCTTGAACAACACAGCTCTTGTCTAAGTGAATTATAAGCAAGTTGCTCCACTCACGTCAGTAAGAAGCTCCCAGTGAGCAAGGATGACAGAACAGTACCCCACAGATATACATACAATACCTTTGCAAATGATAAGCAAAACCAACAACAAAAAAAGCCACACAAACGAAAAGAAAAAAGAAAAATAAAGCATTCTTGCTGGACCCCCATTTACCCTTTGAAATACATATTTACTGAGTGTGATGCGATATTATGTCAGAGATAGCCAAACTAGCACATATATAAAGCACCACGCAGGGATATTGGCTGAGGTCTCAGAGAGAATATAACTTCGTTAGAGCAACATTGTGCATGGGCTAATTAGACCTGCCTCTCAAGCAAGCCTAATTATTCCCAGTACAGCACCATACTGATGTCACTCTGCTGCTTCTGGGTTCTGGAGCTAGATTATTCAGCAGCAGCTCAGGGATCTCTACTCCATGCTGTATTCAAAGTTGTAAACAAAATCATGAGAAATGGATGCATTATTCTGAGAGTGGCATGATGCACGGCACTGTCTCGCTTCATCTGTCAAGGACATCAAAATGAAGGATTAACATGTCTATGCACTGAGGTCTTTATTTAAATAGGAAATTCCACCACTAGACCAACAAGTTTGGCTACAGAGAAAAGTTGGACTGAGGGGACCAAAAATCCCAGGACTGGAATCCAGGGTGGCTACACTAGGCACATGCTACACTCAGCAGGCCCTAACAAACAAAAGAATAAAAGGGAAGGCTAGAGAGAAGGTCCAGACTTCTGCTGGTTTGCTTAAAGACCAGGTTGGAGTAAATGCTAGGGCAAAACATTCTGTTGCCCAGAGAGGTCTCAAAACTGTTAATGTGCAAACCAGAGTTCTGTTACCATGATGAAGCACAGTTGACTGAGAAGCCTCAGGATGTCTTAACACAAGTTGCAAGATTTCAGAGATGTTAGACAATACATCTTTAAGCAAACTAGAAACATCTGAAACAGCAAACTAGAAACTATAAGTGAGGCAGGACTGGAAGCACACTAGGTCCCAACTCTAGGTGCAGTTGTGGACAAGATTTGTGCATCGGGTGGATTCAACCAGGCACCAGAGGAATTCGTATCTGATAGAGGAGGAGAAACTGTTTGACATGAAGTATAAAGGGAAAACCAGGGCTTTTAGAAAAAAATATATAAAGGAGCCAACAAAATTGTATATGAGGTGTCCAGGAAGCTTCCTATGTATTTAGTGACGAAGCTTTCTTTATATCTTGAATTCATCTTCATATAAATTAAAATAAATAAATAAGTCTTTGAAAAATGGCAAGGTGAGGTCTCTCACATCGCCACAGAACTGAATGCATCTTGTTTTGACATATCTCTAACAAGCAGCCTAACATACAAGAATGAACACGTAATAAACTCCACTAGGATCTGAGCCCCACATTGCTGACACACACTACTGTGATAAGACTGAATTGCCAAAAGCCTTCTGTAAAGGACAGTGGTTTTGTACAGTTCTTATTGTGATGTCAGGTAATAATAAATCTAGTTTTCAAAAGAAACTCTAGTAGGAAATGTGAAATAACAGAAATGTGATCGAATATTTTAAGTCATTAGCATACTCTAGCCACTTTCTTTTCTAACTGCAAGTTGTTGCCAGTTGTTACCAAAGATTAAAAAAAAAAACAACACACACACAAAACAACAATGAACACACACCCAAAAAAGCACCCCCCAAAAAAAAGAAACAAAAAAAAAACCAAAACCCAACAAGAACAAAAAACACACAACACAAAACAACGTAACCCAAAAAAAAAACAAACACCAGCCACAAAAAAAGCAATTAAACAAAAAAAACACAAGCTAGAGCTGCTTGTTCCCTAGTATTTCAATAGACTTCAGCAATCAGTTTTGATGAGGGGAGCACAGGGACAAAGCAGGAAGACATCATCAATTTAAAGTCAGTTTACCTTTGTGGTTACTAGGCTGTAAATGAACACCTCATCTGTAAGAGCATAAGGAAAGGGTTCTTTTGGGGCTTTAATTAAGACCTGCCCTGTACAAAAGATACTGGTCCAAAAAATTGAAAATCCTAGGCAACACAGTAATAAAGTCACGAGAATATTGGAATTAATTTGGTCCCTCACCTTCCTGCTGCTCTATCTCTGCACTGTAAATATTTTTTTAAATTATTTCAGATTTAACCCTGAATGGAAGAACATTCACACAATTGCCCACATGTCTCATTGCAGTTTAGACCCCCTGATAATGGCCAAAATACTGCATTTTAGCCACAGCAGAAGAGTGGCAAATGCTAAGAAGATCATAGGTATTGGACTATGTAAATTTGCACACAGAGCAGTACAAATCATAAACCTTAGACATTAGGAAATACTGATTTAGGAAGCAGAAAGGGGAGAGATCTTCTTCAAAATTATTAATTCTCAAAGAACATTTTAAAATCCCAATCTACAGAAAAGATAAATACTTATAGCAACTGAACATTTCATCTTTAACATGCATATCCATTTTCCATTCCATTTTCAGAAAAACTGATATCTATTCTGTACATGCTGACAAAATGAAAGGTTTTAGTAACTCAAAGCTTATCCTATCCAACCTCTGCACTTGTATAGTGTTTAACATGCTAGTGCCTGATTGTTTCTGATAAAAAGATATACTGTATCTTGCTAAAGCTGGTGATAATGCCAAGTACTCTGTGACGCAGTGACAAATAGCCTTCTCGATTCCTGACAAAATACTCCCTCTGCTGTACAATACACACTGTTACATAAAGCCCAAAGCACATCCATACATATTTAATCTATGAACAGATTATGGGTATAGATAAGTTTCATAAACCAGAGAAACAATTCACTCTTCCAGAATGGCCTTGCTGCAAATAGAAATATTTTTTGTATCCACCAAATAGAAAGTTGCTTGTGACATATTTCAAGCAAACAGGATGAACATATATATGTATGTGTGCATGCCTCAAAGGCTATAAAATTCCTTAATTATTTAGTTTTGAAGTGAGTGTTAGAAAATAAAGGGTCAAACATCCAGTTAATATACAGAGAGGTCAAAGTACAAATATTTAAATATAAGGAATACAGAAAGAGGAAATTAATTCAGCCACGGTTTTGTTTTGTTCTTATTTTACTAATAATTACCCAGAATTTTCCTTGATTCAAAATTGCGCTCTCTCTACAGTTTCACCATGTCTCTTTAGTAAATAGTGTTTTACGGGACTGAAAAAGCATTTCTAATGGGCTAGAAAAAAGATATTTTAAGGTAAATTTTCCATTTAGAAATTATGCAATCCAAGTTAAATAAAAAGACTTGGAAAACCAAAGGCATTCAGGAGACCACACCTGGAACAACCTGTAACAGATGTGCCAAGTACACCAGAATGAAACTTGTCCATCTCATGTAAAACCAGACCTACCTGCAGTACCTGAACTCCTAGACTGGCATCCACGTGCCATGTGTATCATGGAGTCTCTGTGCCAAAGAGCACAGAATGTTATCTCCAAGTTTATATCACAAATCTCTTAATGCATACTGTGCACAACCCCTCCTCCAGAAAGATGAACACTTATCCTAGTAGAGCACCAAAGCACATGCATAGCCACAGAAAAAAAACCAACATTATCTACAAACAGAGATGTAACTTCCAGCTTTAAAAAAAAAAAAGTTAAAATTCATTTTTAAGAATGGAGACAAGTTTGGGTCACTCTTTTTTTTTTGCATTCAGATAGTTCACTGATCTACTTCAATTTATGTTAGTAGTGCCTGACACAAACACTTTCTGCTCCAGACTCTTCCACTCATTTGAACTCAGAAATGTGTTTAAGAAAACAATAATTGAGGAACAAACTAATATGCTCCTTGTATTTTCATCATACGTGTTTTGTGTTTATTCCACAGAGGTGTTAAGAAATTTAAGTTCAGAGGTCTAATTGAAGGCATATTGTCATTATTCACTAAATATCATTAAAAATTCAAACTTTATCTAGCTATCTTGAAATTAGCCATTCGAGAGGAAAGAATGAAACGCTGTAATAACAATAATGCTGCTTTATCTCGGAATACAAGAAAAGAAAATATTCCTTTTAAAGTAGAAGCTAAAGACAAATTGTTTCTAAGAGTATTTAGTAGCAACCCTTCATGGGTTTTTTAATTTTAACGTTAGTAGTTAATATAACTCCTTTTTATGTCAGAAGTATGTGAAGAATACATAATTATCCAAAAAGCAGTATTCAGAAGCAATTTCCTTTTCATTTTTGTCATAGGAACCGCAATAGACATCACTGTTCGCTCACTAACAAACAACTGCATCCAGCTACAGTGTATGCTAAATTTCATGGAGGGGGCGGGGTGGAAATCTACATTGTCCATACCTTGGAGCACATGTGTCGTATGGATACACACCAGGAATAACAACTCCATTCGAAACAAGGATCAGGGCATGATCAAGAGGACTCCTTACAGCCCCAGCATCACACTATAGTCCATGTTTTCACAAAACTTGGCAAGCCCGTCCCTTTGCAGTATGCCAGTGCTGCCACAGGATGGCAGAAAGAACACCTGCTAATTTCACTGGGTTTGCAGATTCCCAAGATGCTGGTGAAAGCCTATAACCAGCTGAATCCTCCTCTGGTTTGCAGAACAAGAGACAGTTACATGCTGAGTCTCATGGCAGAATCTTACACAACATTAGGAAAAGCTTAAACACCATAAAAATTAGGACTAGCTTTAGTGTTACTCATTTCCATATTATAATCTCTTAGGAGCCACAAAAAAAAAAATAGTTGCAGTTTATGCTTTCTTAGAAAAGGAGAATCAGCTGAATTTTTGAACTGTATCACCAGTCAGATCATAGCAGGTGGGACATCCTCTTGTGCCAGTCTTACGGTGAAGTTAAAGTATGATGCACCTCCAAGCACACAGTGCCACAGATGGAAAGCTCTGTCAGACAGATCTTCAGGCCTCCTGTTCAAGGAATGAGTTGTCTGTACATAATGCAAAAGGAAAAGCAGGATGCTATGGAAAATGAAACAGCAGCTCATTTGCATAAAAGAGCACTTCTTGTCCTCAGGCAGAAAGTAATCTCAGGAGGTATATTATTTTTCCTTTTTATTACATGCTGTTTAATACCATTAACAGGTACTCAAGAGATGCAGAGTAACTTGGAGTAAGTCACTTGATAAATGAGTGAACTAAGGTCTGCACCCTAAATGAAGGGCTTGCTTACATGGGACATTTGCAACCTCTGGTCCCATAGTCCTGTATAAATTATTCCTGCATAAATTATTCCTGCAGTCACAGGGTTAGCAACAGCCTCAGAGTGAGCAGGAATGGCTGCTCACCAGTCTGCCCCATGCTTAACTTGCAGCATTCTTCTGCTTATTTGCAGCACTGTGATGGAGAGACTCCAGGATGCTGCAGCTTGTGTGTCTCTTGTGTCTCCCTCTCCTTTTGCTCCTGCCACAGTAACCTGATGTTCCACAGGGGAGATATTTGTGAAGGAAGTCTGGAAAATTCCTGAACTTCTAAAGTTCAGAAAAAGTACCCAAAACTTAGTTTCTTTAAGCAAACATTACTGGGTCATAATTAAATCCTTTTGGTGCAGCAAGCCAAGGAAGGGAGTCTTCATCACAGACCCAATGGGAGATTTTAGACACATTTCCCCCTTTCTCCTCCCTCCTCCACCCACCTCCCCAGCAAAGGGAATGTTACAAGATTTCATCTCTCTGCTTTTGATCCTCACTGAAATCATGAAGTCTACTTTTTCATTAGGCCAGGTAATTTTGGCACGTCTGTTGAAACCACAGTTGAGACGCACCTCTTTCTTGCTGCATCAAGTGATAACCTGAATTTGGCTGAATTCCTTCCTTTTACCTTTATTCTCTACCTATGAAATTGAAGACTTTTCACATTAAAATTGCTGTATCGCTTTCCTGTTGGAAGAAAAAAAAGTGATATTGCAGACAAGATCTTTCTGCTTCGGCTGAGGAAAAAAAACCCTGCTACTCAGTGATGGAAAGATATATTTTAGTTTCAGAATAATGATAAGAACGAAAAATAGCCTTTTTCTAGGTTTTGGACAAGAATGAGGATTTAGCGAGTTCAGTCTGTTGAACAATTGTATTTTAGCTAAGCCAGAGAAATCAAAGTGCTGCTTCTTTAAGGAAAATGTTAACCATACCTCTGGCCCAGTACTTTCTGCAGTATTTGGCATGTAACATATTTCCAGTCATTTAGTGATAGCCTTGCTAGGTATGTTTGGCTGGCAGTAAGACTCTTCCTCCCAGAAGAAAATCGATTGCTGGATTTATCCAAATAGAATTAATGGAGGCCAATAGCCTCTAGAGCAGCTTTTATTTTTCCAGACTACTACTCGTTTCCTCTTGTTTCTTCTTCGGAAAGCACCATGCACAGCCCTCTGCTTTAACAAGGCAGCAGCTTAAGCAATTTGAAGCAGCATAACAGTAGTCTAAATTAATTACAGAGTCATCCATCCCTTCCCCTGACATCTGAAGATGACACCTTGTGGCAGCTTCTCTTTTAACATTATCTTTAAGAGCAATACATTGTTGTAACTTTCTTCCATCTGCTGGGACTGCCAGTTTAACAGCAAGCCTGGGGACTTTCTGGTTTTGCTCGTATTTTTGATGATAAGAGATTTGCACCTTGAATGCATACAGTAATATTCGATGTTGTAGTAGGAAAGTACTCGATTTTGACCCGTTCTGTGTTTGTGTCTACCACTGTATATTTATTTCATGCAGCACTGTTGACAAGCTACTAATTTTTTTCAGCTTTGCAAGCCCTAGTTTTCTTATTTAACTAGATTTGAAAGTTTCTACATTTGGATAAAGAAATGTGTTCTGGTTGTCAGCTGGCCCTTTGGGATCTGCATCTACACAGCAATGTGCAGAACTCCAGTAGTAGAGTCATTTCTAGGACACAAACCACGTAAGACACTCATTTCCCTGTTTATTATTTTGCTAAAAAAGGAGAGTGCATTTTACTTTACTTTCTCAAAAAAGTCTATTCTGCATACAGGGATGTAGACAAATTGGTACTGTGAACCATTTCCTCCTCCTTTCCTTCAGTGAACCTTAGCAATTGCACAGATTATCCCAAAAGCAACTGTAGAGTCTATATATTAGCTCTAGAAACAGTATCTTTTCTAACGGCATTTTAGTTATGTTTTATTCATAATTCAGTGATCAGTTTAAATTTGCATTTGAGCTGTCTCACATGCTTCCGAACAGTTTGGCGATTGAAATGCCTTGCTTTTCTATTACCTGCTGTTGATTGCTTCAAGCGGGTTTAATTTATTTAATGACTGAGAATACAGACTTCATGTTCAGTTCAGTGTAAATTTGTGCTAAAAATAAACATGAAATGCTTTACGTAATAAGCAAAGCACCCAAAGAGTGCATCAGCAGAGTGAAGCAGCTCTGTTAGAATTATAACATCATGAGCACGGATGAATCAAGAATAATTGCAACACCTCTTCACTAGGCGTATCACATGTACTTTCTTTTTTCCTCATACAGGAATCAAAAATAATTCAGAGCCCTTACAGCTTGACAGGGAGGAAAAATAGAATTTTGAAATGAATTTCCAAATATCACCAAGTTTCATTTCAGAAAGAGAGGTAGTAGAATTTTCAGCAAAGCTCTGCTTAACTCACTCTATAAAGAGACTGGGAAAATATACTGCTATTATAAAGAACAACAAGGTAAATCAATTCTGATGCCTGTAAAAAAACAAAACCTCCCTGTTCACATTAATTTTCAAAAGTCTGTTTTGTATATATGAGACACTGAAAACTTATTTTCCCTGATGTTAAATTTGTTCTGAATGTATCTCATTTCATGCTATAAATTCAAGAAGATTGCTCATCACCTTTGCCACAAAGTGGTGAAAGATACAAATCCACTGCATTCTGACCCTTAAAGCTCTGAAAGATCCTAAATGATAATCTACTAGTAAACATGAAGCAACCTTTGCATTTTCATACACAAAAAAATATTGCAGAAAAAAAAATTAGCCTAAAAATAGAAGCAAGACTAAACCAATAAAATTTAATAAAATAGAAGAATCTTAGTGAAATTTGAATCTTCAGTTGAATTTTTACTTCTAGTTTTATAAATTTGAAGATAATTTTAAAGAACAAGTTGGAAGAAGTAGCCAAAAATGTGTTACTTGATATCAAATTCTGCATACCTCACACTCTTATCTCTAAGTAATAACTTTACAAGAAAAATATTGCTAGCAATCTCATGTAAAAGCTGCAAGAAATTGTTCTTTCAGTATCAAATCCAAATATCTGCTGCAAAGGTCTTTGTATCAGTTGTCTTCTCAATGACCAGCAATGGGTTTCGAAGTAAACATCCTTCAAAGATTACTAGGATCCCATTGCTTTAAGACAAAAGAATGACTACATACGAGTCTATCTGACTATTTACACATTAGGGTAAATACCGCAGCATTTATCTGCGCTGTGTTCACAACTGAAAAGCCATTTGCAGAACTACAGTGAGTAGCGAGAGAGCGGTAATGGAAATTTTGTTTTCAGAACACAAGATGGCAGCCTCCAAAAGAGAATAGGAAGATGTCCCAAATCACTTCCAACGGTTAAACACCTTTCCATAGCAACAGGTCTTGGACTGAAAGAGTTCAGACTCTAATCCATATGAAACCCATATGGTAATCACAGAAATTAATAAAAGCCAAAGAGTAACTATGAAGATAAGATGTATTTCATTAAGAGAAAGAGTATGAAAAGTAGCATACATTAAATATTTTGCGTATTTCCATTTCTGACTTCTCAAAAGGTTTTACTTCCAAAGACAAAAATGCAGATGACTATTCAACAACTCAAATTTACAACTTGTTAACACATATGTAAGAGCAGCCAAGAAAAACTCACATCTTTACCATGCAAAAAAGAATTGAATGCTTCTTCCCATTAAAGAAACAAATGTTATACATGTATGGCTATATTGCAATTTATAAGGGAGCAGATAAAAGCCAGATTTCAGTTACAAAGCTTGATCATCCTAATCCCCAGTAAACTTCATTGATGTTGCCGATTACCTGAGACCATGTCTACCATACAATGTGTGCTAGCTACGTGTGCTATACACTATACAAAGTAAAGGCCTATCACAGCTTACCTCTTCCTTAAATAAAATACAAAATGTTTGTGTGCAACAGAAACATAACGCCATGGATGGGCTTCATCTTCTGTAATTTCTGCCTAAAAAAATCAGACAACTCTTCCAGAATCTCACATAGCAGAAAAAAAGATTAAACTACAGATGTCACAAGGGAACTTGGAGGAAAGAGAACCTAAAATGCTATTTTGTGATGTTACTTTAACCTCCATTCAGCTTATTTACACAGTAATGACTCAATCATAGGTTGTAAACAGGAACCCACAATAAAATGTAACTACTTTATTCAAGGCAGTTCCATTTGCATTCATGTACCAGTAATAATAATGACTTAATTATGTCTTCATAAGTCATAATATCTTTAAAATTTATTTATTACCAAGCCACAACAGAACTATATTATAAAAGCTCCTTGGTTGTTTTTCATGTTTTTAAGCAAAACCTATTTCAAGACTAGCAAAAAAACCAAAACACCAGAAAATTTACCCAAACAGCTAGTTAATAAAAAATAGACACTTCACATGTCAAAGACAAGTCACACTTTCCCATTCTTTTGCAATGTAAGGTTTTACTCCCTTTATTTCTAAATGCAAAGTCCCTCCCTTCAACATTAACCACTAAATCCTTGTCCAAAGGCACTTATTACCATCCGCTGTCTGGAGAAGAAGCCCAGAGTTGTTCAGGCTAAATACCTAAGCCTTTAAATTGCTACAAATAGGCAAAATTAATTCCATATTCAAAGCTAGGTCATCCAACTGAATGGGACCTTGGGTAACAGTAGTGAATAAAAACATCAGTGAATAGAACATTAGATTTACTGTCCTTGAGACGTCAGTTTGGAACGGAGAAGGAAGACACTGCAATAATAGCAGGCATCTTGCAAGAACCATTTTATCTGGAAGGTTTCTATATCATCCAAATACTTCCCCACAAGCCATATGATATCTCAAATGATTTGCAATATAAAAGACCAAAGTGACAAAAAACTTTCGTGTCTCAAAGTTTAAAAACAATTTAAAGCTTGAGGCTGGCATACAGGACGAATGTGTAGGCAGGCAAAATCCTTTGCAAGAGCAAGGCCTGAAGGATGCTGCAATGAGAATCGTAACTAATATAACAGATGGTAGAGCACAGCATACCCTTGTATTCTGGCACATTTCAGTTACTGCCTATCATTCGGTTGCACCTGTGTCTTTCTCTACTCAAAGATTAAAGTCCTGGGAAGCTGAACATATTTTGCTTCCATTTTTTGTCTCTTCCACACAGTTCCTCTGGCTCTCAATTCTCTGAGGGCTCCACCCAGGCAAGCTGGCATCTCAGAAAAAAATGGGATGTACATTCAGACCCCATGAGATCAGACAGCCCATCACCCACCTGCAGACAGGAGCAAAAATCCCTAAACCATTCCTCTAGGCTGTGCCTCACTAGAAATCAATCTCCATTCTCATTGTCTGTAGGGTTTGGACATCTTGCCTCATGCTTTCTCTTGGTGTCCTGTGATGTGGCTTTACCTACAAGGTTTTGTTCTCAGTGCAGGGAGAGCTTTTTTCTTCCCCCTCAAGCTTGTCTTTTTCAGAAGACCAGTTCTTTCTTCACATCATTCCTGCCTTGCTCCAAACAGATCCCTTCCAACATCAAATCTGGGCATTTCACCAGAATAAGCATCACAAAAATTACTGTCTCCCCACACATTTGACATAACATTCATCCTTAAACACACCAGTATACTGCTTGATATTTGTGCAATATGGTGAAGTGACTGACTGACTCAAGTACAGCTTGCACTGTACTTTATATCCCAGAGGTTTTCCACTTCTTAGCTAGTCTTGCCCCTTCCACACGATGTACACTACAGATAACTGCAGGACTTTTACACTTTAGTGGATTATGCTGCATTTTTTTCAGGATTTTTTTTTTCCTAAGTCTTTATGGATTTCAAGCGTGTCCTTGAACATGGTAGCAGAACCTTCTGGCTTGTACATCACCAGCAGATTTTATAAGCACACTCTCAGCTGTATCATGTAAATCATTAAGAAAACACTGAAATACCCCAGATAAAGAGCTTCAAACAAGCAGACAGGGCTGGTCAGTAACTGCTCCCATGGAGGCATTCATTGGCCTCAGAGTGAAAGGATTGAATG
>VWZY01007466.1:135644-172758 GCA_013399075.1 Chloroceryle aenea | reverse complement strand
ATAAGTAAATAAAAAATAATCCATCAGTCAGGTGTTGCTGCTGCCCCCAGAGTCTCCACTAGTACCAGGTTGCACCTGGAATGGGTTTTGCTTCATTAGTGGTCCACGCATCAGGTTAGGGGCTCTCATATGGACAGTACCCATACAACTTGCTTGTGAGAATGTGTGTGAAAAATATCCCTACAATTCATTATTTAATTATATTCACTGTGTATGCTTAGCCCTGAAACTTTTACCCTGTCAAAGGATGAAATTAAGTCATATGAAAACCTTTTGAGTTTTTTGGTTTTTTTTTTTTGTTTGTTTGTTTGTTTTTTAACAAATCCATGTTGTCTGCTTGTTACTTACCACTTCCCTCCCCATCACCCCTCCTTTTTTTTTTTTAATCAGGTAGAGGCTTCTAAACAGGCAGGCGATGTACACACACATCAGCCTTTTCCCAGAAATTTAGTTAGGCTGAGAATGCATCCTCCTTTTTCAAGTTAGCTCTGTGTTCCCCTTTCTTTTTCCTGGAACACCAGATCCATTCTATGACTTCTCAAAGATCACTGCTGTAAGACTGAATTGAATAAATTTCACTGCAAAGCACATGGAAATAAAGGTGAGGCGATCTCAAATCATCTCACTTAAATGGTTTGTCTTTTGCTTCTTCCCTGTTCCAGCACAGTTGTCATTCCTCTGATGCTCATGTCAGCTATACAGAGCTAATCCTTTTTGCAGACACAGTATTGAAGGAGGGAGAGCAAAACACAAAACACTTCTGTCTTCTCAGTTATCTTCTGTTGCTAGCTTTCGACTCGGAAGTGAAACAATTTTGTCATTAGTCCATGCAGCAATGGATGGAGTAAGAACAAAGTAAATATTCTCATTTGCCCTCATTTTTCCCAGATTATTCACAATTTTATTTCATTGGAAGATTTGCTGGTTTTGTTGGTTTGGGTTTTTTTCCAGTTTTGCTTTTATTCCTAATGAGAAAGAGAGCCCTTAAAAAATTGACCAAGCACAGTGCCCACACAGGCTATTCAGGAAGGTAAAAGTTAAAAAGAAATCAGGCTGTTCATGTACAAACCTGCAGGAATAAAAAATAATAAATAAAGGCAGGTAGAATTAGAAGCTGAGGACAGCATTGTGGAAAACAGTGCAGCTCTGATTCCAAATATGTCAGTAACTCCAATGACAACAAAGACAACAAAACAAAAACCAAACAGGAACTGAGGAACGTAGCAGTAACCATCAATAATAACTTGCTTTTGAGAGCACCTCTGCTGATGAATGGATAGATGGGACTGTTCTGTTGTAGGGGGGGTTCTCTACATTGCTCCCTATGTAAGCATCACTAAAAAAAATAAAAACCAAACAACCACAAACAAGCCAGATTTCATCTCTTATGCCTTCCTTTTCTACAAAATGGTCTTGTATTAATTCATATATTTCAGAGTTTGGTAAGCATTTCAGTAATGGTGTTAGTACAGCACTACCAGCTTCTTTGCTTTTCATTGCTCTATAGAAAATCCTTTGATTTCATACTAGGAAACAAAGTTAAGACAAAACCTGAGTTTGGACAGAGTTTCCGTAAGAAATTTCACATGTCAAACACAATCTTTGGCATGAAAACTTAGAAAAACGGTGGGAAGGTGTATTTACGATAGTGTTTTATTTCACAAGTCTTATGTTTTTGCAGCAAATCTCTGTTTCACTGTCACTGAACAGACTTTGGTTTCCAGAGTGGAGCACACACATTCACCTCTTTCTTGGAAACAAACACTAGTGGCGTTCAAGTCCCAGGATCAGACTAGAGGTCTTCCAAAGGAAAGGACCTTCTGAAATCTGAGCATGCCTGGATTTCAGGTTTGCAAATCAAGTGTTTGGCTTGGTAGGTCTGGTCCAATTGCACCACATTATGTGTGAACACAAACACAGCCAGAATCTAGCTGAGAAACATTTTGCCTTCTTTCAAAATCTATAATCACATTTACACAGTCTCTTTCTGTCTCCTGTACAAGAAAACATTCTGTCATACCAAATGTTCCCACACTATTGATATTTACTCATTCGGCAATTTTTATTCCCTCAGGAATGGTGAAGTTGCTTGCTAATTAGGGTCTCCTCATAGCAGATGTTTTCCTCCTTTGACTTGACTATATTTTATGTCTCCCTCTTGTGGGAAAAGAACTGAGGTTATACAAGATAATATCTGAACCTAATACCCCTTTTCACAATGTATGATTTGAGGCATATACAATACATACATACACTCAACCACCGTGGGGAAAAGGTTGAGTCCCCATTCCTGGATGCATTTAAAAGCCATCTAGACACTGAGCTTAAGCATATAGTGTAGTAGATAGAGTTAGATAAGGGTTACACTTGATGATCTTGAGGGTCTTTTCCAACCACAAGAATTCTGTGATTCTGTGACTGCAGACAGAGAACAATAAACTAAGTATCACAGCAATCTTTTGGTTGTTCACATTTTGTCAAGGGAATGGACGGGCAGTAGGGCCACTCAGATGCCACACACCCAGCACTGTTTCACACCAGAGCCCCAGGCTTACAGTCAAGGAACAGGTAGGATACATGGAGGAACAACCCAGCATGACTGCTATAAACACATTGTTTCTACAACAGCCATTTCAGTCTACACAGACATATCCCCAGGGGTAGTGGCACAGACCAGATGGCTTTCCATTCACGTTTCCTACTTTTCTTATCAAGGCTATCCTTACAAAGATGATTTCTTGTAGCATAACAAACACACCTACTTTCCTGAATAAAATCCCAAAGAAACAAATTTTAATATTCATGGTAAACATGGCCCTACATTAGAAATTCATTCTTTGCAAGGAAACGGCAAGAGGTGAGAGTGAAAAGAACACAGTATTAGAGAGGTTTCTTTCCATCAGTGTGAACTGTGGATAACTACAGGGAGGTAACTACTCTTGACCTACTTTTGTTAGAAAATAAGAATGAAATTCTGTCGCATGCTTTGGTGTACAGAAAAGGTGCTAGAACAAACACACCAGATCAGAAGCAGTAAGCCATCAGCCTGGTCACATTATCATCAGAAACAGGATTTAAAAAGACAATGATGCTCGAGGTCTCACAGCCAAGAAAGCCAGGCACTGGGGTGAGAAAGATAGCAGGTGATATTTTGACTTTGTTGAAAGCAGTAGGATTTATGTGTCAGTTTGATTCAAGGTACTGTGCTCCAGCATTTCCACGGAGTTATTCTCATGGACTAAAATGTATTGTTAGCTATTTTATGACAGATCACCAACCCAATTTAGTCTTGGATACTTAAATGCTTAGTATTACAAAGCTTCTGTGCTAGTATTCAAAAAATTATTTTGCCAATAAATTGAGGTCAAGCCTACAAGAGCCACAAAGTGTTGGACATATGAAAGCCTGATTATAGCACCTCTCATGATATATATGCCCTGTAAAGTGAATTACAAATATTTGCAGAAATTACACATCTGCTCTAAAAATGTCAGTTCTTGCTGACACTAGGAAAAACACAGGAAGAGTTATGGGAGCAGTATGCTATAAATGAAAATTCTCCATTTTGATTAATGTTGCTGCTGCATTCACTAACGAATGACAGGCAAGGTCACAAGTAATTCTGGTAGACCTGTGTACTACAACCTCCATGGCTGTGGAAAGCAGGTTCCATACCTTACAGGAGCTCTTCCCTGAGATGAGCTAAACTACTTTGGAAACAGTAATATCATGCATAAAAAGCTGTAAAATTCACCTCAGATATTTGGATATATAAAAGTCATAAAAAAATTATATCTCAAATTTTCTTATGAAAGATCAAGATATCTTAATCTTGAAGTTATTATCCTCATTCTTCTCTCTTGTCTTACTTGTAAGATCTTAAGAGCTAAAAGGCAACCTACAACTTTAACACAATGAATCAAAAGGGTCTGAGGATACGGATTACCTGGCCAAGCTGGAACATTATGTGACTTTGCCCACTGAGACAAGGTTAATTAAAATGTGGCTGCAATAACCCTCTGCTACTTTATTTGAATGAAGTTATAAAACACCAGAAACCCAAGCGTTACCAATAAATACCATTCAGACACACACTATTTATACAAGGCTTTACTTGGAATATTAAATTATATCCAGGCAGTGAGGAGTTAGTAATTTTATCTGCATTTCACAAGGTTTTTAAATCAGCATAAGGGAATAACAGCTTCTTACCATAGCCTTACAGTGTCGAGCCCACAACAGTATGGTTAACTATTTGAACTCCCTACATGTTCTTCACTGTCATGCTAAAATTCACCTCAACTCATTAACAGCCGAGAGTGACTTCTATCAGACAAGTTATCACACTGACTTTGAACCATCCCAGCCATTTTTTAACAGACGTTATTATCAATTAAACAAGAGTTCTTCCTCCAAACTCCCCTCTCCCTGCAGTTAACATGAAACAGAATAAATGCTCTCTTCAGCCAATAATTGTATTTAACACTACTCTAAGCAGCTTAAGAATGGCCAAATTTGCTTACTTGTCAGACATATCCAATGGGCTTGATTTTATTGGGGTTTATATCAGCTGCAACCCCTGCCTTTAATCTCAACAACTCCTATTTGCATAGCTAAACAGAAACAGGCTGCTGTAGGGGAGGAGAAGAGGAAATAATGCACTTTATGCATTTAATACCTGGCCATCTGGTATCTCAGAAATGTGTTCAACTTGAAAACAGCAAGAAAATAAAATGAGGGAGCCAAAAGAGGCTTTGCTGAAGCAACAAGGGGCGGGGGGTGGGGGGGGAGACATTTATTCTATACAAACAGGGCAACCGGCAGCCAATGCAGCAGAAATACACTTAAATCCAAATGCTAATATACAGAGATTATATGAATAGAAATACCATAGGTAAGCAGTATCAATGGAAAGTAGAATAAAGTCTCTGCCCCTGACATCCTTATTTAAATGTTTGGGGTTTTTTTTCTAATTTTCTGTTCTGAAGGTCACTGAAAGAGTGGGAAGAACACTGAATTCTTCAGGTTCTTCACCCGGAGAAGAAAAACCAAGAAATGCAGTAGTGTTTATCAGCTCCAGCATCCTCAACATTTGCTAGGTGTCTTGAGAAAAACATTTAGATAGTAGGTAGAATTTCTCATTAGCACACTGTACAACTGCAGTCCTGAAGAGAGAGAGACGGTTTCTATTTGGAAGAAAAGCCTTTAGACAGGTACAGATAAATGGGTTCCTCTGTAGAGAAAGGTGGTGAAAAAGCAAATAACTTCAGGATAAGCTTTCCACCCCTTCTATGTGGTAAATGGTAATCCTTCTAAATATTAACAAAAAGCCTGTGTGTACACAAGTGGTGTGCCCACTGCTGATAGCCTTGCTGGGGTGTACACGCTGGGTGGGGCACACCACTAAAAAAGGTATCCCTGTGGAAAGTCATGCAACTTCTGGAAAAACAACGCTTTCCAAAAATGTCTAAATATAATAATCTTTATTATTTCAATCACCAGTCATACATCTAAAAGCTTAGATTTTGAAAAACAACAACTAGCAATCTTTAATACAGTATCATTTTTGTCTGATACTCAATCCACCAGTTCTCAGAGGCTTCATGATAGCTGCAGGAGAGCTTTAACTATTATATTGCATTATATTAACAATTTTAAAAACAAAGCTGCTTTATTTTGTCCAGTTATCATCTGCACTAGGCAACAACTGAAGTTCTGACATTTTTGCCACAAAAAGCAGCAACAGTTGATGTAGCAACACCATGTTTCTACTATTTGACTATACTTGGCTGGGTCAGAAACAAGTTAAAAATACAGCATGATTCTGGAGATCAAGGTAAAATTTGTCTGTGTAGTGTAACCTGGACAAGTAATTGATTTTAATTTAAAAAAAAACCAAAAAAAAACACAAAAAAAAACAGAAAACAAAAAACACCCAACAACAACAAAAAAATAACAACCACCAACCCACCCTACTTTTGTTATTTGAGCTTGCTTGGATTACAAAGTTGTTTGAAAACTTTGATTTTTACCACAAATCCCAAAATATTTTGGTGTGGTCAAAACCCAAAGTCCTGTAACATTTCAAGGTGAAAATATCTTTTTTTTTTCTGGCAAAAGGTTTATATTTCAGTCAGCTGTATAGAAATTGTCTTTAAAACATAAACCAAAATACTGAGAGGAAGGCAAAGTTTCAGCATACAACCTTTTCTACCAAAAACACTTTTAAAAAATGGACACTGGCTTAGTGCTTAACTCTTAAAATTCATAGAAAGTGATAAAACTTGGCTAGGTACTATGAAAAGATTGAGTAACATCACCAGGGTTGTGAAGCAGCTACCAATCTTTGCTAATTGAGTGCAAACCAAAACTAAATCAACATTCTTATTGTGATTTGTTTGCACTTGGTATGGACACATACATTTATGTCACCATATACTTGTATGTCTATGTAGGCTACTGAACAGCATTTTATAGGTATCAAATGCATTTTGCCATCAGCTACACCAAGAAAGAGAAAGAAAAAACAAACAACAAAACAAACAAACAGAAAAAAAAACCAAACACAACACACTACACTAAGTACAAAGTGAAAGAGAAGTACCAAGCGCTCACTGTCAGCAGAATGCATCAGGACACCCTGGGCTATTTATTTATATAAAAGCATGTGAACGCAATAGAGGAAAACCCTCAGCATCTTGTTCCAGGAGAAAAAAAATGGGCTCTTCAAGACCTGTCAAAGGAGCTGTGGATGCAAAAGATGTTAAAAAGGCAAAGGTTGTAAATGCTTCATAAAAGAAAAAGGATTAAGTGAAGACTGGATTCTGGAAAGACCAAATTTCACTATGCCTAGAGATCTGGTAGGCAGATAAGCCACAAGCTCTTCAAAATAAATCACTTTGGAATTCAAGTAAGTAAGCAGGAATATAAAAATAGCAAGAGCACAGTGGGATAAAAGTCAATAAAAAAAAATCAAAGTATAGCATATAACAAAGGAACAGATAAAAAGGAAAACACAAAAATAGTATGGAAACAGTCAGAAAATAGATGGCTCAATCCTTTCTAGTTTCTCTATCTATGGTATATCACCTGTAGTCCTTCAGAATATGGTTCATATATAATTATAAAGTGACAAACAGTAATGGTTTTAAACTAAAAGAGGGTAGATTTAGGCTACACAAGGAAAAACAAGGGTGGTGAAACACTGGAAGAGTTTGCCCAGAATGGTTTTAGACATCCCAGTCCCTGGAAGTGTTAAGACCAGGTTGAACAGGGCTCTGAACAACCTGATCTAGTTAATGTTCTTGCTCACCGCAGTGGGGCTGGCCTGGATGATCATTAAAGGTCCCTTCCAACCGAAAGCATTCAACAATTCTATGATGAGTCTAAATACAAGCTTACATTACAGCTCAACAGCAGAGTGTAGGCAGAGTAGAAATTTGGCTGAGCTTTCTGCTCTACTCTACCTAGCGTCAAATTCCCGAAGCATCTCAGTTACACATTATTAGACTTGTATATAGGAGATATTCTTTTAGGGAATAATGGAGGGCTTAGGAGGGCAGCTCTTCTCGCCTGGCAATCCTTTTCAGCAAAGGGGACAACTATATTCTTTCTAACTAGCTTGAAGCTAGCCACACTGCTGGAACAGGTCAGGTAAGTGAAGATGACTTCAATTTCATCTGGAGTTACAGTGTGGATGAATACATTAAGAGAAAGGTAAGGAATTTAAATAACTTTGTAAATATATTCTAAAGCCTGCTGATAAGTGTCTACAAACTTGGGTGGCTTTATTATATTTTACATCTTGTCTTTAATGGAAATATAACAGGTGCTATAACACTAAAGCCATACAAACAGCTTTGAATTGTCTTACCACAAAACAGACATGTAGAAAAATTAGTCTATATTTGGACAAAGAAGTTGCATAAGGGAATGCTGGTGCACTATATTTCCTTCAAGATTCTTCGAAGGAAACTCTCCTAGGAGCCCCATGTCATCACACTTATGCAGGCAATGAAACAAACAAATAAATGAGGTAAATATGATCAAAGTTGGTAGGATTAAAAGTTTGCTCCAATTACAAAGGCAGTATTGAACACTTCAAGTGAAGCCTCAAACTGCAGGAGGCTATTGAGTTTCCACCACAGAGATGTGAATTATACAACACAGTACAAGCTCTGTTCGTTTCAATTTGAGCAAATGAAGGATTTCACTTTAGATTGAGTGCTGTGATATATTTAAGATTTGGTAGGTACTGCCAAAATCCTGGCTTTGTAGAATACACATTCTTTAGAGGCAGCTTTATCGTGGTGTGTCTTTTGTGGAGGGTAGGGTGGAAGAGAAACAGTAAATATCAACAGACACATGTATTGTGTTTGCACTATGACAACTCATATTAACAGAGAATTGTGTATCTTGCTAAGTAAACAGTTTATGCACAAAAGCACATTGGTCACAGAAAAGTTCCACCACCCCCTTGTACCCACCAAAAAAATCATGACATTTTATTTCAGGTCACCACCATACAAAATGGCTAAGGAACATTGAACAGTGAGATTCTCCTTCTGTTTTGACACTGGTTAAATGAGGATCTCTCTGATAATCTCAGGAGAGCTATCAAATGATAGTTTTTGGGCCTGCCATGCTGGTTGAGTCCAGTCAGCACTCAGCCAGGTCCATTTAGAGGATTAGGACTCTTGTTAGTGTAAGAATGATTTTATGCCTCTCAGATGCCAGACAAATTTTAATTTTTTTTTTTATATATATATACACACACATAAAACTGACTGTTAGAAGTGAAAGTTCCTTACGTTTGCTTCATAGCAAGTTTATTTTACCCACTAGTTTTCTAAGGTTTTTGTTTGTGTTTTCTTTTCATGCTACATTTTCTGTGAATTGCTGTACAAGTACAAATCAAGAATCAACAAATATTCAAAATTCATTCTGAATGGTTGATTCAGATGATCAGTCACAGATGTCTTGGATAAGGTTTTGGTTTGGTGTTTGGCTTTGTTTGCCTTTTTTTTTTCTTAAAAGAAATACTGTTACAACTCCTAATGTACTTAAGTTTGGAAAATGCTTGGACATACCTGCATGGAAATTAAACTACAAGTTTATAATAGCTGGTTTTGGTTTTGTTTGTTTGGGGTTTTTTTTATGAAAGATGTGTTTATTCCACAACACAAAAATATCAGGTTCATATTAGGCAGAAAATCATATAATTATGTAAAACCATCAGTCAAGAATGAATCATCACCAAAACAAGGTCTGCCAATCCCTTTTCACAAGTAGATGGAGAAGGAGCTACTAGCCATCTGGATGCAGCAATTTCAGATACTCGGTTGATAACTCAAACCAAATACAAAACTTAGTTTCCCACCTTCATAGCAGCAATGTCATCCTTGGGTCCTTAATACAAACATAACATAAGCATACATCTCACAAGAAGCTTTTAAAACCAGAATAGATGCTTCCAGTTAGTTAGCTATTATTGTAAAAATTTGAACAAAACCCAAGAGATCAAAGATTTAAATAATCTTCCACATGACAATCAAGTCAGAGTGGATCCCCCTTGTTGTTACAATTATTATGCTTATAAATACATTCCTATTGAATGCCATGAAACGTCCCTTAATTTAATGTAGAGAAAACAATTCAGGTATTATTTCTGTAAAGTTACAGTTCTGTAAAGTTACAGTTATGTATATAGCTGTGAAGTAACAGCTTCATCTTCATGTATGATAGACCAAAGGGGAGTGGCAAAACTTCTAAAACTATGCTCCTCATATCAGTAGTGTCTACAGATAACATTCCCTCCAGCTACCTACCTATAAAATTATATTGCACAGGGTTCTTTAAGAGAGTAAGGCTTTTGCCAGGAATATTTTAAACCATTATTAAACTTGGTGATACAAGATGACAAAAGCTTTATAAACATGCCAACTAAAAATAAAATATAGATGTATACTTTTAAAAAGATCTTTCAATGACCATACATATGTAGAAAATCTCTATACCCTTTGTAACTTCTCCCCTGTGGTGACTTTTAATCATGCATACACACATATATTAACCACAGACACAGAGGCCAGTTTGAAGCAAAGGCAAACTTTAGATGAAGCATGAGGCCATACCAATTCCCTCTGCTGTAAAGCAACTCAGGAGTGAAGTACAGCATCATTATGTAAGATGCTGTCCATTAATTTTTCCTTGCTCTACAAGTCCTTAATTAAAACATATTAGCAGTGCATGCCTGAGTGAGCACTGCTCTAATTTGAAACTGAAACAATGCTTGCATCCCACAGTGAGCAATATTAATTAAAATCTCTATTCTGTTTTCCCTGAACTCTCCTCCTGATATTTCCAGGTAAAGTTAAATAAAAATGTATGTCAATATATAAAAGCTAGTTATCAGCAAATGTGTCATGTAACTGAAGTACTAGATGTTGAACATCAATTTAAATGGCTTCCCTTTGGAAACTGTGTGTTTGTCCATGCAATTTCATATTGTGGTCTTTATTAACAACAGTAATCATGTCAAAAGTGCAGAGACTGCCTGCTAAGTTGTTAATATTACAATATATGCATGCCTTCTTGGATATTAACTCTAAGACCATGTAATGACTCATTTGTGCACTTACTGATCTTAGAGCTAAGGCAGAAAAAAAAATTTAAGTGGAAAACAAAAATAAAAGTCTGAAGAATTAAAACATATACAATGAAAGCTTGATATAGAAGATAAAGTAAAACATACAGCAGGAACAGAGTAATACAATAATCCTTGTGAAAAAATTTAGTATCTGAAAATGCTTAATATTTCTGGTTTAGGTCTTGAAGCTGAGTTAGTTGCTGCTTGATATCAGGTTGTTTAGCTATCTACAGATAAATATATAGAGTTTATAAGTGCTCTTTGGGTAAAGTATACCTCATATACTCTGCTGTGCAACCATCACTTTTCTCAGGGAATTAACTTGATCTGCAGTGTTTGCATAACTGCATTTAAGACCATTCATTCTCAAGATGAAATATGTAACAGAAAATATACGTAATTTCAGCAGTTTACAAGTATATTTTTTTCTCCAACAGAATCTTAGTGATATCTGACATACATACAACCCTGTGTTCAAATTACTGCTGTTTGGTACCTGAATAGTAGTGCCCATGATGTTCCTGATGAAAAGGACTACCTCACATGAAATGCTGGCTGTGCTGAGAATGAGAAACCTTACCCAACAGAAAAGTCCAACTTGTCAACAAGAACGATAGCAAGAAATGCTCTTAAACCTCCTACTGCTGCAACCAGGAAGGATCTAAATTCCAATGGCCCATTACTGTTCTGACAACCACTTCAATAAGCAAAGTCTGACTGAGATGCTAAATTCAAATGATGCTAAATTTAGTGTTTTCTAGAAATGGCCCACATCTGAGAGAATACATTAGTTAGCCTAGAAGTTTTTCATTCTTTCTTGAGGATCTTCATTTTTTTTCAGCTAGCTGGACAAAAGTTCTCATAAACGTGAACAGGCCATACTGAATCACCTCCTAACTACATTTTTTCCCATCAGAAGTATTATATTTCTGTGTTTCAAATACAAGCATATTAATCAACAGCAGCAGTGACTTCTGGCTTATTTTAACTGAAAAAAATATGTTCTCTGGCAATTTAACCTGTTGTTTTTTTAATGGAGCACCCTTCTGTAGAAAACAGGTTCATTATATTATAACTAATCTGGTTGAAAATATAGGGGGTAGGGGGAGTCAGAAAAGATATTCTAATCACCTTTAACAAGAGGAACTCAATTTCTAATTTAACTGCCCCAGTGTAACTTAATATAACTTGGCAATATCCTTTCAATTCACTTGTAAGTACATTAAGCTCATGTAAAATTTAGAGAACAAGAAATTGAATTAATACATAAATATAACTCAAGATCTAAGAGACATTCCCATGGTATGTAGAAACAGGGTCACGTGTGTTACTCGCTGCTGCTCACATAGTTTAATTACTTACTATAGTTTAGTAAACTAAAAGAAGATTCCCTCATTTGTTGTGCAAGATATCTGCAAAAGGATGGAAATGTATTACAGCCAGCCACACACTGGCTCATCAATCCCAGCTGCAGGGTGTCACATAACCACCTCCCAGTTTTAGTGTTGGCTAAGAGGGTAACTGTCACTGAACTGCATGCGGATGAATTTCTATTTATCTTCCATTAGGAGATGAATATAATCCCTGACTCCTTACACTCACCTTCCTAAAGGATGTAGGGATACAGTCACTCGCAATCCCCGAGATAGAAGAGCTGGACCTGTCTTTGCCTGGCACAATTAGAGACTTTGTAGCCTTATACTCAAATCCCACGTGCATGATTGTGTTTTGTGTTCAATGGCGTCAAAGCAGCCACATCCTCAGGCGGTTCACAAGCCAAAGAGTTACAGAAAACAGAGAAGGAAATTTGATGCTAAAGATTCACTGGAAGTTATTTTTGCTAAAAGATGATCTGGCAGAAGTTTCTGAGCAGATCCCAGTACAGTGCGAACCAAGTTTTAACAGAACTGTTTCAATAACAAACTTTAGGTTTTTCTAATTGCAAAGGTTATTTTTTCTTTACTTCCCTATTTCATAGGCAAAAAAAAAAAAAAAAAAAGTGCTTTTTTGGCAGAGTAGCACATTTTTGTCAGAAGACAAGTGGCAGAGCTCAGTTTTCTCCTGCTCAGACTTATTCCAGAAAGCTTGCTGAACTTCTAAGGGAGTGGCTAGCAATGATTTGGACCTTTGTGTAATAGTTTCTTAGGTCTCTTACAACCACTGATGGAAGAGCAATTTTAATTTAGAAAATATTGTGAAATAATGAAACTGAAACCAAAGTCACACCTTAAAATACAAAGTAGACCTAATTCATTTAAATCAATAACCCCAAAACTCAATTGAGTCTGACATTCTATTAATTACTGCTGGTAAGGCAAAGAGAAATGTTTTATAAAACAGTATTTTATGAACCACAGCAACAGTACTAGAAATAGGACTTTATAGCCTTTGAAAATGACAGAGACTGTAGTTGAGGGAAGGAAAATATCAAAAAGAAACAGAAGCTTTAGTTATTGCTGTGGTAAACACCTATGGAGAGTTATGACTGCAAGTTCTACAGATAATTGTTGCAGTACTTAAGGTTAAATCCAGGCACTTTCAAAATATGAAATTATTTAGGGCAGCCAGAAACTTGAAACAGCTTTCCAAAAAATGCTTCAGTGTTTGCATAAAAAATTTTCAAACTCACAAGTAGCTGCAGTTTCCACAATATTGATGCCAGTAGATTTTGTGATAAGGCCCAATAATCTATTAAAAAAAAAAAAAGTGTGGTAGTAGGTGTCTTAATTGCTGCCCTTTAATTTAATTAAAGCTTAGAGAAGACTTTGGAGTCAGCTAGATACATCCACCAAGACCCAAATCAGTCCGCTGAGCAATCCCAAGAGAAGGCACTGCTTGTTCACAAATAAATTTTAACATGGTATGAGGAACACAGTTCTTTGCTCCATCATCAAATGTCCTCACACTTCCTTTAGATCACTAACAGCTAGCAGGGAAGAAATGAAAACTTCAACATAGAAGCACTGTCTCTTGTTGCTGAAAAGAAAATATATTTCCTTTTCTAGCTCTACATAGTTCATTTAAGGACTATCACCTGATGTATTGTGTGTGAAGCAAGACAGAGTAGCAGAAAAAAGAAACGCAACAAGTTCTATTTATATTAAAATGTAAAATGCATTGAAAAAGACATCAATAACCTCGCGATAAATGAAGCTTACCACGTCACACAGCTTAAGTCATTCCTTCTTAGGGGAGCTATTTTAATTGTTAAATTGTTCTTAACCTGCATTTGGTTCAAAAATCAGTATTACACATCAGACTATTACTCTAATTACAGTATTTTCTCTAGAGATCCAAAATCTTATGCTCTAAACCAAATCTAGGATACAAAACCAAAACTTTTAAAGAGACTGCAGAATGCTGAAGATCCAAAAATTGAATAGTGTACCAGCAATGCTCAAACCACACAGTTACATCCTATAAGCACACTTGGAAAACAGCATAAATCTATTTTGTGTATCTTGGCAAGGAGGGAATCTCGGCATATGCCTATAGGAATAACAAGATAACTGAGAAGATAACTGAGGAAAGCTCTCCTCCCCTTATACTCTGTCCTAGTGAGGCCACATCTGGAATATTGTGTCCAGTTCTGGGCTCCCCAGTTCAAGAGAGATGGAAATATTGGAGAGAGTCCAGTGGAGGGCTGTGAAGATGATTGGAGCATCTCTCTTATTAGGAAAGGCTGAGAGACCTAGGGCTGCTTAGTCTGGTGAAGACAGAGAGAATCTTATCAATGCTTATAAATATCTAAAGGGCAGGTGTCAGGAGTATGGGGACAGATGTCCTGTTTCTGGGCACAAGAGGCAATGGGCACAAACTGGAACACAGTAAGTGTCAACATAAGAACGAACTTCTTTCTTCTGAGCCCTGGAATGGGCTGCCCAGAGAGGCTGCGGAGTCTCCTCCTCTGGAGGCTTTCAAAACCCAGCTGGATGTGATCCTGTGTGACCTGCTCTAGGTGAACCTGCTTTAGCAGCTGAGTTGGACTAGATGATCCCTAAAGGTCCTTTCCAACCCCTGCCATTCTGTGATAACCAAAACCACAATATACATCCTTACATAGATTCAGCATAAGTATCACGCTAATTGACCTGAAGACTCTAGAAGTACTTTCAGGTTTGTTCTGTGCTAGCATAAATCCTCAATATTGAGTCATGGGGAGCTGGAATGCCCAGCCAGTGCCCAGAAAATACTAGTAAAGCTCTGCATTTTTCTGTTTAAAAAAATACGATCCCTACTCTCATCATTCTTGGTAACAGACTGGAATTGTGTCTAAACAAGCCAGGAGCCCAGTTTTCTCGGTGGGTTGAGAGCATCAAGTGGATCCAAATACTTAAAGTGGGAGTATACTCAGGTTCTTTCCAAAAAGTAGCTCTTGGCTAGTAGGAATTTGTGAGGGAGTTACATTTATGCTCATATATATATATATATGTATAAATATGCATACATACATAGCCTACTGACTAGCCCTTCTGCTCAGGAAATGAGAAATCTAAGTATTTCAGTCTGAAGAGGGTGCATTCCCTTATCTGCCATATCACAGGACAGTCCCTAGTCATTAGGCTTTAAGAGGAGCTGGGACAACTCTCCTTTTGGCTGAAGCCATGCCAACGAATAGAAAAGCTGCATGGAGCCAGAAAGAGAGCAAAAGGAAAAGCATGACTCTGCACTCTAATAGGATATTTGCCTGGAGAGAGTGCAATTATTTCCAGCTTCTGCTCCCAAGATTGTTAATGCACTGTACGTTAAGTAGCTATTCAGTGAAAATTTGACATAATCTTGGGAACAGGACTCAATCACAGCATAACCACAAGGGTACAATCCTGTTCCCTCTTGTCCTCTGCAAATCTTGTCATCTTTTCTATACAATAGCTTTTGCAAAAGGGCAAGTCTGACTTCACTCTGTGCTGTCTGTAGCTTAGAAATTATTGTGCTGCCCCTAGGAGTTAATAAGATCTTAGATGGTACTTGTGGGTGTTCCTGCTGATGCTTTTTAAACTGTTAGAATGTCTAATCAACCATTGTTCAAGAAGAAGGGAGGGGTGCAAGGTGACAGCTAATAGTGCCTGCAAAGTTTTATCCTCCTTGGCTTCTTAAGGAATCAAATTCCTTGGACAAGACTATACTGTGTTTTGTTGTTCACCTGCCCAACATGACTGGTACTTGCTTCACCAAATTAGAGCAAGTTTCCTTCACAGGGGGCAGGTTTTCGATTTCCCTTTCAGACAATCAAAGGAAGGGAATAGGTTATCCCAGGGAGTGCTGCTTGCATTAGGTACTTTCTACCTGCTAGTGCTTTTGTTTTGCCTGCCAGTACCAGAAACTGGCCATTATCCAAGACAGCATGGATGGGATTCATGTGGTTAAATGTAGGTCTCATGTACAGAGCAGAGCTAGGCATCCTATCCACTTCTTTTCCAAAGCTGTAGTCAAGGGAACAGTTTATTTCCTCTTACAGAAAAGCAAGTTAGATCAGTCGTCACCTAAAAATGCCTATTTAACTCTCAGCTATATGGGAACCTTTGGGCAACCAGCTTGACATCCAAACAGCAAATATTAATCCTTATGAATCCCCCCTCCATGTCTTTGAAGCAGAGCTTTCTCTGACTTCATCCTTTGGCTTCCTATATGCTGACATGAACATACTAACCATAATCCAGATTTGGGCCAAAGGAGACAAGCAAATCCCCAAAATACACTGGGTTATTTTACAGTGCTTTGGATAAGTTCAACTTTGGATCGAGCCTTATAAACTTAGAGGTTCTTCCTTCTGTATCTCACTCCCTACTCAGTTCTCACTAATTTAAATACTACATTGAAGAAACTCTCATCATGAGAGCAGTCCAAGTACTTATTACAAATTTGCAGTACAACTATAAATTTAGATCCATATATAGTACTCAAAGGAAAAAAAAAATCATAGCTTGCCCATTAGAGCTAATGAAAAATTTCAAAAGCCAATCACTAGTTTTGCAAAGGAAATTAAACATGCAGACCCCTGCTTCGTTAACAGAGATGATGTGTTTCAAATTCAAATGTCAGACTGCACCTTGCTGATGCCATTGATGTTCTGGAAGGACATTCACTTCAGGGTCAATTTCTTCCCAAAAAGAAGTATAATTGGAAGGACTAGGCTAGGAATGACTATCATACATAACATACACAGTAAAAGGTCTAAGAAATATTAAATAAACCCATAAATTATTCCAAGACAAAATTAAAGCAGATAAGATTTATTAAGAAACCTGACTAGAATGCCTCCGAATCTGTCTAGACTGTTGGCCATAAAAGAAACGTTCCCTACTAAGCAAGCAGCGAACTAAGAAAAGTGACCCAGGATAAAATTCTCACAGTCTCTCTCAAACTTCCCTTGTTCAAGGCATTTTAGTGAAGATCCTCCCCCACCCCTATTATTATAAAGTGCAGCTCTGCTACTAATGGCAAGACTAAGATTCACACCACAGTTCGTGCCCTAGGATTCTTTAGCTCTGAGGTGGTCAGGTCTGATTAAGGCCATGTTAAATATGTTCGTGATGGCTCCAACTCACCATGACAAGCTGTGCCCCCACAGTAGCATGCCATTCAGGAACAGGACAGAAACAGCACAGAGCATGATGGCTTGTCTGGTTCCAGAATGATACTCCAAATGTCCTTTAGTGCTTTTCCAGAAACTTCTATTGAATTGCAGCCTGCGTGCTCCTACACACTGATATAGCAAGTGACCCAAACTGCTCCATTGCTTTCTAAAAAATGAAACAGTCAGAGTTCAGGCCAGAAGAGATCATTTGGCCATTTAACCAAATTTCTCGTGTCTCTCAGCTTTCAGCTTCATTCCTCCATTCATATCAACTAGCCCATGCCGCAGAAAAACACATTCAGCTAAAAATATATTAAAAAGATGACAATCGGGCTTATTTGAAGGAAAATGACAAATAATCTGTTTATCTATTTCCATTTTTTTCCTGCCAGTTCATATTAAAACTCTCTTTTTGCTTTAAAGGGCTCCAAGAGGTCCTAGTGCACAGTATTGGCTGAGCATTAAATGCTACCACATTGCAGTCACACAATCTCACAACATTAATTGAGAAATTGATAAATTCTCACATGTCTTAACATTTTCTCAAACCTAAAATCATTTCAGCTACTTTCTTCTGTCTCCAATCCCGTATTTGACAACAGTTTTAAATATTGGAATGACAATTTTATGCAACATTCTCTCAGCAGCCTTACCATTAGAATTGATGAAAGTTAAATCAGAGTCAATCCCCCAAATCACTCATTGATATCATATCACAAATCATATTAACCTCTCTTGCCATGGTACCAGAGGGGGGAAAAAAAAAAAATCATCAAGTTGTTTTCCACCTATATCCATGACAGAGGAACTGCTTGGGAGACTGTCCTTCTGTTTTGCACAGTACACATTCCCCTCATCTAGAAGGACATCTTTACATTTGGGTGTACCAGAAACTATTTGTGCTTGAAAGCACAAAAGCAGCCATGCCCTCATCAAAAGCCATTCTGCCCACTCCTTGGGTCACTGAAATATTTATTTTTAGGAAAGAAAAATTGCTCTGAGCAACCTGATCTAGTTGAAGATGTCCCTGCTCACTGCAGGGGGGGTTGGACTAGATGACCTTTAGAGGTCCCTTCCAACCCAATGCATTCTATGATTCAATGATTCCACCCCACCCCCTCCACACACACCCCCAATGTAAAACCAAAAACCCAAGATCCTTACTTTAAAATCCAGTTCACAGCTGCTTAACATTGGTCAGCTCTGGCTGAGAACAGGATGAAATCAGTTGAGAAATTCCTAATTTCTTTTCTGGCACTACTTCAAAACCTTTCAGAGTTATGACATTTAAAGAATAGATGTACATATATGTCTGTTAAATGAACTTATACCAGATTCATGCTCTGAAATCTCTTAATGAATTATTATTCCCTTATTAATAACAGTAACATTACAGATGTGGTATTTTTCCTTCACAAGAGACTTTGGTAGGCAAAGAAAAGCACAGAGCATGAGTGGATAATTACATTCTACATAAATGGAAAAATATTTAACACATTAATATTTAAATAATGTAATTAGCAATATATTGATTAAATTTTCTTAAATTAAATTTCATCTTAATATATTGAAAGCACAAAAATTGTGGAAAATCAACAAAAGCCATATAGACACACATTCCGGTTTTAACATTTGTATACTTGTATCAGTGTATTCATTATCCTGGATATTAGAGTATTATTGTTTAGTTTCATTTATACTTTCCACATCCTCACAGCCCTTGTCCATCTCCTTTTGTTTACTATGGCCATTGGAAGCAGACAAGGAAGTTCATTTCTCTTCTGCATCTACTATGGCTGGTGCTCTTTGCTACTGTAGCTTTACAACTAGCAAAAACACACGAGGACTCAAGATGTGCAAAATACATTGATTCCTCAATTACATAAACACATATCTACCTGAAAATGAGCATATTTACAATTACTTACTATTGAATTAAGAAACCCAATTAATTCTCAAGTCCAGCTTTGCATTGCATACAATCTCTGTTGAAATTACAGAACTAGTTAGCTTCCTAATTTACTTTCTGAGAACTTAAACTAATGCTTAGCTTTAATTTGGGCACCAATTCCATTCCAGATGTTCAGCATGCTGCTTGGTTAAAAGATTTGTTCTTAACTGTCAACTCTATTACCAATAAAGTATAACTAAGCTCTGCCTCACTGTCAACGCTGCCCTCTTGAGTTACACATGAGCCTGAACTTTTTTCTGTATATTTGGTAAGAAAAAAGTAGTCACAATATAGGAACTTAATTCACTGAAAATGGAAGGACAAATTAAGAAGTTAAGGAGATTTTTTTTAATTTGAGCTTCTATACATAAATGATTTTCTTTTTAAATACTTATGTACACATTTATGTAGGAATTTGTTTGGTTTGGGGATTTTCCCACCCCCCTTTGTGTGTTTGCTTCCCACAGTATGAAGAACAGCAGGGTTGTTTAGCCTAAAGAAGACTGAGAGACCACCTTACTGCTCTCCACAACTACCTAAAAAGATGGTTATAGTGATGCTGGTGTCAGTCTCTTCTCCCAAATTACTAATGATAGGATAAGAGTAAATGGCCTCACACTGCATCAGGGATGGCTTAAATTGGATATTCAAAAGAAATTCTTTACTGAGAGAGTGGCTGGGCAATGGAACAGGCTGTCCAGGGAGGTGGCGGATTGCCCATCCCTGAAGGTGTTTAAAAAACAAGCAGATGTAGCATTTGAGGCTATGGTCTAGTGGTTAGGGAGATGTTGGGATGAAGGTTGGACTTGATAATCATAGAAGTCCTTTGCAATCATAATTCTATGATTCTATGATCTGATCATGCAATATGTAAAGCTTGCTAAATATAATTATGACATTGTGCACCTGCACTTTCTCTTGACATAAGGCACACTCCTGGGAAGAAGAAGAATGGAAAGGAGATAAAAAGTTAACCCCTTACTCCAGAAAGTCTGTGCCTTGGCAGGTTTTTATTTATTAACTTATGACAGAGTTAATTTCAGAAAAGCATGAGTAATTCCAAAGAAGCCTAATGACTTCAAGCCTGTAAAGACTTATCAAAATTTATCATTTATTTTTTGGCACTGGTGACTTAGAATATTATGAAGTGATTCCGAGTCTACCAAAGGCATCAAGAGTTTAAGACCCTCCATGGCTAGACAAGTCCCACATCAGGACACCTGGACTGATGTTTTTCCACAAAGCATTGTACTGGAGCTTAAGGACCTTTAACATTAAGACTTCTGGTTTATAACCAAGTAACCGGATGTGTCCTGTCCACTCTCTAAGGGACAGAAACAATCATGCCCAAAGACAGCATGTAAAAATCCCAACTGGAATAAAGTTGTGGGTAGCAGTGAGAACAGCAAAAGCCTGGACAGAGACTGGTTTATCTTTTCATTCCCAGTATGAGGCACTCAACTGAACTCAACTTTACAAAGTAGCCTTAAGCCCTTCTGATGATAAGCTGTACCAGCAACTTTCTTATGAATTCAAGTGAAACCATAAAACACAGTTTGAAAAAAATATATGTTTGCTTATTCCAACACCACTGAAATTTCACTTGAAGTTTGGCCAATTTTCAGGGCCATTTTGTCGCCCAAGCTCTGGACAAGCTGCTATTCACACTAGTTCCAATGCTGAACTAGAACCTGCGCCTTTACAAGACTATTCATCACAAGATAAAAGTATTCAGCTAAGTGCCTGCATACCTCCTACACAGCACACCTTACAGTGAGTCAACCACAAACTGGTTATGTAATTTAATTACACCTTTGGATTATCTCTTCAAAATCAGGATGCACTTTTAGAGATTGGAAGCCACATAAAGCCTTCAAAGCAGTGCCATGAGTTCAGCACTTGCTACATAGCACATGTTGTTCTGTCTTCTAGGACTAAGATTAACAAGGTGAAGAATTTCAGAAGAATTTCAAGTATCTTCTATCTTTCATAGCTAACTCCAGATCTAATAAAAAAAGACGCCCAAACCGAAAACAAAAAGAAAACAACAACATAAAAACAAACCCTATTTCTAGGAAATAGATATCTACATTCTCTCAAAATAGAGAAAGCTTAACTAAGCACCCTGTTTGTAAACAAAAAAGTTTTTGCATAACTATTAGACCCTACTCTTTTGTCTTCTGTTTCAATTTATAAAATCAGTTTTAGAAAAATGCACTTTTTATTGGAAATAGTTAGATCTTTTTAAATAGTACATCTACTTATTCCCTAATGCTGTTATTAAAAGGACAAGCTTATTCTGTGAAGACTGCAATCCAGTTAAAATAGATCCTTATTACAGATAAAGGCGAGCTCTTCCACTTGTTCCTAACTAAAATTGTGTTTCAGGTTGCTGATGCAAACCCATTTAATAAGGGATGGTAAAGACTTATTGTCCGAGTGTCTGAGTCTCTCTCTAATTATACCTTCCCAAAAAAAAAATCCCAACCTCAACAACAAAACACACACCCCAAAAAAAAAAAAACCAAACAACACACAAAACAGAATTCATTTGATTTTGACACTATTCATTTATACTCTTTAGTTTCTAAATTGAAAACAGGCCATTTCAAAAACCATCTTCCCCCAGCAACATGAGAACCACAGTACAGGTAACTAAGTTCATTAAACTCCATTATTTCAAATTAGGTTGCAGAATCATAGGAGCAGAGGTTATGGCACAGAGACCCCTACAAACTGAAATGACTATCACATGGGGGATGGGGACGGGGACAGGACAACACATCATAAAATACCCCACACCAATCTGCTACCAATGCCTGTCACCCTTCCTCCCAGAATTCTGCAGGAATGTTATTTACCCACCAGACAGATTTAGGAAGTAAGTCAAAAGGAAGCAGTGGATGCCTCTTGCTGTAGAGGGGGAAGAGATGGAAATCCCCCCAGTGGTGATCTGGGTGGCTTAACCACAGCAACCTGCACCTAAAATTCCCCTCCGAAAAGACCTCCTTAGGTAAAGTACAACACTATGACACTGGGCAGCTGCACAGGTTCCACTTGCAGGACCTCTATGGTCCTATATGGTCTTTCACAAAAGATTTCCCACACACGCATGTGCGGTCTGTATTATTTCTTCGGCTGCATTTTTATGTCATTTATTAAAAAAATGTACAGGGAATTAATAATGTTATGTTCCCATGTAATTCATTACTCTGACTTTCCTGTTAATACTAAAAAAACAAAACACAAAAACCAACCAAAAAAAAAACCAAACCCAAACAACTAAATTTGTAATAAAACTGTATCCACAGCACAATTCATTTCTTCATTTTAAATTAAGATTAATGGATTCAGATTGATTGATCCAAGATATTTATTGTAGTTCAGGTATTTACCAGACTTCATAAAGGTTTATTATTCACCCTAAAAGTGCAATCTACCTTCTCACTTCTGTTCTACAGTTTACTTCTTCATATACATTACAATAATCCCATGCCTCTTCAAGTCCCAACACTGTACACTTTTTCATTAAAAAATGTACAACAATTTGGGTTTGCATCACACTATGAGTCTCTGAACATTTGAAGAAATGTTCAGCAATCATTAATACCATATTTCTCATTAAGGTCTAAATGGTAGTAGAACGATGCAAAGAAAAATACTGCCAAATCGCCCCAGAAGAGGAATGATTCTTAGTACTGCAGGTTTGTTCCAAATCAGAACAGGCAGTATACTGTCAATGACATTCAGGTTGCAGAATGAAAAACAAAACCAAACCTATCAGCTGAACACAAAGAAGCCCAAATAGAAGTAAAACATTTACTGTATATACATCAGTGTTCATCTGTTAAGAGTTTGTGCCTCATCCAACTGAACATTGCTTTTTTTGTGCATACAGATCCACTGATTTCATTATATGAGATCACCCGAAACATATTTGGATAGGAATCTTTCAAACTAAATAATCAATGACATCGGGTTGTACAGGTCTACAACATAATACACACAAAAGGCGTATTTCCACAGCTGCTGCATCCCTTTTTTATTGGGAAGCAGCGACAGTTACAAATCAAACTAATATTTAAAACCTCTCTAGTTTTAGGCACCCCATGCAGCTGTGACAATTGCCTTTCCAACAGGTGTTTTCAGCAGCACTCTAAGGAATGTGGAGATCTGCAGAGCTCTGGTTTTGTTTATGAATACGTGCCTTCCCATCCGCTCCAGTACACAGAAGCCTCACACTTAGGCGATTAACTGATCTATAGTCCTCAGAAGTACGGACTTTAATGAAGCAAGTCAGGAACTTGGAAGATGGAAACAACACCTGTGAGGCATTTGCATTTAGTTCCAAAGTGCTATTCTGCTAAAAGAGCAAGCATTGCAAATTAAAGCATTTACTATATAGATGGTAATATGACTGGTCTTGCTTTTCAAAGTGTGTCTCAAAACCACAACATTGCGTCTAAAAATTTTATCTGCATTTCAAGCACATCAAAGAGAGTAAAACTTGTACAGCTTATACTCCTTAAGCCAGTCCTTTTTACCTATATGTTATGACACAGGGTACTATCCCTGTAGAACTCTTTCCCTCCTCATAGCATATTTGAAGGCTCATGACTAGACATCTTGATCTGTGGCTGAAGATGGTGTGAACTGATTTCTTGATCAGTAAAAACTTTTGTGAATTCAAAAGTATTATTTCCTTAGGGGTTTCCACTACAGCATCCAAGATAGAGCGAGATTCAGCCATAAATGAGCGTGTATAAGCAGGGGTTACAATTTCCATGACCTTGGCAGTAAACAATCTCCTGCAGTTCTAGATCTAGTGTGATTTGAGTTGGGTCCCTAACGATTGTGACACACTATATTTCTGCTGATTTCTGTGATATATACTCTGTTTAACTTTGGACTGACACGCACCTGGACAATATTTCGATAAACATATTCGGGCACTCCGGAAACCTGAGCCATTACACACTTGTGCTAATATGAATTTCTCATTTCTGTATTATATTGTGCTCTCCTACCAATTGACTGCGAGTCAGGGAACTGCATTTTGATCTCTACTATTGCACACTGCTAACAAAAAGCACCAACTAGAATCCTCACCTCAAAACCTGAACCCAATTACTGCATCAGGGCATCAAGACAAGCAAGGCTTCCCCATTCAGCAGCACGTCCGCTGGCTTTCTCAAATCCAACTCTATGCAGACAAAAGAAAAATATCAGTAAAAAGTAGCAGGCCCAGAATGACATGTAAGCCTCAGAAATCCACTCCTCCTTTTGCACTTGAGACCATCTGATGGGGATGGTAATTACAGCCTTCTCACACTATTACATAACAGTCACAGCTCACTGTTGTTTTTTCCAGCCCCGATGGCAAGGCAGTTCCTTGCTTGTAATCCAGTGCCTTCTGCAGGATTTGCTGCTCCCGAGGAAAGGTGCTGCACGGTCATGATGCCAGGCTGTTCTTCAGCCAGCTCATCCAGAGATATTAACAGTGAGCTCACCATGCCCAAGACTTACAGTCTAAGGTTTACTTCTCTATCTCATACCCTTTCCCTGGCATAAGTACAAAATGTTTTCCGTACCATCTGCTCATCTATGATATAAGCAGGGTCAGCACAATGTTACATCAAAGTAATTTACACCTATTCATGCTGACTTACTAATAAATAACACATCAGTACTAAGATGAAATGATCTACAGACTTCCTAAGGTGTACAAGCATTACTGAGAGGCTTCCGAAGCTGTGCTGCATGTGCAACTGCCAACCACATCATATAATAAAAGCATTTACCAGCTACCATTTGCTTCAGCTATCACCAAAGCGTAACACTTAAGGCTAGTTACACTCTCATTATACGATAGCAATTCCAGTTTTAAGTACTCAGCTCCACAGCTTTCTAACGGGTTTCTTTTCTATTAAAAATAAAATAAAAAATGGGGAAGCTGTCAGTCATCTTTGAATAGCTGAACCAAGACTCTTGATTAGTTGTGGGAAGAGGGGATGGTTTGGTGTGTTTTTTAAAATCTGAGTTTGAAATTTCCCTTTCCTTGGGAAATTTCAGGATTTATCACAATGGACCCGACTATGAATTCTGCTTTCTGATTAGCCCTACCTGTCACTGCCCTTCAATGACACTCACAGGGCATAACTGGATCCTTAGCTGTGGCTTTGGTATGATCCACACTTGCACTTGCTTCTGAGGGATGCCTGCCTCAGAAGGGTACAAGAGGGAGATGTTGATGAGGACTCAAGAGACAGAGCTGCATTAAGGCAGGAAAATAAAAGGTCAGAACTCAAGGAGGAACTAATGAAAAGGAGCGGGAGGAGAGAGCAATTCATTCTGAAGCAGAACAGGCTGTTTGCTATTTTAAATTTCATGGGAAGAATTTTCTCTCAAATTAACCTTTTTCCTTCCCAATACAGCAGCACTGCTATACCAATTCCCTTTTATCAAAAGTAACTCTTGCAATAAAAAATATTAAATAAACCCCCACTAAATAATGTCATAAAGCAAAACATTGTGCTCAGCTGAAACATTTTATTGTCCCTCTACTACTGCCAAGAAAAATAAAATATACCGGTGCATAATTGAAAAATAAAATCTCCTAATTATAGATAAAATGGACATATTTTTGCACTTTTAGGATTTCCCTACTTTTATTTGCAACCATTTTTCATATAAAATTGCAACATTTTGATCATAAGGCTGCATTATTCCTATTACCAATCAAGAATGATCAGCTGCTTAAAATATAGTTTGTGTATATTAATAAAAGAATTAAAAGTACATATAGTGTTCTCATCACATACAAGATAGCAATTAGGTTATCTATATTTTTATAATAAAATAACTTTTAGCTGTACATTTTCCAGATAGAGACTAATGCTATAATTACTCCTTTAAAGCTATATTAGCTTGTTAAAGCCACACTCTTGAATGTGAACACCACGTAGCCCTGGACTGTCCAAAAAATGGAAGCTTCCCTACTTCTGCATCTATGATTATTACAGCAAAATAAGCCCGTGTATGCAAGGGAAAAGGAAGAAGGATCAGAACTGTCCCCCAAAAGGGGCATGATGATTGACTGCTTATCAGTACTTAGAGTTATGGTCCAAATTATGCTCCCAAAGCCCTCTCAGCAAAGGTCTTTTTTGCAGGTTTTGTTTCAGGGTTTAAAAGAAAAATAATAATAATAAAAGAAGTAAAATACTGCTTCTGCTGTGAACTGAAAGGGCCTGAAGAAACATCCTCACAGATAAAATGGCCTCATGCTGCAAGCACACCTTTAGTTGCTGGAGGATTTCATAAAGCCACATCACCAACCTAACAGGGATCACCCACAGCTGGGAGACCTCCCACCAGCAGCACAGCCATTAGCAAAATTCACATCTCCAGCCACAAGATCCCCAGTGCAGATTCTGGTCCCCACAGCAGTCAGACTACCATGCCCAGCAATGGGCTGTGAGCTTGGGCCTCTGCTGGGTGAGAAAGAGAGAAGGGCATTCCCCACAGCAAAATATGAGGATTGTGCTTCTGCTTATGGATTTTCTGATCATCTGGGAGGAGATCCTTAGTGGGGAACAGGGCTATGCGAAGGACAGGACATACTCCTTGAGTTTAAATCCCAGAATCACCCTCAGCTCTTGTGCTTACAGATTTTTGGGGTTAGCATATGGACATTCCAACATAACTTCTGGCAGACCACTTTCTGGTTGCACAACGGTCACATGCAGACTGTGTCTGGCCAGTATTGACATGCCTCTGACCAAGCAGAAGACACAAGCCAGATTAGTAATCAATCCTATTCCACCCTGTCTTCATCCAAGCCTAAGGCTGAAAGCCTGAGGGAACATCTTGCTCCCTCCAGACACCTGTTTAGAGTGGCAGAGGGGACACTATTTCCGGCACATACCCAGGTCTTCCCAAATCACCAAGATTATTTCAACTGGACCCAGAGTGTTCCTGGAATGAAAGCAAGAGTCACACACCAAGGGCCAGACAAGTTTTTACAAGGTGGGTCCAGCCCAAGAGACAACCCTCTCCATCCTAATGCCCACTGGACTGCACAGCACACACAGGACATGACTTCTGTGGGGTACAAGGTAGGAAGAGAACCCACATCACCCTTGCCAGCATCAGCCACAGACACTCTGAGCCAGCCAATCCAACAGGAGCAGTCAGGAAGCAGAAAAGAGCAAGTGCTATTTTCACATTAGCAGCATTTCTGACCAGAAGGGAAGGGAAAAGGCAGAGACTGAGAGCATCCAGGCTGCTGCTTTTGCTCATGAAAACACCAGGAAGGATGGGGAAGGAGCATCTGGAAGCTGGAGAGCAGCCAAGAGTCTCAAACAAGTCTTGGGATTTGGAAACTGCATCCTGGCCCCAACAGCACAAACAAGGTAGACTTGAATCATATCTGCTGTGGCCATGCCCAAAGCCATAATAGCTTATTATTATTCAAGTAACAGCTTCTTTTAAGCATCTTAGTTTCAAACCCTGTAGAAACTGTATCACAGGTATGGATAACAAACTTTTTTTTATATATAGTAGGAGAACATATACCAATTTTCTTTAGATTGTTTGCACATCACATTTGACCATGTTTGTGGTGTTTACACGTGCATGGAGACAAGATGGGTGGCATGCCACAAATTAAAACTAATTGCATTTCAACAAGTTACATCTAAGACATTAGAAATACATTTTCCTGAAGTAATAGTGGCCTTACTAAGGGAACCCAAATACACTTAAACGAGCGGCAAAAATCTAAGTCACTGCTGCCACTTACGGCTGATGCTGAATCATTCCAAACAGCAAAGATTTGCAGCCTTGCAAGCGTTCACATAAATGCTGCAAAACTCTGCCATCTTGAATTACTTTTTAAAGTCCTGATATTTTTGTTCTTTCTTCTCTTTGGTATCTTCCAGCTCTATCAAACTGTTCAATTCTTCTGCAGCTATGAAATCCTTCGCTATCTCTGTTGCCTATTACCAAAGGCAGTTCTGAATCCATTAGCTTTCCACAGCCCATTATTTTATTACTCCTTGTTATTGCACATCAATTTCACCGATTCTCTTCGATTCTCCGATAGCTAATTTTAATGTGAAAAGGTACATGGCTGAACATATGTCAAATTAACTAGTATTTCCAGCTCTCAGACTAATCTCAGCTAAGACAATTTCTTTGGGTTTCCTTTCTATCATGCATAATGTCACTACATAAAACCCTCTCATGGGAACAAAAAGAGAACATGTATCAAATATTTCAAATCCAGTACTAAAATGTACTTTCTAAACCACGTTACTGTTACTCAAGCTCTCCTCAGAGAAAATAAATTTTTAAGAGACTAAAACTTGTTAAAGTAGTGAATTTAACTCCGTAACGTTCTTGTTTACCAGTTTCACATTGCCTACCACTGAAATAGTGATGGACAAACAAAGAAGGCTATTAGGTAATTCTGGAGCAGAACTTGGCATCTGGCTTTCTCCATTCATTCAGATTTCCCGGAATATTGATGGAGCTGCTTTTATGGCACCCATCCACAGCTAGGCACCATACCACATTGGCACCAACCCCTGACAGATCACATTACTAAAGTAATAGCATTTTTTGCAGAATCACAGATTATGTTGCTGCAGTTATGCTTCTCTTTGCAGAAGTTTCAGTCATTGTGGGGCTGTCAGTAGAGTCTGGTTAACAGCTCTACACTGCTGGCACCTTAACTTCAAAACCTAGCAAATGCATCAGGCAAAACAAAAAGTAACGGGATTTAGAGACTGGCTAATTCATCCAGTTACTGTTGAATGGCTGCTGGTTAGGGCAAGACAACAGTAACAGACTAAACCTGTTTAAACAGGCAGAGCAATTAATCAAGACAGACAGGAATCTTAACCCACTATGCCTGCCTCCTGGCTTAATTCAGCACTGGTGACAGATAGATGGTGACAGAGAGACTCTTGACCACTCAGAAATATCAAGTGAGAATTAGTAAACTGCAACCACAACAGCCCAGCAGATTTTTTGCTTTTTGGACTAGGGAGAACAAACAAACAAAAAAACACAAATGAATTCTCACACCACCTACAGAACAAGAGGGATGTCAATGCAGGTGCTGTGTCTTACGGCCTTTTCTGACACATTTTTCATAAACTCTCAATTTAGACAAAATTTTCTTATACTTCATAATCTCTGAGAGTAAGGCCTCAAAAGAATATGAAATATTCAGGAAAAGAAACTTCCTTCTCATTGTGTGTGTCTGTCTTAGTTATGATGATCTTCCAGACCTCTGGCACTAAAACTAACTCACTCCTTAAGTAAACCAAAACTTTCAGCCCTTTCCTCACACAAGCACTAGATGCAAATGAGCCAACAGTGATTCATGGAATAAAATTAGGGACCAACTCTTGAAGTGAAGTTTTTTCCCCAAGAGCATCCCCCCCCCCAAAAAAAGGCAAGTTCCCCATTTTAAAAGTAAATATTCCTTTAAAAATATGAAAATAAAATACAATGCTATAGTTTTAAGCTATACTAAATTGTAGATTGAGTCAAATATAAAAGTCAAATCATGCCTACAGCAAGTAGTGTTTACATGCTATTTCTGAATATTTACATTAACCCTCATTAAGTAACATATTATAGTGTTTTCTCTTTGAAATCACTGGCTAGCTGTAGCTTTACCAAAACATTACATATCTCTCAGATTCATGTAAGCTTTTAGAAACCCCTAAACTACTAATATTTCCTGACACTTGACTCAGAAGTCAAGACCTAGCACAGTAAGACATGTAAAGGACTCCTTTCAATCTAAAGAACAAATACTTGAGATAAACATTTGGGGATGAAGGTGGATGTATAAAGGAGTGTCAGCAGAAACAATGTCCAAGGCTTCTCTGTAGAGATCTGGCAGGCTAAACAGCTTCTGTGCTTTTTGACCCAACTGGCTGCTACAGAGGCAAGTTAATCTGAGGTCATGGCCCAATAAAAATGGCGTTTTTATCCCAGTCTTGATGAAGCAAAAATAACTTATTTGCACTGGCTCAGCATCTCTCCACCATCATGCTTTTTGCACAGGTGTCCTTTTCAGAAAAGTACCCAGGGTCATGTCTTCTCCTTACCCAACTCGGAGGCTCCACTCGTTGCCTAGGAGAGATCTCAGCCATGAAGGGATTTCAGTTTCAGTTTCATCCTGGGAAGGAAGGGTGAAAGTGTGTATGGAAAGGAGAGTGAGGGAAAGCCAAGCACCCCCCTGCCTTTTACCACTTTTGGGATTCTCTCCCTTCTTTCCTCCTCTCTTACATGCCTCCAGGTTTCCTCCACATTGCTGAAGCCTTCCCCCATTCAGCATCCATTCAGCATCCCCACACACAATTTAAAAAAAAAAAAAAATTAAAAATTAAAATCTCTCTTTCCCTTCCCTCAAGCAGCAAATGCTGCTCAGACAGAACATGCAGGCTATGGCAAGGAGAAAAGGTGTCAGGTCACAGTCAGATTCTGCTCCAATGTGATGCAAACAGTCAGACATGGAAAAAAAAAATGCTGAGCTGAGGAGCTCCAGAGAAGAGAGCTTACTGTGGCCCAGATGACAGGAGAGCAAACTACTACTTTTGCTAACCATGTCCCCCACACCAAAGCTGTTGTAAGGAGCAATGAAGTCAGAATCTCATCATCATCTTCTCAAGCAGAAGCAGCTGCATTCTTCAGTTGAGTCTGAAGCTGATTTGTATATTACTAACAGCAAAAGATTAAATGAGTTGTTAAAGCCCTGCTCAGATTCTCTTGCACCTTCCATAAAAGCAGCTACTAATCATCACTCTTCACAGTGCTGAGATGCTGCTCACAGGGGAAGAGCGAGCTGCTCGGCACACAGCGCTCACAGACCTCGGCAGAGCACGCATCCAGCCGTGCAGACAGCACGGCTCACGGGCACAGACAGTAAACAACTAGAAATAAATCAATCTGTTCCCCCATAAAATTGTTGCCACTTCAACTGCAGTATCTCCCACACTGATACTGTGGATAATTCCGTTTCACCTTGATTACAACCAGTATTAACACCCAAAGCAATAAAATCAAAGGACAACCCCACTGCAGTGACATATGGTTCTCCTGCTCTGCAAGTATGTTAGACTGCCTACAAAATCTCCTTGTCTAGCAAAGGATAATGCTGTTTAGAAATCAATGACCTGCATTAATTTGTATTTTCCACCAAGAAAATATCACACACCATCATAATCATCTTTTTATACAACAGAGAGATTAGTTTTCACAATGTTTGCATTTTGTTTCTTCTTTAATGGAGTGGTTTTAGACTATGTCATTGAATACACAGCTGTAATGTGTGATTTTTTTTTTCTTCCAGAAAGAGAGTCAGCCTGCAGTTCACAGAATGCAGAGCAATTCCTGCATAGTTGAAACACGAAGAACAGTCTCGGGGATACGAACTGAGGATGGTACTAAGTTTTGCAGCACTTGGAAAGCAAGAGGCAGATCATAGCCTATTACTTATGTACAGTTTAAGTTCAGGAGATTTGGTTTATCTCTGGACTTTTTAATCTAAAAGCTTTCTCTGCAGTATATGTGCTGACATCCAAGTGAGTGCCTCAAACTCAACGCAACAGTTAAAAAAGCCCTTCCTAGTCTTCTCCTGGCTGCATGATTCCTCCCCACATTGTTGTAAAATGACCAGCTACCATGAGGAGGGCAAAAATTATCCCAGGTCACTGTTCTGGGAGCAAGAACTAACATTTGCACCTCTGTGAGGCAGATGGACCCAAAATCATGGTCCCCAGTGTTCTGCAGGAGACCTCTATAAATGGCTCCTTGTAAGCCTTCCTTTGTGGGGATAGAACAGATCTGTATTTTCACATGGTTTAAAAATATTTCTCTGCTTGAAGATGTGGGTTCATGTCATAAGGAGAGCTGCAACTCCATAACATCATAATACCCAATGTGCAAGCACCAGCTTATAAAAAAATAAACTAATAGGCATGACAAGGTTGGAAGAAGACTATATATGCCCCCTCTTCTTTTTCCATCTAAAAGTATGCTTCTGAAAACAGCTGATTTCAGATCAAGACAATCCTGCCTGTTTATTGTTTTAAAATGAAAAGTCTTTTGCCTGTGCCAACAACTTAATAGTAAACAGGATGCAAACTGCATGACATACAGGAGCAGATTTTGTTTAGCAAATGCTTAACAACATTGTCATGGTTTCTAAAAAGGCAGCTTGTAATGGCACTGAAATTTGCACTTACTGCAGCTTAGTTAACAGACAGGCATTTCCCATTTATATCTAATGTAGAAACATTCAGATTTTTTTAAAAAGGAAATATTTATTCATGTACTACTGTAGGCAAATTAAATGTATTATAAAAACCTCTCAGCCCAAGAATTCTAAACTATCATTTCCTTTGGTCTGTGATCAGTAATATAGTAGTAATAAGTAATAAATCAGTAATATAGTCATCCACCCCATAACTGAGGATAAATCATAAGGTGTTATTTGAACAAGCTGATCTGCATTTGGACGATAGATTTTTAAGCAAAGCAGGAGGGAACAATTGCATTAACTTCACAAGCCACTGCAGCCCTAAAAATGATGCAATGTGGTTTAACTCCAGCCAGCAAATAAGCCCCACACAGCTGCTCACTGACTCCCCCTCATCCTGCTGGGGTGGGAAGAGAATTGGAATGGCACTAACTGGCTGATTACCTTTTTATTGACCATGGATTTATAATATATATTGCAATGTTACACACGTCCATCAACCCTTTGTCACTGAGCACTCCACCTCCCAGTGAAACTGTGTTGAAACACAACACAAACTTTTTTCAGAGGTTTTAATTTCTTCAGTTTATAATAATTTCTGACTCAAGAGTGAGCTCAAGTGTTGGGTGAACTGTAACTGGAGGAGCAGAAACACTATCCCTTGGGCTTTCAAGGCAAAGGCAGTGACCCTACTTAAAACAGTGACTGATCTATTAAGACAAAAGGAAATCTTAGTAATAGATTCAGTTTCTAATATTTTTAAGAATAACACTGAGTGCAACTTTGGCATGTAAAGTTAAATTTACTATAACAAAACTGAAGTGAATAAAAATAATTTGAGACAGGTAATAGGGCTGGTGTTTCTTAACTGTGTATCAGCATTGCATTATCTTATGTTTCGCTAAACATATTGGTCCATTTTTATCCAACCATTATTCACATAGATTTCTAAACTAAGTAAAACAAAACCCCAAACAAAACAATAAAACCACAAAAACAAACACAACACCACCACCCCTAAAAGTGGAAGAGGAAAAGATAGAAGATTCAAAAATTTAGAACACAATCATTCACCAAACATACGTAAGCATTCTAAATTACAGGTACAAATTCAAGAGGAAACTTCTCTAATAACTACTGTCAGTGAAAGAACAGTTTGTTCTATTAAACAACCCAACATAAGCCATCAGTAAAACTCAGTTAAAATGAAGGTAGAAGGTGGGCTGTCAGTCAAGTAATTATTGTACAGAATGTAGTAAGCCTTCACATCTTTAACTTGGAAGCTAAACCTTATAGGATGTTGTTTCATTTCCCTTCAAAGAGACAGAATCAGAAGACTAATTAAAAAAAAGCACCAAACTAAAAGTTTCCAAATTTTAAGTCACAATAGACTTGACTACTTCTTTTATTTATTACTTCATTCAAGAAAAAAAGTTAAAGTTTTGATATTAAAACAAACACCACCACCTTGAAAACCACTCTACCTCCAAAGGAAACAAACTGTTTTTATTTTGGAACTCCACAATCCATTTAAACAGTTTCCACTGGGATTGGGGATTGCAGGCTGACTTCTGTAAGTGCCCAATAAAATATAAAACTACTGGCAATCATACCATTCAAATGTCCATCCATCTAATCGTCAAAACTACCCCAATACCCATTTATCTGCATTTCATATGAACAGAGATAAAGCAGCATGACAGAATCAAGAGAGAGGACTACAGAACAGCAGCAACATCATCAACTCATTAGGAAGCTTTCATGAGTTTTCTTCTACACCCTCAATGCCCTCCCTACCCCCAGCACATTATAGAATTTATTGTTGGATAATACATCCATTTCTCATCTATTGTACAGTTCACCATACACAAGGAATCAATTGCTGCTCAATAACAGAAAGGTAACAAAAAAACATTCTTGTAATTGAAAAACTGCAGTGTACAACTTTCCACAAGCATACCTGTCCTGTTACTTCCAGGAAAAAGATCTATCATGGTTTAGTCTAATCCATGACAGAGTCAGTGAGATCATGCAGTTGAAAGACTACATACAATCTAAGATTAAACAGACTAAATTAGGTACACATTTTCAACCTTATAATATTGTAAATTCAATATTACACAAATGTTTGCTACATTACTTTAAAAATCAAAATATTTTTCTTTTTTTCAGACAGATTTCCTTGAAGAGTTTAGAATCCAAACGTTAAATGATGTTATTACTCTCCCTTAATATCTGCTGCTGTTACCAACCTTCTTAAATCATGCTGATCCTAACTTAGGGCCAAGCAAGCAACACACTGACACAGCACCAAAAGCAACCAAATATTTCTCAACTTATACAGAGCAGCAGCCAAACCTATTTGCGTAAAGAACTAAATTACAAGAAATAGTTTGAGATCGTAAAATACATTTATTGTTCTGTCCATAAAATACATTTATTGTTCTGTCTACCTCTAGAGCAACTTTTGTTGCTGTTGCCATGGTGTTTACGGGACATGAAAGAAAACCCTGTTTAAATTAAAGGCTGCGAATGGCCTATAATGGAGAATGACTTTTCATTAATAGTTCTTTAGCTGCTAATCAACAGTACTATGATTAGTTCACATTCAGATTGATCCTATTTATTAAATGAGGACATAGAACAAAATAGCCTCTCAGTGTTATTACAGAGCATTTATTCTAAGCATTAAAGTAAAAATATATATTTTCTAGCTCTCTGGTTCAATGTTCTGCTTTGAACCCAACCCTGTTCCAAACTAAGGGTTTCTAACAATAGGTACACAGCTTCAGATGAAACATCTATTTTCTATTAAAAAAAAAAAAACAAACAAACAAAAACCACCAAATGTTTTATCTGCTTAATTCATCTATTCAGAACAGTCAGTCACAAAGTTATTTTCATATGTATATATTTGTTTTTCATCTGCATATGAACTTGCACCTAATTTAGATTACTATAAAAGTAATTCCTTCCCTCCTCTATAGCTCTATAACATGATGGCATAGATGTTATTCACTACTGAATATCACATTCAAGCTATCTTCAGACAAAAAAAAGTCAGTGTCTTGCGGAAACTGTCATCAGATTTTTGCTCTGCTGAGGCAGATATGATATGCTTTCAGGTGATCCCAGTCATAAGGTTTTGCTACTTGGTTCTCTCATTCTTTGCAATGTTACTTAGCCAGTACCACAACATTTCCCCCCTTGCAAGTGAGAAATAAGGGTTTTTTCCCTTTTATGTTTACTGTCTAGAGGCAGATTGAGAGTCCAAAACATATTAGTGCTTGTCAAATGCTATGAAGTCAGCAACAAAAAGGTGCTCATTAAATGATTATTGTAATGCAACAACAGGAACTGATGTCCATTCTGGCCAACAAACAGGGAAAAGGATTTTTGACAGAACTTTAAAAAAAAAATAGAAAGCAAGAAGGTATGGCATTTTAAACACCGAGAACTTATACTGTAAAGAAATATCCAAAAGGATGTTATTCAGAAGTTTAAAAAAAAAAATCTATCACTTTGCCTTCCACACACCCAAGAACACGCAGAGTGAATACTCAAGAGTAATTCATTAATGGTCTTGTAAAATCAGTACATTTTGAAAATCTATAGTCTGATTCATGATCCCATACTTTAAACATATGTACTATTAGACAGGATAACTGAACTTTTCGAAAAGATATAAGCCACACAATTATTACAAAACAACATTTTCTCCAGCAGAAAATATGTCCAAAGTTTTCTAGTCCATCCTCTTCTAGACACTCCCATCAATGCCTCTGTTAATTAACAAAGTACTTTGATAATTAATGGTAATAATTAATCTGATTGAGCCAGGTGACCACTGCTGCTGCACTGAGACAATGTTCATTTACTGGTATTTGGGGGGAAAAGGGCAAATAGCAGTTTTACATCTGAGAGAGATTAGGTGAAACCCAAAATAAGTAAGTAGATCCCAAGTTATGCAATTCATTTTTGGGATTACATGTTCACAAGCAATCAATATGCTCAGCAGAAGACATAATTTGACCATTTTAACATCAGAAAAAATAATCTCATTCAAATTGGATTTGTCCAAATAATCACAGTATGACTGAGTAGTTGTCGGTGCCAACTCAGCAACTTCACATCTCCTCTGTTTTGGCACTTTTGCTACTATTACTTGTTCATAAATACATTTATATTAGGGTGTGGGGGAAAGTTGCTGGTTTTTGGGGGCGTTTGTTTGGTTTTGCATTTTTTGGGGGGGTTGTTTTGTTTTTATTTTGTTCTTGGTTTTTGTTTGTTTGGTTTTGTTTTGTTTTTAAGTAGAGGTAAACAATTTAAAGAAAGTCTACTTATTATTCTATTTTTTCAAAAGCCACAACTCAAACATCTCATTTATGAAGTGAACCATAACACTTCTGAACATCCTTGACCCAAGAAGTCAAGAAAGGCTGAAGGATTTTCTGCAGAAGCCCCACTGCCACAGAGCCACTCCAAACCAGGATTCATTTGCTTTGTGTTCTTTTCTTCTCTACATACCACTCTGGGTTTTCCAGGCTCTTGTGTTTCATGATTCATCAGGCACAAATTTTACTGAGACTCCCTGATGCCTTTTTTCAAATGGGCTGTGCTTTTCCATGGTCTGCCAAATGTTAAAATTACTACCTTTAT
>VWZY01007466.1:71939-135602 GCA_013399075.1 Chloroceryle aenea | reverse complement strand
AAAAGAAAAAAGAAAAAAGAACACATCCAACAAACATCCCAACAGCTGCTACATAGCATACCCAAAATGAGTTTAAGAAATATTTAGTATGCATCACATACATTTTTAAAGATATCCTAAATTGTATGTATCACACCTAAAACAAGTTCCAAAAAGCAGATGACAAATAGGATTTGTTTGGTGTTTCCCCCCTGCCAATAAATGCACACTCTTGTAAGAGTGAAAACTTAACTCAAATATTCAATGGAGAAATAATGAATAATTAAGACCAAAAATTTGAGAACTTAAATCCTACTTAATATTGGACAATTACATTGGATTCTGGAGACTTATTCACCTTATCACCACAGACACATAATTTGGGTAAAAGAGACAGGCACTAAATAAAGTTCACCCTGCAGTGATCTAGGCCCCTCCAACACCTCCCTCCCCAACCAAGAGGTGGGGATGTGCAACCTTTTAACCAAACTGCTTGAATCAAACACCAAAATCCCCCAGAAGTCACTCAAACAGTGTTAACAACGGTTAACCAGTTTTACTTGTAGTGCTTGACTGGTTCTGTGTAACCCAATGCTGATACTTAAGAGCCAGAAAATACATTACCACAAAGCACAACACTAAGCTAGATATCAATGTTTCTATGTGACAACACATTCTTGCCTGAGCTGTATGAAAAAGGAGGTCTTGTCCACATGAAATAACACGATGTGAAACACTCAACAGCTCAAGGACTTATTTACTAGCACAGGACATGGAACAACTATTGAGCTGCCTCTCACTTAGTGCTGAACAGAGGCTGCCAGATAAGTCCAAGTGATGATTCTGTGCTCTGCAGGAGACACAACTTGAGATTCTGCACAAAAAAATAACCACAATAAAGCTTCTAGTGACAGCTGGGATGGTGGATAAGCAGAGTTCCATTATCACTAAGTATTTTTTCCCTAATGAGAAGATTGTAACTTCACCTTTGATCACTACTCCAGGTTTAGTGCCAGTTGTGCTAACACTTCTATCCCACCATCACAAAGGTAACTATTTTAACACAACATGCTGACAAACACAGGACACAGATAGTATGGAAGCATAGTTAGGTCTTTTCTTCAGAGGGAAAAAAAGGCACTCTTTTGCAAGGTAAAGGAGATGAAGGCTTCCCTACATTGGCATTTTTAACCTCATGGTAAAACTGCTGCCACTTTTTCCACAGTGCTTTTACCTCAAATAGCTCAGAAACATTCCACATCATTATTGAAAATCTTCCCTTTGGTAAACATTATGTATGGTCAGTACCAAACCAGACTCTCCAGTATAGAAACTGAGATGGTTTAAATTTATTTACTATTATTATATATTATTTATAAAAATATTTATTATACTTATTTGCAAAGCAGCAGCATGAAGTAGAGCTAAGTAACAGGAAGGACATGGACCTGATGGAGTGGGTCCNAGATGACCTCTAGAGGTCCCTTCCAACCCAGGCGTTTCTGTGTTTCTCAGGAATATTTAGGTGTTAACTCAGCCTTGATTTCAGTTGAGTACTTCATTCTGAAGATGTGGGTTTTCAGAATACCATTATATAATGTCAGGTTTTAAAATTTACTCCCAGAGTATCACTCCAGATTCTGACATTCTTCTGACATACTTATTCAAAGCATATTTTAAATAATTAAGCATCTGAAAAAAACTCCTATGGTCTCCTTGAACTGGTATGAAAATGATTGAAACTAAATCCTTATATTTAAAGAGCTGGTCAGGTTTTTACTCCAGATATAAATGTATTCTCATTTAGCTCAGAATTCAGGTTAGAAATGACATCAGGTTTATCTCATGGGGTGGCATGAGGACTTAGTTATTTGTGAAGAACTCCCCCATCCCTGGACAGCACAGAAGTTCTCTGCACATGCAGTAAAGTAAAGGTAAGTAGAGGTAATATCTAGTGTTACTCCTCAGAAGTCTGAATTAGTTAGGGCGAGTGCTGATTCTTACTGAAAGTCTTTGGGAAGCTTAGGCACAGATTTATAGTGTCATTTGACAAAAATTTGATAGCTTTTGTAAGAGCAGCGCCTTGCAAACACAGATGTAGCTGCAGACATCTGTTAGCTAGACAATGCTGAGGTGCATCTCCCTCTAATTCCATCCTACTAGGCAATGATCTGGAAAACCTCAAAGCGTAACACATTAAGTTCAAGAAACCATTTCAGGGATCCTGACTCTTCTCCCTTATCATCTATAGCACATGTTTACCATTTATGGCTCATCACCAGCACATGCAATCACTTATATTCCAAATGTTCAAGGAGCTCTGTAGCCAAGGAAGAAAGTACATTAATATTCTGAACTATCTGGAGACATCCAAACTTGGAAAGGCTCATGACGTTGTACTGCAATGCTTGGATGCCTTTGACACACCATGCTAACCTAAGTCCCTCCTAACAAGTGCAGCTTGCATACATAAAGCAATATTGATTCAGCTGTGCATAGCTGTTTATACAGCCTTTCAGAGGCACAGCATCTTCAAACACTACTGCAGACATTAAACCCTGTCTTCCTAGGAGGAGTTTAGTGGTTTCCAGCGAGGCTTGACTTAATGATGCACACTGCACCAACAACTGTACTTAATTAACTTTTTCAGTTGGCCTCACAGAGATGTTTTCTACAATCTCATCTTGTCTGCATGAACCCTGTTACAATTTCATGCAGGAAGGAGGCTTGCAGCCACAACGTCTTTCATAAATAAAATTTCCCTGATTTATAAAGGCTCTGTTGATAAGGAGCAAAGATATCATGGTATCTGTGTATGGATAAAACACAGCACAAAGGTTCTTTCTGAAGCAAAATATCTGGAGATTAAACCAAAAGGAAAGAATGCTAGCCTTCTAAATGAGCAGTTCAAACAGTTTAATAAAGGGTGGAACGAGGACCATAAGGCATGGTTATTTTGAAATGAATGCTTTTATCTATACCACATGGTGTCTTTCCCAGTGGCACTACCAGAATTCAATAGTGTGATTTCATAGCAAAGGATAAAGAACCTGTCTTTGCTTTGATGCTTTAAACAAACTGGCTCCTGAAACCTTCCAATGAGGAAGCTATGTGAGCTGGTGTTTTACATGAACTGCTTTACTTGTCACTTAAAATGCAAAAGAGAACACAACATATTCCCACTTATCCAAGTGTACTATGTTTAACATATAAATACAAGGAGCGATCAAGAATAAGTGAAGGATGTCTGTCTCGGAGATCATCCAAAAATTCCTTCTTGATGCCTTTTTTTCCTTTGTTTTTCATACAAAACACAATCTAGGCACAACAGTTAAGGAAACAGAAATACATACATAGGCAAACTTATTTAAGATTCCAGCTTAGACAGAAAACATATGTGAATGTCACATCCTTCTTTACCCACAGCTGTGTCACTACACATACTCTCATTTCAAATCCTATTATTCTTTTCCCTATTATTCTTTTTAGTTCTATAGGTCTTGTTTAATTCAGATGTTATTTGTTTCCTTTAGCATCTGTACCAGCTTAGCAGTGCTTAGAATCATAGAATCATAGAATAGGCTGGGTTGGAAGGGACCTCAGAGATCATCGAGTCCAACCCTTGATCAATTACTGCCACAAATGCTTACTGGGGAGTAAGCATTTCCAAGTTTATAGCATGCCAGATTTATTTTGGTTTAGGGTCTGCAGCTCATAAGCATTTCCACCTTTCATATCATTCATATTTGCTGCAAGCTTTCAAGCTTCAAACATTTCAGACAGATGAAAATATCAGTTCCTCCAGGTGTAGAACAGAGGTAATGATGTACCAGAAGTGAAATAAATGACACCTAAGCTGCTTTACCTCACAGAGTTCTAGCTTTGAAAAGGAAGAGTCCAGGAAAACTAACTTGATCTTTTTGCCTGGTTTAGCTTTATGGCATTAAAGTAAACATGAAACAATATGTTCCTTTTTAACCACTTGATGAGTCAGTGTCACTCAGGAAACTGATAAAAGGTTTATGGAAATAAATTAATATTGCATGAATGCTGCTGGAGCTATTAAACAAACATAAGCAAGAACCCATCATTGAAGCCAAAAAGAGACCTTTATCTGGTCAAGGAAAATGGCAGAAAAGTCAACAATCATTATTAGGGCACATTATTTACCCTGTAAAAACTGCATATGACCTAATCAGATGTGATGCAATACAGTTATGTTGTCTCTATCAGATGTTACAACTGGTTTACATTGCTTTTAACAGAATAAATTTCTTTTAACATCTTTATTCATAGAAACAGACACTTATCAAAATGTTTTTGCCACTTAATCTCCCATTCAAAATAAATAAGAAGGACTTTTTTTTTTTTTTTTTAAGGCTATGAAACAGCTCAGCCAATGGTGTTTCAGTTATACTTTTACAAGTCTGTTGTCTGACAAGGACCTGTAGCCCCCAGTTGATGACATAATGCAGGATAGCAAATACTGTGACTTACGTGTTCAATGGACATTTTTGAAAATGTGGTCAGTTCAGTTACCTTTGCTGGAGACCAAGAGAAAGATCAAAATTCTCAGCCTTCCTGCAGGAGTCAGATTCAGATCTGGAGATCACAAATGCTTCAAAGGTGCTATCCAAAAGTAGCTGCTGTTTCATACTCCCATTCCCACTGCACTTCAGAAATATGCATTTGTGCAACAACAAAGACGACAAACCTTTCCATGACCTCGCAATACACAAAGCAAGCTCTGATCCTGAGCAGAGTGGCCTCCACAGACTTAAATTCCTGAGCTTTCAATCCAGCAAAGCACTCACATTTTAATATACCAGGTTTTCTGTAGAACTTCAGATATACAGTTGAATGAGGAGTTTGGAGAGGAAAAATGGCAAGAGTTGCTCAGAAGCAAGGGGCTCTTTTTCTGGTACATATAAAAAGCAAATTCTGATGGTAGTTTAGTATATCACATCTTTCAAAGATTCCACTACTTTTTTCAAGAATAATGTATTTTTACTTGCATCAAGGGCAGCATTTAAAATCCACTCTAAACAACATTTGCCCAGTTTAAGCAAAAAAATGAAATACTTTGCAGTGACCTTAAACACATTGGCAGAATCCCTGCATGTATTTTCTTAATTAAGATCAGCCATTAGGAAATATTATTGATCAACTCGCTTATTCATTACTGACCTTTAAGTTACAGTTATGCCAAAGTAAGAGTAAATCTACACTAAAGGCCCATTCTGATTTCAAAGATACAATTTCCATAGTTTAATTTTGCATGCTGATGGAAGCCATGTTGACTGTTTAGAAACTTTATCTTCAATTAAGAAAACAGGCAAGAGCAAGAAGCTACGAAGTAACCTTTATAAAAACATCTCTACTGACGACTTTGCCATAAGCTGAAGTACATACATAGATCCATACTGTCATCTGTTGCACAGATCCCCCACTATACACCACGTGGCAGATATAACAGTGGCCTATCATAAAACCCCATTAAATCCACGTGCACAGGGAAGATAACAGCTAGGCACTGAATACTGTTGGTAGTCAGCACAGTGACCCGCTGCAGAAAACTGGCAATTTCCATGACTGACACCAGAAGGGCAGCAGCAATGCACAAGTTTTGCATATTATTAGAACACCTTCAAATGACGCTTCTGTACAAGAATTATCTGTGGCGTTGATAATAAATGCACCATTTCTAACTTACTCCTCTGAATTCTTCCCAGCTCCTCAATCATATTTCTGGCTTTTATCTCCTCTCCTGCATGCAGTTGTTTGACATTCAACAAGGCTGGAAATTTAATCTAAATTTATCTTAATTTTTAGTTAAATTAGAATATTAACAAAGTTTATCTATTAATAGACCCATATTATTGGCTCCTGTTTGATGGTAAGCAAAACCACTTTATACTATACAGTCACAAAATGAAATTTCATATATAAAATTTAAGTGACAAAGAAAATCCCTAGTTATAGATATACATATTTTTACAACAGCAATTGCTTCAAAGGTCTCTCTCTAAACACAGTCTGTCTTTCATCAGGATTTGAATTATTTTGTATAGCACACTAACAATCTTAGACTATTTAAAAAAAAAAAAAAGTCCTTCCTATTATTCCACTAGGCCCATTCATACATTTGTGTTGGCTTTTTTGACCTACTGAAAGGAAATTATGAAGGAGAGCAGAAGAAAGCTGCTTCTTTATAGCTCGAGTAAAAAACAGCATAACCAAGAACACTGGTAGTCTCCCTTTCAGATCTTCCTTCTTATTAGAATAAACAACCACCTTTTAAAGAAAAAGACACTGATAATTACTCAACCTTATCCTCAAAAAAGCTGAGCAACCCAAAACCAACAAAACAGTTCTTTTCACCCTGTACTAAGACAAATTGTTAGCATATTTCAGTGTGCTTAATTACAACCTACTTCTCATAAAGGGAGATGTTGTTGTTCAAGGTTGAAGGAATATTTACACATTTTTAAAATCTATTATTAAGTTCCTCCTAACTGCTGACCAAAATAGTCATAACTGGAACTGGCTTTCTCCTGCCCTTTCCTCTCCTCCTCATACATATATAGATTTGTCTTGTTGAATCAACCACATAGGACTTAACACAGCAGAGAACAGCAGTCAGCAAACAAAACACTGCAAACTTACCATTTACGCAGATTTCAGAAGATTTGCAAAGGTCATCCTCAAACAGGCAGCCTAAAAACACAATAGGAAGGTAAAAATTAACACAGGTTTCAAACTGTGGATAACTAGCACAGACTGAAGACCTCTCAGGTTATTAAAGATTCAGCAAGAGTCAGATACTTGGTTGACACTTGGTTGATACTTGGACAGTACAGAAAGTGAAGAACATGGAAACAGGTCTGGTTAGACAGCACATCTTGCTAACTGGGTATGTCCAGAATAACTTTTGATGTTTTTCTTCCCTCTCATTGCTCTACTGAGGGTTCAGTTTTCTCTGTTCATGTATCTCTTGTTTAGTAACGTAAGGAACTTCACATTCGCTCAATTTGAATACATTATTTTAGCACAGCACAGTAATTCACTACCAAAAAAAACCCACACAAACAAAAAAACACCCACAAAAAACAAAGCAAAACCAAAAACACCCACCACACAACAACAAACCACAACAAGAAATTAGAAGTTTACTGAAGATATTTCTACTGCAATGAAACAAATCTAGGAATTCGGTAGAAATTGCTCAGATTAGGCTTGGATTTAGTAGACTGTGCCTAGATCCTCAGGAGCACTAACATGTTGAAGAAAGGCTTAAAAAATTAAGCCATCCATACAAAAACTGTGAGACAGCTGACAAGTCAGTATAATCTATGAAAAATATCCCAGGATTTAGGTTTTTTTTTCCCCATTTAAAGCACGAATTTTGTTCCAAAATATGCTGCTTTACAGGCCCCTGCTATGCCAGCCCCATACCTCACCCTAGAGGCTGTATTCATGTTGGCAGTCCCAGCTTATCTACTTCTACACATCTTCAGAGATGAAGCAAAAAGCAAATTATTTTGTTCCCCTGTTGCTAGTACTACCCAGCCAGGTAGGCATTAGTTATTATCCCCTTTACGTTCAAATAAACTGAACTCCTGCTGATATTTGTGAGGGCAGCAAAGAAGTGGGCAAAATGCACCCCTGCTCTGGTCATTCCACAGTAGGGGATGGGGACAAGGATCAAGTACAGAAGCAGCATAAAATATCATGCTACTGTTAAGGATAAGCACTCTGCTACCCCAACCAGTAGTTTCTTTACTTTCTTTTCTGACAAAGATAAAGAGCTAGGATGGGATAAAATCCAAGCAATGAAGCTGTGTTTTGAGCACAGAAACTGCCCTAGAAAACACATTTCCACAATTAAACCTTTTAACTTCTCTGGGAAGTAGCGTATATTTATAAATAGACACAAGGATATATAAAAATTAAGCAACCTTGAACAGCTTCACACTATGCATCAAAAACCAAGGAACTTCACATCCAAACACAGGAGCAAATCCTCTTTCCCTAGCTGTGCCTATCTCCACGGAAGCACAGAGTACAAGCATCTCTATTCATCAGAGAGTGAAATGGATTAAGTAGGCTGTTCTTCTCAAAAAAGAAAAAAAAAAAACAAACAACCCTGAAAGGCTCAGGACTCTCTGCCTATGAATTATCCAAGTCCTAACCCTGCTAAAAAAAAAGTTCAGGGATAGAGTGACTTATGCACGCCCATAGAGCCTTTCAGCAGGTAACTGCATTAGCACATCATTAAACCTGAACTAATATACTATGCCTCTCAGCAGGATTTATTAGCACAGTGCTAGGTCTGAGCTGGGCACATCTTCATGAATTTGAGACATCCTGAAGCACCAGCAGAGTCCCTTACACCCAAACGACAGCTGCCTGCAAAGGCTACATGTACATAACCTTAAGCAGATAATGAAAGCCTACAATAAGCACACCAATAAAAGTGCTCTCTTATCCTTTTACCTATGCACCAATAAACCGTGGATATACATCTGGCAGCTTTTGAAAGGTACAGGAAGATTCAGACAGGGAGAGCTTCTGTAAGCAGAGTATGGTGGAACAGTGCTTGTCTACACAATCCACAAACTGTGGTTTGTGATGTATTTGTTGAGATGCGTATGATTTTGCTCCAGATAAGTCAACTACAACAGCCATTTGACCTGAAGCAGCCTGTGAAAGCTCACTGAAGATATCTGAGGGCAGCCTTGGTACTGACCCAGCAAACCAGAAGGATACCTTAATGATATATTGACTCAAAGAATGCAAGATAATGATGAAAGGCAGTGACCAAAACACATCAGCACAGACCATACAATACAAGAAAAGCTCTAATTAAAATCACAGTAGCTGTCACTTAAAAAAAAAAAAGGGGGGGGGAAATACTAGCAGAAAAAAAATAGAAGGTAAAAGATGTCTTGTTAATGTAGACAAATGAAAGATACACTTCAATATTCCTGTTTCCAAAAATATGAAGCTCTCTTGTAAATGAAGAGTATTTATAGTTAAGAAAAACACCTAGTTAAATCTCCCTGCCTGGTCTTCACAAAACATTGCAAAAGAAAGCCTGAAATGTCCACGTTCTGGCCTGAAATGTCCATGTTCTGGCCTGAACGCCAGATGCCTGAAATGTCCATGCCCAGTGAAGGGCTGCAGAAGGTGTCCTGTGACGGAGGGAAGTCAGGCAGTTTTACAGTTGATTTCCCATCCTGCAGGGGCTGTGCTGTAGAGCCTAAAGTTGTTAGATGAAAAGTTTCAACCAGGAATGTTTCTGGTGGAGCAGCACATTAAAACAGTGACTGTTCACCCAGACCCTGCTGCTTTTGAAGCACCTGGGAACTGGGATCACAATCACCTGCTGCCCATGGCCACCTGCTAGAGGTAGGTCATCCTACAATGTAGTGGTATCCTCAGAAGCAGAAAAATCCAAGTACAAGATGAATGAGTACATACAAACAGCCAGACTACCTCTGTACAGAACTGATTGACATGCATTCTGATTTTGCTTGATATGTTTTGTTTTATCACCAAATATATCTTCCATGAAAAGCGCAATAAAAACTGTGATTTTATGGTGTTTTAGTTTCTCTTTTGATAATAGCTAGTTATTTGATGCTTCCTGCAGCAAGGCATGTTACGCAATTAGCCTTGGAAATTTGTCTTGGAGAGCAAGTTAAAGTCAACGCATGAAAAACTATAGCCATCTGTGGTTAGTTCAAAATAGACAAGGGCCTCTAAAACTCCTTGAAAAATATTTTGTTTCAGGTTATTTACTGCTAGAATTGATTGCTCTGCATATTTCACCAAACCAGTCAATATGCTAATTTAACTACTAATTTATCTTTTGTTGTTATTTGCTGTGACATTAAGTAGTGTCATACTTCATTTTAAATATCATCTACCTACTAATAGTAATGGCGGTAATAAGTCACCAGTGAAGAGTGAATTGGTACTGTCTCCAAAAAAGCATTTAATTCAGTGCATGCCTTAAAAAAAATGTAATTCTGATCTTCTATCAAACAGTCTCTGCACCAAAGACCATCTCCCAAAAACACAAACTGTTGATGCAATACCTTCAGACCCCACAAAAAAAACCCAGAACACTCAGAAGACAAACCCCTAATCTTACATCATACAGCAGCTCTGCAATAACAAAATCTCCATGTAACATTCAATCAGCTGACAGAGACTAAAATTGAACAAGTACATACCTATTCTTTACTTAACCTAGAATGTAAACGTAGTTTCCTTACTTGCATTAGACGCTCTTCTCTTCACTATCACCTGTACGGTCCCCACATCTCAGTAGTGACAAAGGCGGCTGGAGCAATGCCTTGTGCACAAGTGCACCAGAGCCACAAAGCAGTTCAGCTGAACATCATTTACCCAGGTAATCAGGCACACAAGTCTATGTTGTGCATCTCCTAATGCAGGAAGACTAGTTCCCTGACACATATTGGAGCTATTGAAGGACAGCAGTAAAGATTATCCCATACACACATTCTTAAGCACAAGGGTTTGCAAAGGTGTGGTTTATGTCCATTAGCTTCTACTCACATAATCATGCACTTACACTCTCTCCTTGATAATTTACCACAGTGAGTTCCAAAACAGTTTGCATGAGTTAAAGCTCACTACAGGTCAGAAAAGCCCAGGCTGACTGTAACCAATATCATGAACTTCCATACACTAAGGTAAGTAGGGGCAGAAGCCAAGAATAATACATACATACCTTGCTTTCAAAAGTAGCCTTTAGTAAGCTGTAATTCTGTTGTGTCAGGTATGAAAAACATTTGTATTGAGCCCACTCACACATACGCTCATTTTCACAATTTTTTTTAACTTTATAATGGCTTAAAATGAGGGTATCTACATATTACAATAGATTTACGTGGCTCATTCTCTGTTCACTAGCCAGGAGAAGTGATTCCACAGGGCCCTGCAAAATCTTATACCTCCCTTTCCCTCTACCCTACATCTCCAGTGATGGTTCTCAGAGAGCCAACACAACATAATCACAAAATACTGCTACAAGTACAGGACCTAAAAGTTTAAATCTCTTTGTCTTCTTATGAGACACTAATAAATCTTCTCCCATCCTCCTTTCACCCAGTACAAAGCAGTTCTGCTTTCCTAAAGACAAAATAGGAAAGTTTAACCCACAATGGAATATACTCTTTGTTTGGACTTATAAGAGGTGCCTCCGAAAGTTAGAACAGTCAAAACACCAGCTGAAATCAACTGACTTCTTCTCAAAAAAGCTGTAGTAATTCACTTACCAGGAAAATAATTTTTTTAAATCCACTGATCAAATAGATTATATCATGTTTATTTTTCTGTCCTTTCCCCCAGTTAATGAACTCATGGTGACTTTACATTAAGCAGCTCTTTTAGAACATCTGTATCTATAAGCATTTTTATTAACTAAAAATCATCTTAAAATCATCAATACAAGAACACAAACATTAGGCAAGAACAACTAAGTTTCTTTTACACTTATCAATCAGAAACTGGGAAAATACAAACCTCCTAAATGCTTTCTGTTGTTGAGGGTTCTCTGCTTTTTCCTTTCATGCTCTTCATTCAACTGCCACAACTCTTCACATTTGCAGACCATAACAACCTCACCTCATCACAAAGCTCTAGCTACTATGTGTTTCTTTAATGCAAATATGATAATGCTCATTAGCATTTTTAATAGCCTAGAAAGAAAGCTCACTCCACATATAGCTGCTTTTTTCAGATTTAGTTGCTATCTATCTGGTAAGGAGACCTTGAAGGGCAAGTAGAGCTAAACACTGCTAATGAGAGAAAGTAAAAAGGAAACACCTGGATGTGCCAACACCAGGTCTCCTTGGGTCTTTAACACCAGCTGTGAATGATTCTAAAGAAAGAACACATCTTTATTTTCCTATTGTAGGATTGAGAAATATGGTCTGAGAATGACATTTCAAAAGTGCTCAGTTCACACAACTGGGATAAATCTAACTGAAAAAAAAAATAATCACAGACACAAAAACAAACCAACCAAACAAAAAAGATTGATAACATGGACTGACTGGAATTGATTTAGCACAGAAAACCAAATGGAGAAGTCATCTGATTGAGAGAGACATATTCCTCTCACTAATAGAAATGAGAGAAAATTATGCTTAGTCTGCTACATCTGGGATCTCTCCAACACATCCTCACCTGCCCACCACACATTTTAGAATGGATATACAGCTAAATTAGAATTACACTAAATTGCAAGAATGGCCACAAAAAGAATGTACTTGAAAAAAATGTACCTGATCCCAGGATTTAAGAGTTTCTCTCAGTTTCCTGACGTCTGTGGTTACACAGGTGTCATAGGTGTACATACATGTGTAACGTAACCATTACTCATTACTTAAAACATACAATTGCATGTGAAAAATCAAGTACCATTTCCTTACTTCAGTTTTAGACTGGCATTTACTTTGATAATAAAATTGGGTATTTCCTGGCCCTATTTTTTTTTACATTTTTATCCCTCTTTTTCTTTGGTGTGGTTTTTTTTGGGTGTGTTTGGGTTTGTTTTGTTTTGTTTTGTTTTGTTTTTCTGATCCAAACTCCTCCATTCTCTTTCCAATAAGTATTTTTTCTAACTCCTGCCCATTCTCTTCTACTCTAGAGATTTTCAGAAGTGGAATCAGTTCTCCCACATTCTCTCTTTCTCTCCTTGGGTTCTCAGGATATGCAGAATATTCTTCAATGAGAAAGGCATTTTATTAAGACATCAGAACCTGTGACAGTTTATCAACAACCACTTGGAAGAGTAGTTTCACTTTGAAGGAAAAGTAAATCAATGTGGTCAAAAATAGTATTTAAAGGAGTACATAATATTAAAGGCCTTCTTTCTCCAAAGAGAGTGAGAAAAAATTATGACAACATAATAAGGGCTGAGCTTTGAACTTCTTCCTTTACTCCACCTTTTACATTTTTTGAATGTAATAGGTGCCTGATGTTTTTGTAATACTGTCAAGTCTTGAGAGCAGATTTTATTTTATTTTTTTTAATTGTGTACATGTACCAAGCCTAGTACAATGAAGCACTGATCCCTGGTGAGGAATCCAGGCCTTACTGTAATCCAAATTAACAGTCATAAAGATGACAAAAGAAATCCCTACAGTGATTAACTGGAGGACTGTGCAATCTCTTACAAGAAAAGTTTCCAAAGGAAAGTAAGGAAAGATTTCCCATAAGTGTTACCATATGGTGTTAACACTTCCTCATCTCAGGATTACTTCGTCTTTCAATCATTTTTCATACACACTAATTTTGTATATTGAAGTATGACCCTAGCCAGAATAATTCACTGTGGAATAGAGTTTTCATTCAAAAGGGAGAATGTCAGCACTAAACTTATAGCCAAGATTTGGCCCTGAAGCCTCAATGACAGTAAATAGTAGTACTTCAATTATCTTCTTTATATATCACTTGCCCTTCAACACGTATGGATTGATGCCAGGATAGATTTATCCTGCTTTGGCAGCGGGGTTGGATTCAATGATCTCCAGAGGTCCCTTCCAACCTCTACCATTCTATGATTCTATGACACAGTAAATAAGCAAAATAGTACCAAAATGCTTTGATGTATGATACTATATTTCTCACTCTGTAAGGTCTGTACTTTGTCCTTTGTGGATTTAGGAAAAAAAAAAAAAAGATATCTCTTATTTTGCATGTAATTAGTCCTGAGTCTGTCCACCACTAAAGAAAAGAATTGCTTTGTCATGAAAATACTATTAACTTATCTAATTACTAATGCCATGACTGCAGTGACGTAAGGCTTTTCTTCTGAGGAGCACTGAGGAAAGGTCACTAATAAGAATAACTGAAGATATGAGCAGTAATAGTAGTTCAAGAGGAGAAGAGACAAGGAAAGGCCATCACTGGGAAAGCTCCAGAACAACATCTGCATTTGCCAAGGGCTCAGAAAGAACATGGCTGATACAGACAACATGTGTTTTGATGTGCCATTTTTTTCACAGTCATTATTAAAAGAACTTGCATTGTCTCCTCTGGAAAGTTTAAATTCTACATTTTCTAACTGTGTTTCTTTAGCAGAGACCACCACCAGCTCGCACAGCAAAAGGAGGGCACAGTTACAATCCAGCAAACAAGTAGCTGCACTAACAGTTACATTGAACACTAGCATGCTCTCTGTTTAAAGAAAGAATTTGCAGATAGACCCATTATTGGAAAAGAAATAGAAGATAATTTAAAACCTAACATTATTACTTCTTAGGATCAAGCCTGAAATCTTTACCCACATCCATTAACTGTGGCAGTAGGGATCAAATGACATTTTGCTCAAGTAACACAGCCTTGACAAAAGATCTTTGCCATGCCAGTAGTCCATATTGGGACAAAATTAACACCTCTACAAAATAAAATGCATGATACATTCCTTCAAAATCAGAATTGAAGTGCTCAAAAGCTGTAGAGAAAATGTCATAAAGATCCAGACCAAGACTTCAATAACTGTGATTGAATACCTTCTTCTGGGCACCAGTTGCTACAACTCATTTCCTTAGTGGGCAGTACACTGAAATCACCCAAAAGCCACTGAAATCACAACCATGACCAAGCAAAACCTCTTTTGCACTTAGCAGAGAATTTGAGGGCTGAATACTATTGACTTTAAATGAGTAATTCCCCATTGCTGTTTAAATATATCAACGAGCAATCTGACTTTTTTACCTGCCACATTATCCTTCCCCACAGCATCTGCGGGCAGCAAAGGCGTCTAGTGTTATCCATAGCCATTCCATACCAAAAAGGTAACACTGAGGCTTACATACAGCAGAATATGATGTTACCAGCAAAGCCTACCTTAGTATTATTGCATATAGGCCAGCAAGCATTGCAGTTCAGCAGCCTCTGTCATATTTATTCTGTGAAATAACTACTCTCATCATTATAGCCTTCAATCTCATTTTACCCATCAGTAACTGTCAGTCTGTTCCTGTGTATTTGTTTTACAAAACTGCAGAATGGGAGTGAATCCTAAATCCTCATTATAACATAATTCCAGCTTTCTTCCAGAGCTAGGGTTAAGACAAACTGGGTCAAAGTAATGAACCATTAGGTAGAGGAAATAGGAACTATGTCTGAGGGTTATGTGCTTGGAAGATAGTTCTTTCAGATAAAATGTTCCAAAACACTTACATGGTAAAGAAGCTTATGTCCCATCATCTGAAGCTAATCAGTCTCCAAAACCCACATTCAGTGACAGATTTTTTTTAACAATCCTTTAGAGTTGTGTCTCACGTTTTGGACAAACTATTATTTGCATAATCAAGGGAAGGAAAAGAGATACATTTATCATTTTCCTCCAACAAGCACCAAAATTACCCTTTCATTTTTTGTCATAGATTCTTAATATGTATTTCCTTGGTGCTTAAAACAACATAACCAGAATTCACATCAATTCCCTTCCAGATATATTGCCTCTAAAAGTAAGTTATTACCCAGTATTTAGGGGTAATGTGCCTCTCCCAACACTGTCTTCAACAGACTTCAAAGGCAGAAATTATTTTTTGCAGAAGTCCTCTTTGGAATGATTGGCTTTTCTGTTCTGTTTTCTTTAGAAAACAGTACAGCAACTTCTAACTGATGGTACCTGTACCAACAGCTGCAGTAGGACCAGTAACTGTCACATATGATCCCTTCTTTTTCCCTTCCTTATTCTTCCTAGAAAATCACTCTCCTTTTTGTTCCATCTCTATTTCATAGTTAATTTGAGCTGTGTAAGTTATCAGGTAGACTTGGCAAAATCAACTTGGGAAGGAAAACAAGAGTTTAGTGTAATCTGAAGTGAAAGCGGATAGTCCACAGTCATTTACTGCAGGAAAGAAATTCTAATCTGGACACCACCACCCAGGAGTTTGGGAGCTGCACACAATAGATGAGCTCCAGCTAGGGCAGCAGGACCCACCCAGTACTCTGAATCTGCCTGTTTCCAGGTATCCATATCGAGGCCTGATAGATATTGAAAACACTTTTAAATTACTATTATTGCTACTAGTGGGGAGTGGGTTTGGAAAAACAGTTTCATACGTTTACCATGTGATTAAATCACATGATAATGTATATTTAGAGTGCCAAAATCACCCGAGTTCTTCTCAAGAAAGATTTACTATAATATACGCTTGGTAATTTATTTAATAAATAAGTTTAAACAGTCCAAACTAATCCACAGTAATTATTCATGTGTTGGAGAAAAATAATGAAAGTCAATGCAGAAAGTCATAGTCTCTTAGAGTTCTTGAAGGAGAAAGAATAATATTAGGTAAAATTCAATGCAGCGTGTCACCGAGATTTATCTATATAATTTACCCTGGGAATTTGAATTACGAATGAAGCTGCAGCATTCTGCAGTATGGGACAGAATTATGAGAAATAGGTCATATAAGGATACCTGGAGCACATCAAAGTTAACAGCACTTAGTAAAGATGCCTAGATTTTTTCCATTTCTACAGAAAAATGAAAGAAGGTGATAAATGTTTATGCACTAGATTTTTTTTTTTTGAAGCTACCAAGAACTTAGTTGTTCCAATCAATACAAATTATCTCTTGACATATAATCAATGCAGTGCACCTTGTGGCTCTGTTCAAGTCCTCTTGGACCTGTAGCGTATGTAACCATGTACATGGCATCACAATGACAAGGGACAGACTTAGCACAATCCTTTGTTATGATGATAAAGAATTAAATCTGTCCTGTATTGATTCAAGGCTCTTTCTAGACAGTAGTTTAAGTTCATCATGGAGTAAAATGATCCACTTCTACTCACTTCTGTGAAATTACACCAATTTCAAAGGAAATCTGGAATTGAGAGTGAATGGTCCTGATTTTGACCAGTAATTGTGCTCTAATTACTCCTGAGTCACCCTGATGTATCTGAGGCTGGCATTAGAGCCAGCTGTCCCAGAATACATTATGCCATTGTCTCAGTGAAGTAGCTCTGCCTAGCCAGTGATACCAGTGAGATGTGTTTTTCCCCAGGCTAGCTGTTGAGAGGCAGCCATCATAATGACACATATCAGAGAAGCGGTTAAGAAAAAGACGAATGATGAAAGCAATTTGGGGAGGAAGCCAAGAAAATTAGGGATAATTCTGAAAAATGACAAATACGATGCATGCAGAATAGCACCAGAATTCATATTCTGGTTCCTTCCTAAAAAGTACACAAAAGACAATTTTTCTCTCCACAGAAAAAAAAAACCAAAACAAACAACTGTTAGAAGACTAAACCTCTGGAAGTTCATCTAACTGTCAGACTTCTCTAAACAACAAGGAAAAACTGCCCTTGAGAGGCATTTTTTATCTTTTTTGAAATACAGAGAATGAAGATGGATAAGGAAACTTAGAAACCTGGAAGCAGTAAGAGGTAGAAATTTAGAAGAAAATACTGGAGAGAGCCATGGCTTTACAGAGGAAACAGTAAACACTTCACTATGCAGTAAGTGAAGAAAAAGAACGTGCAAAAAGGAGGAAACAGGAAAAAATAAGAGTCTGAGAAAGGAAGTGAAGGAGAATAACCTTTCCAGAAATGTCTGTAAAGTATAATGAGTTTAAAAGTCCAAGGAACAGAGATAAGCTAGTGGCAGAGATAAGAACAGGCCTGAGTTTTCCTGATAGCCTGTTATACTCACTTTCCAGGAGTGCTGCCTTAGGATTTCAGAAAGTTTAGCCAAAGGGGCTTCTCTCATTTCTTGCAGGCATTCTGAGAACAGAAGTTGTTTCACAATTATCCCATTGATAAAGCCTATTCCAAAGTTTCATTAATTCAAGACTGAATTTTATTTTTTTTCTTCCAAAAAAGCTTGCTGATAATTTTTTATGAAGTTCCAGGCATGGGTCTTCAGTCTACCGTTGACTGTAAGTTGACTGGCATTTGCATAATTCTGTGAGACATGATATTCAATGAGGTTCAGAATCAGTCTGGCACCTCATATGGGAGCCTTCTTAAGAATTCTTAAATTATTTTAATGAACCAGTATTATTCAAAAAAATAATTTTTTTTCCCTTCAGGATTTGAACTTCAGCCAAAACACTAAAACATAATCTTTAAAAGTATACTTGGAGACTTTTTATTTGATTAATTTCTTACAAATCTAGACTTGTGTTGTTTCTAAATTTAATAGTCTGCAGACAACAAGGAACGATGTGTATGCAATGTTTTGTACATCACTATAGCGTTTACAAAAAAATCCTCATTATAAGATGCTAAAAACAAACCTACAAAAACCCAACAAATAAATCACCCACACAAAACAAAGCTTTGTGACCTTTACCCACTGTTCCAGGAACTATATACATCATGCAGCAGAAACACAGGAACGAGAATATTAAAATTATGCCCAAATGAGTAAATAAATCTTTTCTTTACAATGCGACCTCATTTGAAGTGCTAATTCACACCAACATGAGATTGCAACAGAAATGTCTGAAAGGTCTGAAATTGTTTCATTAAAGGCATGTCAAAAAATGTAAAACATGGAAGAGTGATGTGTTATTACACAGTAGCCCGTACAAGGAAAGAACAGACAGCTAGGCTACTTCCCTTCATTTAGCCTTGCTGAGAATGAAGCTTAACCATCAAATTCACATCAAGTACCAGCCTTTTTGAGTAGGTGGCTTCAGTTTCCTGCAGACAATTGAAGAGTATCAGGTCAAGGACCAGAACTTCAATCACTGTACGTACAGTTCTCTTCCTTTTGTATAATTTGCTGGAACATTTTCACTGAGGGGCACAAGGGGAAAAAAAATGCAGTTCACAGAATATGAGCTGCATTGTTACTCTGCTTTTGAAAACCTTGCTCTGGCAGACTTTTGGCTGGAACTTGGTTCAGGATAGCCTCAGGATTTTTAGAACTAAGAGGTTTTTTCTATCAATTCAACTTCCCTTTAGCTATTGATGTATTGTCAGAACAACTAAAAAATTACTTTGCACCACTTTCTGCATAGTCATCATAATCTGTTTTACCAATGTTACACAGCTAAAACCGTGAAGTCAACCTGTGTAGGTTCATGAAAAAACAGCACTCATAGAAACCCAAGTCTGCTGGAGTATTACATCAGAGTAACCCAGCTCTTCATCTTCCCTATTTAAACAGAGTTAAGAGGACAGGGCACAAATGTGATGGAATGGGAGCAGGCTGCTCATAGCTGACAGTATGTGAATGTACCTGCATCCTCCCTACCTTCCAGAAAATTCTTACTTCCCTTATATTGCAGCAATGTCCATTGACATCTGATGACAGAATAGCATACAATTTATATAATTCTGAGTTAAAGTTAGAACCACACATAAAATTACTCCACATTTACTCTTTCTTTTAGTTGTAATGTTGCATTTACAAAGAGGTATGGAAGCATCTGCACACTTTCAAAACAACAACTGGGTACTACAGACTTTGATCACTCCAGAACTCCCAAGCCTTTACCTGCACTGTCAATAAAACCTTCTCTAGGGATGTGATTCCCTTGTCACTGCTCTTTGACAACACTGTAACTTTGCTCTAATCTGTTCTTTTCTGAGATCTCCACCACACCTGCACAGCCTGCTTAATCTTATGGACCACAGAGTTTACCAGTAAGGACCTTATGGGCAGGACAGTGAGTTTAGGGCATGGTTAATGCCCCCTAGCCACAACCCTTCCAGATGGGTGAACATCTTTATTGCTGCTACTGCTATTCCAGCCTATAACTACAGAATGCTAACAGCCAGCCTTAGAAAGCCTTACCTGGTCTTCTTTCCTTTTACAATCCATACAGCTCACTTAACAACATTTACATTCCCAAAGGAAAAAAATATTCTATACCCTGGAGTTTAAAAAAAAAAATAGTGAAAGATATCAGAAGGAAAAACTTGCAGGTTCATTACTTCATAGAAGATTTTTTAGGTTTGGTTTTCTTTTTTTTTTTTTTTCTCAAATATTGTAAGAGATTTAAGGTGACTCACAAATGCCTCAAATAGGGAACTCTTTTCCTCCAAAGTGCTTTCTCCGTTATGATGAAGGGAAGCTAAAAGTACCTCCCTTCTGTTTCTCATTGTTTTCTACTTAGTTTCTACCTTCTCTTTCTGTACGAAAAATAACAATGTTTTAACCTGAGAAGCTCCTGAATGCATACCACCTGAATCAGCAGGAGACGAGGCAGAATAAGAGTACTAAGCACACAGTTGCAATTACACATCAAAGATGACTGCTAATCTCACTAACTGCTACACTTGAGTTCTCCCATTTTCCGTCAGTGCCATCCACTTTATTAAACAGAATAAGTGTTTGTCTTTGAAAATTACAGATATCTATCTTTACTGCACATTTATGAATATAGGCATATTTGACATTTATATACTATACATGTACTTTATACGTATGAATTTAGTAGTAGTAGTCATGGTATCCTAAAATACAAATTAAATTTGTTGCCAAAATATTGGCATCTAGAGCCATCTGAGATACCCCAGACTAAGATACCCACACAGCACTGAGAGCTGTGGCACAGGACTTGTAGGACATTCAGTCCTTTCTGGAGCATCAGGGAGGGTAGCCAGAAAATCCACAGCACCTGGAACAACACAAGGTACCCTTCTTCAGGCAACTGAATCCAGCCTTCTTTTCTAAAATAATTTCGGTGAGCCTTGATATACAATTCCTGTTTCTGTCAACTGGTCTTGCAGGTTTCTCCCCAGTGATCCTAGAGATAAATGTCAATGAAGTACTACAATTACCTGAGATAATACCCCTCTGCTGTTTTCTCTGAGATGTCAAAACCAAAAGTCCTGTACTCTAGGTGGCCCTGCTCTGGCAGGGGGGGTTGGACTAGATGATCTTTCGAGGTCCCTTCCAACCCCTAGGATTCTGTGATTCTGTGAAGTCTAGTTCTTCAAAACTGGTAATTTTGTTGAGACTCAATCATCCGAATACCTCTGAAAAATACAGATTCAGAGGATACAAGCACTCAAGAGGAAAGAAGAACTCAAAAGGAGGCACTGTAACCTGTTATTTTAACTTCTTTGTGAGGTTTTAAGGTTTGTTGAATATCTCTACTTAGACACTAGTTCTCTTGCCATTGTAACCTTGGCTTGTTGGCTCCTAGGTGCCTCATTTTCTAGTGTTGCTGGTGGTTGTATTTCTACAATATAGAGTACAACAGTCACCGAGGGAATATCTCTTTCCCAGTATAGGCACTGAAAAGCTTTCACTGACTTTTGAAATAACAAGTCTGGATCCTAAATGTTCAGGACAGGAATAGGAATTAAAGCAGACTGTAAAAGTGCTCTTGCTGCATTACAGAAGAGCTACTGTTCCTCAGATGAACTAGGAACAGAAAAGTGAATTAACCTTTCTTTCTACTTGAAAAAAAAAAAGAAAAATATGCTTCCCCTTTCCTATATTTTGTTTTAGTCGCACAGAATGCCTGCTGTTATTTATAAGCAACTCTGAGAATCAGAAATAACTTCATGTGGAAAAGCACACAATTTTGCCTGGAAGTATTATGATAGAGACAGAAGGCAAGCACAAGAGGAAGGATGGCCACCTTGCCTTTTAAAGGAGAAGGCAGGAAACAGCTCAATAACTGCATGATATTTTTAGGATTCAGTCCTGAACAATACTTGAAATTATCTAAATATTGATGAACATTCATAGAAAAAGAAGTTTAAAATGTGAATATGTTCCACGGATACCTAAGGCTCAGAGACATGGTCACCATGCCAAGTAACTGACAAATAGTGAAATACAAGTTTGTGTGATGAAAACAAATCTAATGGGTTTATTTTGAAATACAAGCATTTCATAATGAATATCCAGCAAGACAACTGCGGCCCCAAAATCATCCACTGAACATAGCTAGGAATGGTTTAAATAATCATTGCATACATGAAAAGAAACCAGAATATTCCTCACAGGTCTGCCTCTAGCCTATGTATTTGGGATTATATATTTGGGGCATGTGAGCGCGCGCGTGTGTGTGTTATATATACATAAAGAGTATTTAAAAGGCAACTGCCTTAGAAAACTAACAGAACAGAGCTTCTGAAAGCATTATGGTTTTTTATTCTACAAAAATTCATCCACCAACTTAAAAATGTGGCAATGATCTAGAAACTTTAGCTTCTTTGTTTTTTTTTTTCTTTTCAACTCAATGGAAAAGTAGAATCTCATTCTGTACTTCTGCAGTCAATACCAGAGCCAAAATGTTTTAATGGGGTTTACCCTACTTATGCTGGCTGCTTAAAGAACAGTAGGATAAAGTAATTTAACATTTCAACCTTCCTTGCATTACTGTTTAATCACTGTAAAACCACGGGGGAATAAAACAGCCTGCAGAGAAGACTGTCATCAAATACACACACACAAACACAAAGATAAAATAATTAAACTACACAATTTGAGCAGGACAGCACTCTCCACCTTCAAACCAGTGTGTCTGGCTTCATAATTTTTTTCTGATACAGCACTGATATTCAGTATTTCTCCCATCTCTAATGTTGTTTTAACTATACACACAGCAGTGAAATTTTGCCACCTTAAAATTAGTGGCAAACTCCCACTTGTAGCTGGCTCCAAGAATGTTATTTTGCACGTTTGCACTACTGATCAGAACATAAAACTTCATTGCTGGACACACTGAATATGTATGATAGACCATCATCTATGCTGGTAGTAATCAATTTTTAAAAATGACAATGTCTCATTCATACAAAGTTTCTGTATGTTCCTCTTTTCAAAATATAAACTTGGGTACCTCTTACTGAATTAAGTACTTTGCACAGAACGATAAGCTCTAATACCGTCTAACATAGAAAGCAGACATGAAACTAGAGACTCTAGTTACCTAAAACTATCTTAGTTCAGAAGGTTAATTTTTAGTTCGACAAGTGAGAGATTCATTCTCTATTTCTGTGTCCCACTGCATCTGAATCCCTGAATGATCTCCGCAGAAACACTGTGAAGGAGCAAAAACTCAAGGCTATTTTGAGTCTATTTCAAGTGCTGTAGGAGTTTGACAGTATTTCATTTTTCAACATATGCTAAAACAACGTGGGATGACTTTATAGCTTCTGCAGCTCCATGCAGATAAATATGGCTAGATAGGATCTGGATGTTTCATGCAGTGAGAAAGATGTAAGGAACAGCACCAGCAGGTTACTTTCCGCAGTAAGGTCCTTACAGAGAACAGCAACATATGAGCCCTCCATAACTAGTTACAGCAGCTGGAATCCATGCACAAAGAAACAGAGACCACATCAGAGCTCATTTGCCCAGTTCACAAAGAAAGGCTGCACGGCATCTGAATTGCACTTTAGTGTAGTAGGATAGTTCGCTTGGGGCCAATACCTCGAACATTGGTGGATAACTAATTTATGATGACTAAGTGAAGAAGTTTCATTTTTAATGGAAATAATTCAAAGCTAGGAGAAATAATGAGAAAGGAAAAAAGAATAAATCCCTGTTATGTGACCCAGTTCAAGCTTAACTCTCTATCTGCTATTCCTGCACAGTGAACTTTTTGCTCCCATTTTGTTTCCTGACCTGCTGCTCTGTAGAAGGCAGCACTATTGACCATTTCCAGCTGAGTCCTTTTAAATTTCCATACTCCAAGGGCTCTTTTGTATCTCTTCAACTCAGCAGAAGGAAACACACGCAAAAGAAGATGGAATGTTTTACCTCCCTTTTTATGACAGCTTCCATTTGGTCAACTGAGGTGGCACCGATAGCACAATAAAACCACCAGCATGAAAATTAATGGGTCCCACAATAGCATGCAAATTTTAAGAACATCAGGCTGGTCATTTGCATCAGGGGAGCTCTGTCCAGACCTGGCTTCTGGCTCTAACTGTAGCCATTAGCAGATGTTCAGGGAGAGAACATCAGAAAACCTTTCCAGTAAGAGGCAACACAGTGCTTAAAAACCAAGAGTTAGAGGCTGTATCTGGACTGTGATGTCTGAGAAGTATCAATCTCCCTTCAGAGCTCGTTTATTCTTTTGGCTTCCATGAGACTTTTCAAAGCCCTAGTGACAGGCAGGTAAATAAATATTATCTACTTTTAACAGGCAGAAGAAAATGTGTTCTATAATGTGTGCCAGATGTTGTGAAAACTAAGCAATTAACAGTCCTAACAGTGCTCTATTTGCCACTTGTGTGTCTCTTTTTGCCTTAAAGATCTTACAGTCCTGACAGATGGCATAAAATACTCCAGTAGGACAGAAAAAAGTGTCTAGCCTGACAGTTGGGGGTTTTTTTTGGTTTTTTTTTTAATATTTTTTTAATATAGAAGTGGGTGACTATTTTTTTTCCTTCTTTTATTTCAATGCATTATTCTTTTTGATTCCTAAAATCTCATGCAAGACTATTAGACTAAAATGGTTCACTGTTTTTCTCTCACTTTCTCGGTACATCACTTTTCCCACATATAATAAACAATTTTTCTATTTTTTTTTTAAGACATCATCAGAAGATAAACTACTTTACAGGACAAAAAGCATTACCATCTTCATTACAGTCCGATTAGATCATCAGTAAAGTGACAATAATATTAATTTCCTATTGTCCAATCATAAAACACGTTCTAAGGTATAAAAGAGGCAAATACTGGAATTTAGTCTAGGCTCTAAATCAGGTTTCAGTGCATTTAATCTTTCTACCTTTGAACAGCAATTTTTACTTTCAAGAAATTCAGAGATAGACTTCTGGGATCTAAATGCCATGGAGATTTAGTTAGGGTAGGGTATTTTTTGTTCGTAAGAAGAAAGTTAGGCAAACATGCACAGATTATATCCAACAGCATTTTTCATGCTAAGTAAACTTCCTTCATGTACTGAACAATGTTCTCAACATGAGTGTTCTAAGAAGTAGAAATTTTTTATTTCATTTATCCAAGCAATAACGTCTATCCAAAGGCATATACAAAATCTACGCTCATATACTAGAATTTTACTGCTCTTTGAGCTACTGTAAAATTTCTGACTTTACCTTTCCAGTGGGCAAATACATGAACATAAATATCCCATTAAAATGTTTGAAAGGACTTGCCACAGTTTTCCCAAGCACATGAACCTTCTGAGAAGAACAAAACTTCAAGAATTTAACCTCTAAAGACAAAACTTTTGGAATTTTATTGGCATGTGATAAAAGGAGGCAAGAACAGAAACATTTTGTACTCACTACGTAACCTGTGCCAACTGCTCTCCTATGAAAGTGCTGTTTTCTTCTGCATTGCTTCACAAGTTGTATGTGAGTAGAATCTTTTCAAAGCATATGAGAATTAATTAATACTCCCACTTTATGTCTAAAGCATAACATATAATAATTAAAGTTGTGCAGTAGAGGTCTATCACTTTCTTTTTGTGAAGATAATTTATCCTCCAAAACAATACAGTGGACCTAACTGTAGTAGTACTGAATAATAATGCCAAGGAGTATGATAGTTGCCTGCAGTTGCTTGTATTCAGCTTTCCATGTGACACCCAGTAACAATCGTATCTGTAAACTTCATTGCAAGAATAATTACAACTTATATATGGATATAGAAAAAAACATAAATAAGTATCAGATTGTGTATTTCCAGACAAGGAACAAAATAATGACTGGTGTCTTCAGTACACACACATATGCTGAAGAGAATTCAGAACTGTAAATGAAACCAAAATCTCTCACTTCTGAAAGGAATCAAAGATGACTGCAACTGGTGCTCTTCACAACACTCACTACAGCCTCCCTCAGCAGAAGCCTCTCCCTGATGGCAGAAAAATAACAGCAGATAATGTTTAAACAGATTAACATGTTTTTGACTTCACATATACAAGAAATTTTTATTCCACAGATGATGACTTCAAGAAAATGATAGAACGGTTCATTCCTTTTGTGAGTGTTAGTGGCCATTTTGTCACCTGATTAGAATTATGTTTGAGAACGCTGGATAAAAGGCATAAAAAATTATCAGCAAATGCAGCCTACTTGATCTCCACCTAATTTTAGCCACTTGTGCTATTAATCAGCAGCACAGATGCCCACTAGGAAAACAAGACCAAGCTCCTGACACTCAACAAACAAGAAATGGAACAGAGAACACAGCATGAGCAAACTAAAGGTGATGGCCATAATACAGAAAACAAAACAAACTGTGAGAGAACCTTGGTTTACAGAAAGAGCAGAACTCAACCTTGTGATGTTTAACTTCCCTTTGATAACTGTGTACAAGTGATCAGAAGTCAAAGTAGAAAATATTGTACTAAACTAAAAAATAACAAATCAAAAAAAGGGGAACTGGAAAAGGGCTAAATTAAAACCAGTATATTATTCAGAGCTTTGGAAGAAAGCATAAGCTCTCAGAAATTTCAAACCAAGAATCAAACTGCCATTGTATAAGAAGCTCAAGCACTACAACAGATTATTAAATGGCTTTAAAGAAATGCTTACGAAATTAATTTGCTTGTACTTCTTAGTAAATTAAAAAGAAAACAACATCAAAACCAAAAACAAAATCAAAACAAACAAAAACAACCAACCAAACACACACAAAAACCCCCACAAACAAACCAAAACAAAACACCAAAGAACAACCAAATGGAACACACGAAACCCAGACAAAACTCAGTTTACTATCAGTCAGAAATCTGTATTGAAGATCTTATCTCCATCACACAGCTATATTACCTTCAGACATTCCTATACACTGGTTGCATTTCACAATACTCATCATCTATGCAAACAGAAGTAAACACACAAAAGGAAAATGGAAGATTTTACCTGAACTCATATTTCTAGTAATTCTTTTCTTCATAAATATATAACCAAAACTAAAGTGATTTTATATTAGGCATTCTTTGCACCTTGTAGTTTTTCTCAGGCAAAAGTTAGTATTTTAAAATATTTTAATTACCTTGTACAGTGTGCTCCTAAAGTCTCCTCTCTGGCAATATACTACTTGAATTAAACAAAGCCACATGCTAAGAATAGCAGAAAAAAAATATTCAGGGTGATAAATAATACACATACTTTGAGCACAAGTCAGAATGAGTCTTATCATAGGCTTCTATGTTTAAACTGAATTTGCACTTTACGTTTCCCAGTCATCTAGGTATGACATGAGGTTTGAAAGAAAAAGATCCCAGTGATGACTTTTTTGTAAATGTAATGTTTAAAGTTCACCTTGATTGAATTAATCTGTATAGTTTTCTAGTGTGCAAGAAATTGACCACAGGTTCAATTATTTTCCACACCAAGAACAAAATGTAATATATAAATAAATAAACAGAGAAGTTCTGTGTCCTACCAGAGAAAAAAATGCTTAATGAATCCAAGGCTATTTAAAAGATTTATACCACAAATAAACGTCCACCAGTCACCCTAGCAAGTTCTTAAATTGCCAGGTGGCAGTGCATCTTGATGCATACATCTTTTCCTCTAGATAAAAGGATGTAGAGGACATGTTGGCCACATGCCATTTAATACCACCATCTTAATTCCCTAGGAATGTCTTTACAAGTTCTTTGGTGCCAGGTTGTGTACAGGAACCCCAATAAATTTCCCCAGCCAGTGCACTTTCTTAGCATGAAACTGCTCCCAAATGCCAAGCTGGTCAGCAATATCTGCATTTGATTATAGTATACTTTATCCATAAAGAGGAGATTCAACATGTCATCTAAAGAGGTTACAGGACATCCAAGAGTTTGAGAGGTCTTCTGAGTCCTCTGCTGCTGTATGCTTACAGTGACTTTCCTGTACCCGCTCTGCTCACTGTAAAGAGTGGAGCACAATATTCTGGATATTTAAATTAACACAGGAGGTTAACTCCCAAAAAGACAGAGCAGAAGAGAAATGGAGTAGGTATGGACTGAGTACATTATAGGCAGTCTGGTTGCCTTAGGGAAGAAATTTTGTCTAACAGCTGGCCCCAAAGTTGTCATAGCACCATTAAAAATAACCAGAACAATCACCTCCAACTCCTACACTTGCATTTCTTGGTCGATAACATGATAGTAGACTGTATACTGGTGTCTTCCACAAAGACTATACACTCCTCTTTTAAGAGAAAAAATATATATACATTTGTATAAATATGTACAAGTCAGTCATAAGGACATTCTTCTTCAATAAGAAAGACCTCATGAACAACAGCTCAGTTTTTAATGACTCATTTACAAAAGAAGGGTAGTTAAGGCATTAATGAAAACTAAGACCTGTCTCCCAGTCAGCCGCCACCATTGTGTAACCACCACTCTTCAGGCCAGGACAGTTTTGAGACAACCTTCTTTGCTCCACTAACAGTTATGGAGTGGAAAATGCATCCAGGCTGATCCCATTGGGCTACTCTGCAGTACAGGAAAGAGTTCATGGTTACAGGGATAAATAGGAGAACCTGAAATGGTGCTTTCTGTCAGAAAGAACCCAGAAGATCATCACAAGCCCTAGTGAGCCCCAGGTCTCAGCATTCACCATTATATTACTGAACACCAGTCTGAGAAAGCCAGAGAGGTGAACTGTACTGAAATACAGGTAAGCACAGTTGTTTCAGTTCAGATCTGAATGGCACATTCTCCTGCTGTTCTCACAGCCTGGCTGAAGTCAGCACTTGACTGAATACCAGTTGGCTAATCCCAAAGCCAGAAAAGAATGAGGAGACCTTTTGAAGAGCGTGTCATTATTTCCATTAAATTAACATGTAGGAGTTCCAATACAGAAGAATCCACTAACAGTGAGCCCCTTCCAACCATGCCTCAGAGAATATATACCTTAATTATACATTAGCATTTCTCTAAATTTAAGTTCCAGGTATTCATTAAATCAAACATCTGAAAGCTGAAGAGTGGTAGATGTGACCATGTAACCTTAAATACTTACTGACTTGTCAGAGATTGACTGAGAGAGAGTTCTATGGGAAAATGGTCTCAAATACATAATTAAAAAACTATCACAGTGTATGTGTGCACAGGCAGCCATTTAAAACAAGCATCTTCCACCTTAAAGTGCCAAAATCTACAGCCAAAGACTTGGGCATGTATAATTCTGCCACAAAGACAGCTAATGGCATCCTGAGCTACATTTGAGGAGTGTTGCCAGTAGTTGAAGGGGTGTTCCTTCCCCTCCACTCAGCATTGGTGAGGCCTTACTTGGAGTACTGGGTCCGGTGCTGGGCTCCTCAAGACATGAACATACTGGAGAGTCCAGTGAAAGGTCACAAATATGATTAAGAGACTGGAGCATCTCTTCTACAAGGGAAGACGAGAGACCTGAGGCTGTTCAGCCTGGAGAAGAAAGCTCAGAGGAGATCTTGTTGACAGGTACAAATATCTGAAGGGAGAGTGTAAAGAAAATGGAGCCAGACTCTTCTCAATGGTGCCCAGTGACAAGACTAAATGCAATGGGCACAAATTGAAACACTACAGGCTCCCTCCGAACATCAGGAAATACTTTTTTGCTTGTGAGGATGACAGCACTGGCACAAGCTGGCCAGAGAAGTTGTGAGATCTCCCTCCCTTAGAGGTACTCAAAAGACATCTGGACGTGTTCCTGGGCTCTGGGTGGCCCTGCTTGAGCAGGTGGGGTCCCTGCCAACCTCAATCTTTCTGTGATTCTGGGAGAAGAGCTAACTCACCAGTTAAGCTGAACTCAGAAGATCACTTCTGAGTGCCCACACAGCGTGGGTGTGCAACAAATGTGGCACAACAAATCCCCTTTAAATTCACACTTTTAATAATTTAGGTTATCTTGTTTATGTGTGCACATATAGAAAAAATCTAAGAAGCAATATCCTCATGCTTGGGGGATGTGGTTACCTTTTGGTTTTAAAGGAAAAAAAAATATCTGCGACTGTAGCAAATGCTGGGCAGCAGCTGTCTGCTCTGTACAAGAACCTTTACCTCTAAACCTATAGGACTACATCCTTTGCTAAAAGCAGTAGAAGATTATGAGACTGGCACTGCTGGCCTTGAGCTCAGAATTAATTACCAGGAGTCCATTCTTTCCCCTTACACTACTTAAACAGATTGCAGGCTTTCCTCTGCAAGGACTGTTATTTCTGCAAGGGTGGCGTGCAGTTACACTTGGGTGGTTTGTTGTGTTACTCCATTTTGGAGATAAAAGTGCATAGAACCCTTTCAGATAACAAAACATAGCATAACAAAACATTTCCCTCTATCTACAAGTTTAACTAGATTTCTAACTACATCAGAATATTTGTTCCACAACTGCAGTAGCAGAGCAGTTTAGTACTTTCATTTTTAAAACACTGAGTAGCACATGATCATATGTACTTCTTAAAAACTTCCTCTGTCTGAAGTTGTATAAACTAGATACAAGAATTTAAACTAACACAACATGAAAGGCACGTGCCAGGAAGTGCAAGGGATCATCAGCAAAGACATTAACCTGTTTTGTCACTAAATGTTGCAACAAGAATAAAACAACATAAAAGTAAATACTCCTTATTTGCTAGCCTCTTTTATTTAAAATGGGTATACATGTAAATAAATACCTGCATTATTTAAAAATGGAAAGATAATATTCAAGTTGAAAGTGTTCCTTCAGCTTTTCTTCAAGAAAGTTAATAAAAATTCTCCTAATTTATTTTCAATAACAACAAGGTAAAAGCACAGATCTAAAAGCATATCATTATTTCGATTTTAAGACTACTTAATGAGAAGGGACATCACAGTTAGGGGATTCCAAGTTGTCAACAGTGCCTTATTTTTCACAGCTAGGTCTTTGCCAAGCCATTTAAAAGCAAGCTTTCTATTTTGCGCATCACTAACGCCTCCCCGTCCTTCACATTTCACTCCACTACTGCCCTTTTGTATTATACATCAAAGCACAGGCCTCTTAAATAGCACGTTGGAAAAGAAAAAGAGAGACACTCTAATGTTACTTACATTCCATCACACTGTTACTCCTTGCTTTTACTTGTCATTCTCTTTGAATCTCCTATTGATGTGACACATCGGGACGTGGATATACTACAGATGCAGTGTGATTCCTCAGGAGTATATGGCTCTGCTTTCAACACAAAAATGCTTTTAGAAGATATCCAAGTTCATTGACTCAATGTTTCTCACTAGGAGGCTGTTTTAACACCAGTTCTTTTAGCTTCCTCATGCCAGAGTAATGTAGCCATTTTCCCTGCATCCCTGCCTCTGAAGTCGAGTAGCATGTTCTTAAAGCCCCTTAGGTGTAGGCACTGAGCTAAAGTAAAATAAGCTTCTGCTAAAATCTTAGTGCTGCATGCTAGATTGTTCTCTTCATTCTGCCTTCTTGTAGTAAAAATAGTATTTGAATTAGTTTTAGGATTTTTATGACTTAATTTTGCAAATCTTCGCGATTTGTTGATCTGATAAATAACTCAAGATGGCCTTGAAAGATGTGAGAAACTGCAGCAACCCAACTAGGATAGCAGCAAAGACAAATAAAAGGACAGAAGGCAAAATAAAAATAAACCTGATTGTTTTAGACAATAAGCATATGTAATTAAAGATTTTTAACACACACTGTCGGAAGAAAATTCTCATAGCTGGTAAAAATTTCACTGTGACTAGATTGGACAACCATCTTCAACATCTGACACCTGATAAATTCATTGAGTCATTTGCAACTCATTACCAGCTCCAGCTCCTTTCATTTTCTAAGAAAAAAAAATATCTCTCCTGGAGCAAACATTTCTATGACACTAGACTACAGTAGATCATTGATTATGAGTAGCCTTGAGGAGATTTTACTGTGGCTTTGTCTCAAGAAGAAGACATAATTATTTAGAATCATAGTATGGTGTGGGCCGGAAGCGACCTGTAAAGGTCATCTAGTCTGACCCCCCTGCAGTCAGCAGGGAGAGAGAGAAGGAAAGAACTCTGGAAAATAACAATTCCATGAGCACTTAATATTGGCATAGAGTGGCATGATCATAGCCCTGACTGTTCATTCCTGCCACTTCCACCCTCAGCGAGTTCTAGCTGGGATTAGTTCTCCCATCCTGCAGCAGAACCGGACAGCAGGAGGGCAGCGTAGTGGGATCAGGAAATGATTGACAGCTCAGTAGAAGGCAGATGAACGGGACATCTTGTCTGGCAGCAGGGTAACATTGTGCTAGCTTAAAATGTGCATGGAACTACTCTGTTCATACTTATTAACATTGTTGCCAGAACTGACAAGTACTATTTTGTTCTGTAGTCCACTTGCTATAAAAACCCTGGGATCCCGCGGGAAGTGTATTCAGATATACTATTACAAGTTCTTGACCAGAGGTTGTCAAATTTCCACTGAAACCCAGCTCAGCACCTGTATTCCTTCCAAATTACTTGGTCTCTACTGAAAGCCCTGTGCAGTCCTGCCACGGGCTGAGTTTATCTGCCATGGAAAGACTGGAAAGATCTCTTATTCCAGACCAGTCCTTGTCCTTAATTATTGCTAGGAAGCAATGCTGCGTGAACTACCATTTCCAAACTGAGGTCATTCTTTGCAGCAGCTGTATTTGTCTAGAGTAAGTTTAGCTGCCTTTGTTACTTTTTTGAGACAGTGCTAGTCCAAAAGGATCATCAATCCTAATCCCGAGCATTCTCACTACTTACTCTCTGTAGTTCTGTCAAGTTTCCTACCACATATGAAGAACCTAAGCATTCACATTAAAGCAAATATACATCTATTCTGTAAAGTAATATGAATTTTGCTGGTGAATAACTGAGGACAATTCTGCTATAGTTTCTTACAAAGACTGTCTAGCACATTCCCTGGCTCAAACAGTAACTGGTCAAAAGTTTCACAACTGAAAACTTTTTGAGAGATAAATACCTTCTAAGTTACACTAGCCTGTAGCCCTCCTATGCAAATGCACAGCTTGATGAGAAACAGACATCAGTTCCAAAATATTAAAAGCTTTCTCTCTATTTTTTTTCCCCCTTAAGTTGCAGAATGTCACCTATGCCTTCTCTCAGTTTCTGTAAGCACCTATATCCATCAGAGAAATCAGGCAAAAATCACCTTTATCCACGGGACTTTGGGTTGAATCAGGACAAACAAATGACTATAGTGTAGTCAATCACTCAGATTTTATCACCAGCAATAAAAAATAAAATAGAATTATAAAATAAATTACAAAATAAAATAAAACAAAATAATAAAATTCATTTATGAAAATAAACTTTAACCACTTAAGATTATGAAAGAAAGCTGTAAAACATTATCTAGAGTACATAAAAGTGGATCCTGATTTTAGGAAATATCTCACAATTTTTCTAATTTTGGTAATACCAAGTTGCTATGACTATTAAAATCTTTTAAGATGTTACATAATTTCTGCTATTATATTTTTTATAATGAAATTTCTAAATACTTAACATATTATGGAATGGCTATATCTTATTTCTCTTTGAAAACTATTATTAAAAATTATTTCACAGACAAAGTACATAATGTTTTAAAAACTGTATTTGAATGGCATTCTGGAGGCTAAAAGGTGTATGAGCAACAAGAAAAGCAACTGGACATGTGAAAACTACAGCAACATAGAAAGATTTCAAGATTAGAGGAACAAGCATTGCATGAAACAGAATGACAGAATGAACTACAACCCAAATTTCACCAAAATGATAAACTAAATTTTAAAATGGTCACAGTGTTTCTTTCTAAATTAAACATTTATTCCAAATCCAGACATCTAAGTAATCAAGTTATAGTGGCAGCATTTGCACATTTATAAACCTCAAAATTCTGTGGTGTAGATAGAAGAAATTACTTTTCTTCCAGTCTTACTCACACCAAGCAAAGAGTCATAGAATCATAAAATCATAAAAATGTCTGTGTTGGAAGGGACCTCTAGAGGTCATCTGGTCCAACCCCCTGCTGAGAGCAGGGACATCCTCAACTAGAGCAGGGTGCCCAGAGCTCTGTCAAGCCCCACCTTGAATGTCTCCAGGGATGGGGCCTCAACCACCTCCCTGGGCAACCTGTTCCAGTGCTCCACCACCCTCATGCTAAAGAACTTCCTCCTTACATCCAATCTAAATCCACTCTCTTCTAATTTCAGACCATTGCCCTNGGCCCAGGTGCAGGACCCTGCAGTCCAAAGCAGTTTGGTTTAAAAGCAGTCCAGTGACTGAATGTGACACTCACATACCTGCAAGATGAATTATCACTGTTTGCTGTGGGAGGTCAGTGGTCTAACTTATCTCTGGGTTTCCACTGAATTGAACAACTAAATTTAACACATCCACAGGACATACTTAAAAGGAACCAGACCTATGTCACTTTTCTTGTCATGTAGCTGAACAGAAGACAGAGTTGCCTTAAATCTGTGAATTCTGAGATATACTACACAGCAGTGTCATAAAACCTTTAGTAAGTAATAAGACACAAAAAATATGTAGAGAATGAAGAATACTTTTTTTTTTCTTCTGGGCTGCCTGCAAATACTTAAAGTTAGGAAAAAGACAGTAATTTATTGGTGATTGTCAGAGGAACAGAGGAGGATTTTTTTCTCACAAGTAAATCACTGCTCTGTCTCCCAGTAAGTACTGAGTTATTCCACACTACTACATCTCAGCTGCTCTTGTCACTGTGATGTATTGCTGCTTTGAAAAAAAGTCTCTAAATATAGAATTTATACTACTTTGTAATTAATACAGGTTTGTTTGTTTTTTTTTTTTTCCTTAAACTCTTAATGCAAAATTACTGTACTAGCTCAATGGAAACAAATATTATTGGCCAATTCCAATACATTCCATCACAACATACTTGTGCAGAATGAAAATCAAAGTAGTGACTTGGGTCCTGAGATGATGGAAGGTAACAGTGAAGAGGCAGAAAGCTGAATCCTTTGGGATTGGACAGTTAAGAGGGACAGAGAGCATCTGGTATCTTGCCACAGGGATGCTCTCTGGGGTGATTGAGCTTCATCCAGGGCTCAAAATGAGAGGTCAAAAAAATCCCAGATGACCTCACTTGAGAAGTAACTGGTATACAACATCATAGTTAAACCCTTTATTTTCAAAGCTGCTAGCTGTGCTCCAGGCTATGTGTAAAATTAACAATTTAGGCAAAAAGCAGAGAAAATAAGATGAATTATGGCTAATATACAGTGGAAAGAGAAGTAAAAAATCTGGTAAATCAATCAAAAGAGGAAAGGATTGACTTTCTAGTCTAAAGCTTTTCTAGTTTCTGTCACATTTTTTAAATGTAAACATGAAATTATGATTGAGTTTCAATAAAGATTATTGAGAAATTATTCACATTCATAACTAGAATAATAAGCATAATGAAACAAAGAAAACAAGCATCTCCAAAGCAAAATATTATTTTCATGCTGATACTTTTCTTTACACTTAAAAAGCTGGCTTACTTATAATCAACATTTTGCCAGAGCTATATTCCCATTCACGTTCATCCAAAAGTCTTACAAGCTATATGAGCTTTTTTAACTCAATGCTTCTGACTGTTCCAGGCTTTTCCAACCTACAGAAATTAATATAATTCTACTCAAATAGCACACAATTAATGTTTCCTAATTTTTCCAATTGTCTGCATAATTTCGAGATTTAGAACAGTGGTTCAGACAACAGCATCTTCTCATTTCATTAATTTCTAATTTCATATTTCAAAGTATATCCCATGCATCACTTCATAGTTGGACTGGTATCATGTCTAATCTCATAAACAACTGCTCTTTTGTTCTTACTCTAATACAGACATTAAAAAAAAACAAAACAAAATCCCAGAGTAACACTGTCACTTTGTACAGTCTTAGGAAGGAAGATATGTAGTGAAGTAGATACTGCTATAGGACAAATAAACTGCAGGCTTCTTGCTACTGTTGAATCAGTTAAAATTTTCCACTCGTCCTCATGCTTATAAAATTGTACTTGGGTAGAGCTGCCCTCTGAACTCAGGCAGTTCATCAGTACCCTCTGCCCCACAGTACTATTTATTTTAGAGCTGATTCATTTTAACATTATGAACAAAATCCTAAAGATGCTTGAATGAAAGAGTTTTCTAGGGAACCACATCTGTTTCCCATTGATTTAGAAAACCTTTGTTATCCTTCATTTTCTTGCCCTTCAAAAAGATCTCATTACAAAATATTTCTCAATTTTAGCAAAGTCCAAAAGGTAGAATCACAATTTCTGTGGAAGTGATGTTTTTATTAAACTGTTTTGACATCAGTGCAAATTAAGATTAGATTAAGACCTAAGATTAACGACACTTAAAATGTAAATGGTGTTTGTCAATATAGAGGTTTAATGAATAGGAACTCATTTCTCCTTCTAACCAACTATTATGAGTAGGGAAAAAGATCTTAAGCTTATGATAGCAGGTTCCATGAAAATATTATCTCTGCCCTTGGTTATGGTCAAATAATTAAATCCTGAAAAAAGAAGTGAAAAGATTGAACTTTTTCCCCATCTGAGAGAGCAAGTAAGACAGAAGGCTTAAAAATTCGTAAGTAGCAAGGAAAAAATAAATGGGAAGAACTAAGATCACCACTCCTTCAACCACACTAGGCACATTTGTTTTTTTCAAATGATTCTTCTAAAACTCTAGAAATTAGTGCCCAAGAATGTGATATAATCTTTAATTTAGGACTCCCTGAGCTGAAAATTTCTGAAAGCTGGCAAAGTGTACCACAGAACCGTGACTATATGCTTGCCCTATTCTTTTGTACTCTTTTGGGTAAATGCTGTAAGCAATGGGCAAAGAGAATGTATGGGGCTGCATAGAGTGTGGCCTAGAACAGCTCTCATCAGGTTCACTGGCAGGTAGCAATGTTCCACAGCTGAAAATAATACCAAGGTTACACGGAAGTAAATAGAAGCCAAAAACAGATACAGAAGTTCCACATGACACTCAGTTCCAGATATTATCTCTCTGTAGCAAACAATTATAGATGTTCAGCTAGATATAGATATTGCAGTGAAGAGAAAATCTATTTTTTAATTTGAAGAAATAGTCTAGTGACCAAGGTATTTTGGAAAGAATTCTAAAGTCTTTGTTATAATCCAAACATTGCAGAAATTTCCTGTCACGAATTTGACTAACAGCATATCCTTCACAAAGAATGAAGTAGCTGTAATAGGTAACCAGTAGACACAAAAGCTAATAACTAATCAGTTTACTCTAACTTAACTACCTACATTTGATCAGTTGAAAAGCTCTCTAGACTTGACAGATTATATGGTCTATAACCAGAGTTTAGATAATTAATTTGTGTGTAGAAACCTCCATGGATTCATCTGATCATAGGTGTCTCAATCTGTAGCTGAATCCTGCCACATATTATTCAAATGTGTCTTGATTATTCCTATTTAAGTAATGCATATTATAATGCTTTTATGATTTTATTATCTTCCAGCCAGTCTTTGATTGCTGACCCCATTTAGCTTTCCAGTTAATAGCTGTTCGATGATTTGCCAAAACCAAAAGCATGTGTACAGATTGTTCTTTGCTGAATTGATTGATTCAGGACTTAATTTCAAGATCATGTCTGCCCCATTTGCAGATGTTCTGTTCTTCTTAATAAGGACAGGAAAACTGACAAGTCTTGTTAGAAAATTCATATCACTTCTCTTGTGTTATTCCAGTTTGCAGCTTGTCTGAAAACTTGCTGCTACTATTCATTTTTTTAGTCAGAACCAATAAATCTCACACTTCACCCAATTTTTATTTTCGAATAGGATTTTCAAAGAGCCCTAAAGGATTTGACTTCTCAGCTCTCATTAGTAGTCACTGGGAACTAGGCTTTTACCTCTTTAAAACTCCTTATCTTACTCCTATAAGCTTTCACATCCTGCAACTCTGACACAATATAGACCACAGGTAATCACTGACACAAAGCACAGTTCAAAGGGCTGTTTTTAAAGTGAGGAGCTACTTAACCTGACTCCAACCAAAGCTGATGCCTCTATGCTTACAAGCTTGCTAGCCAGGATTATGAGTCCTTAACACATAGCTTCAAATGTCAAGGTAACTCTGGGATGCTGATACTTGTTCTTTCAGGCTGTTTCTAAAAATAAATGAAATGGGCCAGCAACAGTTCTCTGACCCTTGTATTGATTAGCACAGCATGGCTCACTTCCATCTGGCTGACTTCTCTCACTCTACTCCTATCTCCCTGCCCTCCAAAACAGAACAGCTGCATCCTACCTGCCTCTTTGCAGTCGTCTTTGGCCCATAATATATCCCCAGTCCTTCTCTGGGTATTGTCTGGAAAAGAGCTAATTCAACGCTCCAAATCCACCGTGGACAGGACCATGCTAGCAGTTCAGCAGTATGGATGATCATATATCTGTGCTCAGGCCCTAATTCTTCCCATGATTAGTTTATTAACACAGATATAGCCTCATTCTCCTAGGGTATGATATAGTTTGGGTGGCAGTTGGATATTTTTTCAGTCTGGAGCTGTAAGAAGTAGACCTCTTGATGGGTACATTTCATTGAAGAATTTTTTTTTCCCAAAGCAATTATATTAGTCCCTGGGAATGTAGCTTCCTCTGTCCTTTCTTAGCCTGAAGACATAATGACATAATCTGAAAAAGGAGAAATCAGTCAAAAATCACTTAGTCATCTCTTCAGTGCGGCGGGGTCTCTCTGCCAAGGGTTGGCAGTGTGAGTTTCAGGAAACAGCTTTAACTAAGCCCTTAACAAAAATATTTTGAGAGGTCTGTATTTAATTCACCTTCACAGTATAAACGTCAAAGAAACAAGGTGAAGATCTACAGTCTCAACTACATGGAAGTTTAACTATAACTTTGAGACAGGTGCCCTAATCTGGACAAGAAAGAGGGTTTAGACTGTTGCTTTCTTCCACTCCCAATTACTGATGTGCATTTCCAGTCTTGGTGCCTTGCATGACCATAAGAGCCCCATTTCTATCAGGTGCCTAATTCTTCATGTTCCTTGTTTGGAAAATTCTGTTGTCTAAATGAAAATTGCTTGGACAAACAATTTATACGCACTGCTGGCACAGGTGGTCCTAACAGTGACTAAATTCTTCTTTGGTCCTCAACATTTTGACACTTTTCCTGTGCTATTCTTATTCTCAGTTCCTTCATATTTCTCTGGTTTTGCCTTTCTCATTTTGAATACATCAATTGTTCCTTAAACAATGTGCTGATTTACCTTATGTCCTCCCTTTCACCCCCTTTCTTTTGTAACTTTTCTGGGTATTCCTTGTCTTAGATCTGTTATCTGTCTCTTCTGCCATACTTTAAAAGAAAAATTGCCTGTTGTCTTATTATATTCTGATTTTATCCTTTGCCCTATCCTCTTCTAGATATCCAAATCAGGAATTTTATATGTGAGTTCTTACTTATAAACCATCATTTTGCTGTGATTCTTTTAGTGCTCTGAATTGTCAACTCTGAGAAGCAAGGCAGCTGAAGGAGCTGTTATGAACAAAGACCTGGAAATGGGAGCTCCCCACTCTGTCTTTTGGAAGCTACAATTAAGCGAAGACCCCGGCCCCCAGCCTGAACTGCACTGCAGCTGTGGTGCCAGCATTCCTGGGTATGCACCCCCTTGATCCTCCTGACCCACCTTCACACGTAATATCCCAGACTGATCTCGGGCCTCTCTCATCGCTGCAGGCTTGCTCAGTGGCCTGGACTCTCAGCTAAACCTGGCGAAGGTCACCAGATTGCCCCTGCTTACCATGCTCGGGTGTAGTGAAACCAAGTCCCTGGCAGTGAGGCCACTGCCTCTCCCAGACTTGTTACCACCCTCAGCTTCTGGCCCACTTTCCTTTAGGGAGCAGACTGCACTAGCTGTTCCCTGACAGATTCTTACTGAGCCATTTTTCATTCAGGCTTTTACTTCTGCTGTAATAGCACTTGGCTTTTATCATCTGAGAAACATTCAAAAAGCTCTTGCTTCTTTCATTATTGTTTTTAACTACTTTCTTTAGACAGTGTGTATCAATCTTACCTTTTAAGAGAGAAACAAGTTTGGGTTTTGTAATCATACAATCAAATATTTTTTTCTCTTTTCTCTCTTAGCAATCTTTTGGGAAATGTAGAGATTATAATCACTTTCCTTTATTAATAGGCATCTCCCAAGAGTCTAGCAATTTCCATCTTAGCACTTTCTGGTGCATTCCTTCTTTCACATACCTTTTCTAAAGAGACTTCCTTCTTCAAAGCTACACGTTTCATTTTTGAACTGAAAACATGCCTCTCCAGTCTTTCTCTGGTATCTTTTCTACTTCTTCCTGGTTTAGCTGTAGTGACCCCATGAAGGCAAATAATTGAACACAAATATAAATTAGGAATATCATCTTCAGTTGTCATTTTTATTTACTACTACTACTACTTAAAAGTTACTTTCTCTCCACCTGCACTCTTCTTATAATTCAAATGGGAAGATATACAATGAGATTTGGGCTTGGTATGAACTATTCAGTTTTTTAATGCTTTTAGAGATATTGTTTTGTCTCTTACTTTCTACATTTTACCATATTTTCACCATTTCAGTTCTATCGTCTAACATCCCTTCAAAAGACTACTGAAAAAGCTACTTCATTATCACACCCTTGTGTTGTTCTTATCTATTTTTTTATTGAAGATATCACAAATAAAAATGGAAACATGGGATGCAAGCATCTAATTGTTTCCTCCACCTGAAAGCTTCAATGGTTCTCCAAAGCTAAAGCCCATCCTGTCCTTTCATGTGCAGTAACACTCTATTCTTTTCCATGAGTTTATTATGGTGAATGCAGAATATAATTATTCAAAAATTAGATTAAATTAGGAATGTACATGTAATTTTATTTTTTGATAGAAGTTCTTTCTTTCACAACACAAAGGATGCATAAAAGACTCTGCTAATTGGGCTCTTCAAATATGTCTTTACTGAGAACATTTACTGTCAATGATTCAATCTTCCTAGGAAAGAATTTATACTATTATGATCTGCATTTGTGTAAAACCTTTTGCTTTGAGTCACTCAGCTGACGGCTACTTTCCAAAATACTGGAATTAGTCACCACAGATCTACTGTGCTAACAGAAATGTAAGTTTTGAATAATGGATTTAAGAAGCCTATGTTACATTTTGACTTCTAAGATGCATTACCATAAAACAGACATTCAATATATATGTGCAAACTTCCAGAACTCAACAACAGGGTGAAACTTGACATCAAAAATGTAAGGCCTTCTTGAGTTTTTGAAGTCAGCTGGTATCCCATTTAGAAAAAAATATTAGTCATATAATCACAGAAATCTCATCTTTTACACCAGAAATATTATTACATTCAATGGGGATGACAACTGAAAGCCTTCACCTGTTTTTCAGAACAAAGAATAAACCTGGTGATTAATTAAAGGTTTTCTTGATGAGAAAAAGAGAGGATGCAATATCTTCTTTTCATCTTCAACCCTTCTTCCTCCTTCTGATAGTTCAACTTTCTACAAGGTTTTGCACATTAAGTAGAGGCCCAAGGAAGGAGAGCAAGGGCAACCCTTAACATCCCCATCCAAAGGGTTTCCTCGTCTCTCTCATCTCCAACCATAAATTATATATTGTTTTCCAAACACAGTCAGGGGAGAAGGAACTAGGAGAAATAGTGGTAGACCTGCAGCAAAATTTTGAGGGCCTCATTAGCAGGAACAGTCCTGGGGAGTGGAACAGGGTTGCTGTTAATATTCTTACTGCTTTCTGTATACTTCAGAATTTAGCAGGGCAAAACTAGGCAGCGTTCTTAAATTCCCTTGGTTTTGTCAATGTCACAGCAAAGCACAGAGACAAGTTCATCATGAGAATTAGTGGCCTTATCACTACGACATTATTAGCCTCTCAAACTTTTTAACATGAGAGAATTTTACTGACTCTCGGTGGGGCGTGGGGGAGAGAACATAAGATAGAAGAACAGTAAGTGTTTTTTTTCCAGTGGTGGAGAAAAATATAAAATGTAATGCTAAAACATCCAGATTTTCAGTAAGTCTTAAATAAATGTATCTCACCTGAGAATATGGTGGTGATCATTAAGAGAATCATGGCTCATACTGCCACCTTCACATAGTTTGATTTCATTACCATAATGGTAGATATGCATTTCTGGAAACATGAGTGGTGAAATGTACTCTGAATCAGAACCCTACTATTAATCTAAGCAGTACAGTTAGGAGTATGTCCTTTTTGCATTACACTATTTGTTTTGGGGTAGTAAGATAACTAGAAATAATATATAGCTAGACTCCCCATTCTAGAAGTAGATCTAGATTCTTAGATTTAGCAGGAGGAGGAACAATTCCTGCTTATGTTGGGGTTTTTTTGAGGATTTAGTAAAGTTTTTTTAAACAGTCTTTTCTGATATACATATGCCAATAACAATAGGAAACCACCTGGAATAGAATTGGTAGTCAAGGATTGTAATAAAACCAGGAAAAAGATCACAAGAATCCCATAAACAAGATAGGAATTCAGCAATTTTCTATTTAAAAAAGTAATTTTTGTGATTTCAAGTCGTGAATAGTCTCTTGCTATACACTGAAGAACCTGCCTTCACTGCAGAAATAAGACAAATATAAACTCCTTACTTTTCCCTGACCTTTGGAGATCTTACACATTTGAGGAGTTTTTTAATATAGGCTTACAAGCATTGTCATAAACTAATAAGAATTTGATTTTATATTGGATTTATTCCACAAAGCAGTGATCAGTCTATGCTACTTTCAAAAACAAGAATGGCACTTTTTGTGAAATAGAGAAGTTAATAAATTCTGGTTTAATTGTCTATAGTCTGTCACTGTGGGTCAAACAAAGGGTCTGACATTTGGTTTATTAGCTCAGACTGTAATCACTATGTTTTGCTGCATATTCAAGAACCAGTTTCTCAGTTCGTGCTTACTCTTTTTATTTAATGAGCTACAGAAGACCTTTCATGTGTATTGATGATTTTGTTAACTCCATTCACTTCAGCATTTGCACAAGATTTCATCTTTAGTAGATAATTGCCACTAACCCTTATTTTCTGCCATATTGCTCCTCTGTTCTTACTGCAGCCATAGAAAGGCACTTCTTTTGACACGTACTTCACTTCCACTACTTTTTTAATATTAAATACCTTGCTAATTCTTAGTGGATTAAGAATAGTCTATTTTGCTCAGAGATAGCTTGTCTACAGAGCAGTATGGTCAAAGAAAATAAATTATTATGCCCTCCAGCTAAGAATAAATGGCATCTCATGTGGCTGAAGGAAATGTGTCAGTAAATACTGTACTGTTAAAAAAGAAAAAGGAACATTTTTTGTAGGAAGTAACACGTAGGCAAAAATATTCCTTATCCATTTTAATGAGGTGTGGTAATGAACATTAACATTTCCCTTCTGAAAAACTTAATGCTTTTTATGTTTTCCAGTATTGTCACAATCTTCATATTTTTGGTTTTCTTCCTAGGTTCTTTTCTGTCCTATTATTTTCCCTCTACCTTCATACTCCTCATTGTACTGTTTCTCTTCGGAGCTTGCCCACTCATAATTTTCTGTCCAGTCCTTCCAAAATTTGCATTCTAGAAATATGATGGGAAGGGAGAGGTGAGGAGAGGGCAAGAGAGGAGAGAGGAAATAATTCAGTTAGAAGGGACTGACAAAGATGATCTAGTCCAACTGTCAATAGTATACAACTATACTATTCAACATAGCAGAAAGTTGACAGTTAGCCTTCTATTATCTCTAAATATGGAGATTCCTCTAAATCGCATTCCTTATATACACATTGAAAACTGCAGGTAAAACTTTCCTTTCCTTAAAGGAAATAGAGCAACATATGAAAACAATATTCCTTTCAGCTTCAAGAACAAATGCAGCCCATCTGAATGAGGAAGCTGCATATCTGCACATGGGCATCAAATGGAAGCAGCTGGGTTTAGTAGAGAGTTTAGATTCCTTCGTCCCTCCAAGTAACTGTACCTGCTAGCATTGCTGAAAATCCAGAGTGGAAAAACAAATGTAATATAATAGGAGTAGCAGAATGACAGCATCTGGAAAGCAAACAAAAAAAAAAAAAAAATTTTTTTTTTTAAAAAAAAGCAACAGCCCACAATAATAAGGAATGATGAAAGTTCATTTGGGAATTTGTAGTATAGGTACTACTGTGTCCATAGCAGCAAAATCATCAGACATTTATTTTGTAAAGAGCTTAGAATTTGCCATGTAGCATTTCTTGGTTTGAACCTCTGCAAGTTAAAGGAATTTTGTAGAGCTCTGTTTACTCAAGTGGATGGTAACTAATTTAAATAGAATATAAATATATTCTAGATATTTCTGTGACAGCTGGGTAAAACTAAATGAAACTTTAAACCAGTCCAGTTTTACTGGAAAGATGGGGCTCATTTCATCTACCTTGAACCATCTGTAAGTTAAGTTAGTAATGTATGATCTCCCTGCGGTACCGAAGCACTTCAGAGAAGTATTCATCAAGACAACTGGCAACAAAAGTGGTTTTATGAGCTGCCTTTCATCCAGCATTCACACATATCCATTTTGCACAAATCATTTAAATTACCTGTGTGAGTTTAGGGCATATAAAAGCTATAAATCTTAAAGTTTCCCTCCAAGTCTTTAAGCATTTCAGGCTGCCCAGAAAAAAAAAGTATTATCTGCCTTAAACTACAAAAAAAAAAATGCTAACCAAGTTGGTGATATATATGTGATATACTTGTCTTTTAGGTATATTTCAATTTTTTTTTTTAATACAACCATTCAAACATTAAAAGTTCTCATCTATTCTTAAAGTATAAATATATATGAATGAGCCTGATTCTATGCTGTCCTATTCCAAAGGAAGTCAGAACCTCTCAGAAAAAAGCTGTTGAACTTGTATCTGATGCTCTAGCATCTTGCTCCATTCCTGATATGTAAGATAATTAGTCTTTTCATTAACCTTCCTATTTTCCAGGATCTCCCTTATTCTCCTGAGCCAACAGGACTCCTGTCTTCTGCCTTGGATATCATCCAAAGCATTAACAATGATTGCTAAAGTTTGCTTAATACCCCAGTAAATAAAACACTTTTCCTTTCTACATCCTATTGGCTGTCAACCATCATCTATGTTCCCAGGCAATACTGAACTGATGCATCAGCAATAATATTTAGCTGTGCTTCAGAACAGCTGAAACTGAATATCTCTTCAGATAAACAGTTAATCGGGGGTCCTTACTCATGTGACAGCCTCAGCACTGGTTTTGTTTGGTGTTTCACTGTGACCTGTTTCCTGAGCAAAACAGACTATATTCATTCTAATAAATGATTTTGACTGACTTCTATTCTTTAACTGTACCATATAAATGAACTCACACACACTTTTTCCCTATTCGCAGCAGCAAGGAAGAAAGAAAAACTGGTTTAGATTCCAAAGGAAAATTACAGGATGATTCATTCATATTGATAAAACATCAGCCTGAATATTGAGTGACTCTTTTACCATTAACTATGTTATTTATCCAGACTGGTCTATCGGGTTATTTATTTTTACTGCATACCCTTTTCTTACATGTATACTCTTTAGGTCCAACACCACATGTACAGTAGAATATACCTAATGAAGAGATATACCTAATGGCTCTCTGTGGCTTAGTTTTTCATTTTAAATTGCGTGGGTTTTCCCAGTTGGTATGTGAAGTTTTAAAATCAATTCATTATAATGTACATTTTCTCAAGCAACAGCTTTATATTTGACTGGACATATCTGAAGGGATTTTTTCAGCTCAACAGTAATGTGCTTCCCCAGCAAGGAAGCTAGAAATGGTTTCCTGTTTGAAATCAAAGTCACATCACATGTGTCAATGTTGATCTTTTCAACTCATTTCTAATAAAGCCTGAACTGAAAAAAACATGTAGAGATAAGAGATGGAAAAACATACATCTGTGGAAAAATAAACCTCTTCTATCTGTCCATCCAGATATGCATCTTCATTACTACTGCATCACCAAGAACAGACTTTAAATCATAAATTGGCTCTGGTAAGATGCTCAGCACTTTGTGTCCAAAGATGAATGTAATTTCTCAGTAATTTTAGGAAGGGTACAAACTGTGAGAGTACTAGGATCTAGTTGGATGAGAAGAAGTAGATAAGGGCTGAAGCAGAGACAGTAGTCTTGATATTTTAAATATAATCACTGAAGACATATTTTTCATTAAAATCCTCAGTAAGGATGGGCATTTAACTCTCCTAGGTTCCTAAGAGAACCAGTGCAATCTTACTATTCTTCTAATCCATTTTACAGGTAATAAAGAAGGACTGACAAATCCCCTATTACAGAGACTATAAACAGTCAGTCTGCTACTATGGAACAGCAACAAAGACACTTGCTGAGATCATTCAACATCTGCCAACCAGTTACAACTAAATCACAGGAGGCTTTTTTGGGATTTTAGCCAGTCAAGTAAGAATCTAAAATCTATGCAAAACAGTCTGTCTCACATTGCTTTTGTACCAGGTCTCACACCTCAACAGACTGTATTTTGCATTTTTTTAATATGCTAAAAATAATAATAATAATAAAAAAATAACAACCTGCAAAACAACATAAAGCTGTACCAAAATCTGTCCATCTACTAAATACCTTCCTTGAGCAAAAGAGAATGGATAGTCCAAACTGCTAATTCTGTCTTTCTGCATCTTATCTGTCCCACACTCCAAGAAGACAAGAAATATTTGAATTAAGAGCATGTTTTCTGTAGAAAGAGGAAAGCACACTGCACGTGGATACTTGCAATTTTATCCAAATCCGAATAATTGACAAGTACATACTGTCTGAACAAAGCTATGCAGCAGAAGGAAAATGTAGCCTGTAGTTGACATTTTTAACAACACTTTCAGATGGTCAGAAACACTATGTTCAGTCCTCAGTAAGGTGTTTCTGGCTACATCTGTCATCTCTTACAAATCACTGATTCAGGCTGCCACATATTAAATTCTCTCAGTATATGTTCATTAATCAGTCAACCTGACATAACTCCTCCAGCCAGGCGCTGTACATCTATTTGCCTCCTTCATTTGTATGGCTTTCTGTGCTGTTTACACTTGGAACGCTGACATCTGTTTTCCAGGGATGGTAAGTCACTATTAGCATTGCAGCTAAGCATGACTGTAAATTGGTAAGAGTAGAAAATTCTTCTCTGAAAGCTAAAAGAGCCATACTTCCTGGGAAAAAAATGCATATACTACTTTCATACAATTAAACTTCTGCTCTTTACTATAAAGCAAATCTACTTAAACATCAGGCTTGGACATCACACTCAAATTGATATGTGCATGCTACCAACTCATCAAAGAAGTGCATGTACCTGGAGAAGATTAAATTTGTTCTCTAAGACCACCTCAAATAATCTGTTATTGAGTTTCTGCCTTTATCATATAAAGCTTTGGGAAAAGAAAAAAAAAAAAAGAAAAAAGAAACACACCACCTCAGATGTTTTCTATTCTAGCCTGTAAAATAACAAAGCACAGAGTTTTCAGCAAACTCTATAAAAATCTCATTCAGCTTTTTTCTTGCTGTCCTAGAGTTAAGCCAGTGGAGCTCTATGTCTCTTTTAATCTTCTCTTTCTCCATCCTGTTCTGCAGGTAGGTTTCACCTCATTATATAAACTCTAGAATAGTCTGTGAAAAACTGTATTTGACAGCTCATTCCAATCTATGCCTCTAGGACTGTGTAAAGCAGCAATTCTCAAACTTTCTGGAAATGTACCCTACTTTGGTTGCCTGACTTGGGCATGATATCTTCCTTTCCCCACAGCTACTTAGGTTTAACCTGATATGCAGCATGGTCCAGGAGTGCCAGATTTTGTAATTGTTAGCAGGAGCTAGAATCCTCCAAGGCTGAAGGGTGAGAAGAGGCTGTAATTACTGGCCATAGGCATTTCAATTTTCCAGGGAACTGTTAACTGTCAGCAATTAAAAATAGCTACTACTATTGTGACGAATGGAAATATCTGCCTCTAGAAATGATAGTTGCTTGTAATTCTCTCTCCTGGACAAAATGAACTGCTACTGTCTTACCGGAGTAGTACTCCTAGGCCATACACCTCAAATCTCATCCTAGTGCTGCATGGCAGAAACTGTCTGGATGAAAAGCATAGTTTTCTTACTCAGTTTAAAACTGCATTAAAAACCAAACTAACAAACTTTAGTGTTTTCTTCTATGCTGCACCTTAGCAGTTAGATCTACCAAATGCAATGTGAGGAATTTGATCAAAACATGTTTTTGCAGCCTGATTGAAACAAAAGACCTGCATCCAAGTTTCTGTGGACAATCCAAACCATTAACCATTCCTATGTCCTGATTAACACCTAATTGCTTCTACACACAATAGGACAGCTTCAACAAGGCCAAATGACCTTTGAGTATCTGTAGAGCTCAGAATAAGATGGACCAGCTATGTAGCCAGCTATGTAGCCTGGTGAGAGAGGCAGAAGGCACCAGCTCTACCATTGTGGAAATTATATCTAAAGCCCATTGGTATTCCAGCTCTTAATTTCCACCTTTCTTTGTACTCATGAAATGTTTTCATTTGTTCCTAAAACTGAATCTAACAAAGCATCTTTAAAAAACAAACAATTTAATTTCAGCTTGGCATAAATTTATCACGGTTGAGTCACCAGTAATTTAGATTTACTGCTAAATAGGGGAAATTTCAATTGAACCATACACGTATGCTCCAGAACTCAGGTTTTCCATAATTCTGATTTTAAAAACATTCTCATTTTCTCTTTTCCTACACTAAGCTGCCATACATCATGTTTCTAGCTTTCATTTGCTAGACAGTGAAGCTGGCTTTGTAAGTCTGTATTGCACAAAGTATTCCTGAGATGTGTGCCCATCAGGTTTCTAAAACACAAGATCTCCTAAAAGGTATGCAATCATTTCTAAATCTTGATATCTTTTATGTTGCTGGTAAAATTTAACAAAATACATATTTAAAAAGAAAAGAAAGAATCAGTCTTACTAGATGAAATTAAAAAATCCTTCCAGAAAACAACAGGCAAATTGTCTGACCAAGAGCATCAGAGGTAGATGCTCTTGGTCAGACATCAGAGGTAGAGCATCACTATTTGGATGACAATTACAATAGTTTATGTCACCAGACACAGAAGACCATTCTCTGTAGCTTCAGTCATGCACGTAACATATATCAGCTAGCAGCCTTCTTTAGTGATCACTGAATATATTCTTTGCTTCTTTCACTGTCTAAACATTTTCTGGCTCGCTTTCAACATTTCTTGTCATTTAGCAAAACAGCTGTAACACTTAGGCACCATTATCTCAAGCTGAAGCTGGCCATACATTAAAACTCTCAGTCTACAAAGACATGCCTTTGCTTAGGACAAAGTGAACAGCAGAATGTTTTGAAGTACCTACTAACTACCATGGCTACCTCTTAATAGTTTTGAAGGGAGATAGATATTTCAGTAGCTTCATTACTTCAATAGCTATAAAAATATGTGCAAGGATATAGAACAAAAGAAACCATGCTGATTCAAGAAAAGCTGTTTCTCTCTTACTCTTTCAGAGATACCTGCTGTATCTTCTGCCATAAGAAAATCATACTATTATTTTTTCACTGCAAAGGACAGTAATTTATCTCCTTATTGATTTTTTTTTTTTCAGTTACGCAAATTCCTGAATTGTAAAACAGAAGCAAAATGTAGTGAAATTGTTTATATTGACGGTTTTATTATGCAAACCACAATTGCTCCTGGCATCGACGAGAAAAGTTTAATGTTACTGAAAAATATTTAGTTTATTCTTGCAAAACATGACGTGAGCTGCATGTAAATTAGACCACACCTCCTAATGAATCATACCTCATTTGTCTTGCACAGATACTTTTAAGGAAAATGTCTTTAAAAACAGAGGGTTTATTTCTAGGTATACTTCTGTTGTTACATATAAGATTCTAATTCAAACAAACTACGGGCCATTGGGATCCTTTCATGTTTCTGTGGTCATGGCTATTTTTCTTACTATCAGTGTAGTGTCTACCAGTCCTTTCTCCCATCATTTGTATGTAACTTAAACTCAGCTGCAGGGGGTGAGCCATGAAGAGCCATTTTTAAAAACAGGAAAATCCTATTGTCTTATCATAAAAAATGGTAGAGGTGTAATGGACAAAGTAGTGACTGAATCAACTTTCTCTTCATTTTTGAAAGATGACAGTATTTCAGCCTCAGCTGGTTCCCTAAAAATATCTGCAGCGCTTACTGAATGCTAAAAGACAGAAGCTCAAATACATGTCTCTCCATGCTGTATGCGGAACATTTGCTGGCTTCCTTTTCTTTGATGTAGATTTTGGCAAAGAATAAGGCTAAAGAGTCTATAAAAGCCAGTGATACGGTGCTCGCTGAGGTGTGAGCCTGTACTGACCTGAAGTCACAGGACTCATTCTATGTCTTCAGTGAGAAACACAGCAGAAAAAGCAGCAGAAGAAGGCACAGAAAGCTGCACTGCAGCAAAATACCAGGCCAAAAAGAGTGATGACCCACCCCTTTTCCATCAAAATAATAAAAATTCATTCAGTGCTTTGGGGTCAAAAGCCATTATTGCTACATTTTAAATTCAGATTAGTTAGATTTTTTTATGTGTAGCTTCATTCCTAGTTAGCATAAAATCAGCCAGCCACATTTGGATTATCTGACTGCAAACACTGCAGAGGGAACCAAACAGACAAATGCAGAAGCAGCCAGTGGTGGCTCTAATGCTCTCTGATACTGGTGGTGAACTGCAGCAGGGAACTCTGAAGATGACTTAACTGTGCACATGTCTGTAACACAAGGAGTATTTAAGGAAACACTGAGTAGCAGTGAGTGCTATTGAACCGGCACATGAATGCATGAGAACCCTGGACTTGATTTCAGTATTAACAGAGAGAGACACACACACATACACGGGAAATTGTTACATGGAGTAAGTAGGAGTGACAAGCTACAAGATCAGTGCTCATTCATTCTCTTTTTTAACATAAACCAAAATGCTCTCATGTTAGTACTATCTTCCTAGTAAATAACTCATACTGGTTTTGTTCTGTTGAAACTCTGAAATGCTGCTATGTTACTAAGAACAACAATGCAAGATTTTAGCAGAATGTATAAAGTCTTGGTGGAGATGAAAACCACAGTTCTCAAGGGAAAAGTTGTCCTTGAAGAATCCACTCTTCTCCAAGACTTGCTCAGATGAAAAGCATGAACTAGGAAGAAGCCTGATGACAGTTTATTTAATAAATTACTTCTCTGGTTTACTATTTCAGGATTTGATCTTGAGTGTTGACTTCAGTGTTTCAGGAGCAAGTCCTCAAACATCAATTTAAAAATAGTACAAGGGGGAGGAAAAATTATTTTCTGTTTCACACTTATTCTTATCAAATGAGGAACTCCATCTTTTCTTCTGCCATTTGTACAGAAAGAGTAAGTAACATTTAGATATGCTTACTTGTATGACTACAAGCAGTCAATGTAATAATATGAACACAAAACAGTCAGTCACCATACCAACTTCCTACAGGTCAGCCCATTACAAAATACATTGAAACAAAACAACACTTTGCAATCAAATACCATTTTGGCTAGAGCAGATAAGCATTTTTACCTTTGTATGCTGGTAAGATTGGCCAGGTTTTCTTAGATGCCATTATTCAGAATAAGTAAAAATTGCTTTGTTTTAATCATAAAACCACCACAAAATCATTTTACTCTGGAATTAATAGGTACCACCATTAACTGTTTATTGCATGAACAGAAAAGAAGGAAAAATCTACACAGAATATAATTCTCAGTAATGCACTCATGTATGAGATAAACAGAAATGTGAATGACAGATTTCAAGGTCAGAAAAGACCACAGTGAGCACATTCTACATTAAAAACGCCAGAGAATGTCATCAAGTATCACTGGGTGGTGGCTGCAATCAGTCCAAAATTTCTGTTTGAGTAAAAGTATTGCATCATGTGCCCCGTATGAATCAGTTCAATGGCTTATCATCCCAGTGATTCAAAAATACTCCTCTTTTAGGAAGGAATTTATTTAGCTTCAGGTTTCATTTTTCATCACACATTATGGCTTTTTTCTTGACATATTTAACAACTTCCTTCTTTTATCATAACTCCAAAGCTGCCATCAAGCAAACTGTCCAAATTCTCCTCAGTCCTCAGTTTTTTTGCACAAGTATAAAGAGGATTTTTATTGCCTTGGATCTCATAAATAGGGTTTAGGTCATAATCAATAGTAAGTATAATTTGAATAAAAATACCAGGAATATTAACAGCAAGTAGTTTACTACAGATGAGAGAAATAACGCTGTATTCTAGAGGCTGACCAGCCATACATAAACTACTGTTATTATGCAATTTATCAATAAAGGAGTTGATTTTCTCCTGCCTTTGACAAACCTGAATTCCTCATTTGCCATAAAAATGGTTTACATAAAACCAAGTGTTCCTGCCAGAAGGATATAATTTCTCTGTTCTACTGCATTTTGCTTTTACAAAATGTACCACTATAAGCATAGCTTATGTGAAAAAATCTTATTTGGACAATAAAATCAATATATCAATTAATGCAATGACTGCCTCCACAGCTGACTATTATTTCATATTTCTCTTACATAATGAGTACAGAAACTAAATTTAACAGAGATGCAGTATAATCTCCTATTTATGTATTTTAAGGAAAAGTTTAGGATCATGAAGTCCAAAAAGAAACATTCTTCTTCTTGACATTAACTAGTCAATATTGCTACAGATTAGAAAGAAAAGCACCTTGCAGAAACTTGCTTTCCATAAATAAAAATCTCTGCATACAGAAATTAATCTCTGCAGAAATCTTGTTAATGGGTACTACTAAAAAATAGATTGTAAGGTCAAGCAAACTGTAAATCTACTGCTTTTACATCACCATGTTCATTCAAGAATTCTTAAAATGTGTAAATATTTAATTTACATTGAACCAAGGCCAGAGTTGTCACCACTGTTCTCTACTTGGTATGCAAGCATTATCCACATTTTCTGCCCATAAAAAATAGAGAAATGTCATGATTTGCCTAATGTCACATAGCAGGAAGCAGAAATCAAATCCTCCTCTATGACCACTTGACATTCAAAGTCCTTCATAATCTGCTTCCTACCATTCCTTTGCTCTCCTGTCACCCCCTCCTCTTTCAACACTCAAAGAACTTGAGTACTCCAACTTCTTGTATTCTTGCTCACTGTTGCCTTGCATGCTGCTAATACATCTGGAGTTCCCTTTCTGAACCAAGATGGAGCTCCTCCTTTATTACTTAATGTTCAGCTTAAAACACAGCCCTTCATGACTGTCATGGACCATCACAGAAGATGTCCCTGTGCATAACCCTTTCTCTGTCCTTATCCATGCAGACATTTCAGCCCCTCTAGCTTAGTGCAATTGTGTTGCCAGCACACAGTAACTACATATTACTGCTGCTCCAATGAGCTAATAAAATCTTCTTATTACAGGAAAGCATTCATTGTCAAAATAAGTTAATATAAACAGCATATTGTTAACCATCTTTATATTGCTATTCATTTATGCAACTTCTAAAGCCTTGCATTTATTGTCTACCTAATTCATCATTCCCTTCAGGATGGAATTGCACCCTTTCAAAGGTCTTTAAAATTCCAGACATACTTGGTGGCAACATAAAATAAATAAGGACAAAACAGTTCATTTTAGATATTTGAAAAACCAGCGGTATTTCTATAAATAAAGTAGTCTCCATCAGATATAAAGACAAGGTTTGTTTTCTAATGAACACAGGTGGAAGAAAAATCCCTAAAAAGTATCTCTGAACTTTTCACAGTATCGAGACAAGTCAGTGCTCTGATGAAATAAAAGACTATGCTGAATATGAGCAAAGCATCATGAAGCAAATAATCATCAAAAATCATGAAGTCTGCTACACTGCAGAACAAGGAAGGAATGTTTAGTCAGTCAAGTGTGTCTGTGCTCATACATTTGCATGATTATTTGCATGGGCAACAATTTTTTTTAGATTAGAAACAAACAAATTTAACTGCATCTTTTCAGATTAGATTTAATGATTGCTTAGAATTTACTTGGGGAATTCTTTTATTTTAATTGATTGTTTCAAAGAAAGGATTAATCTATGAACATATCAATATGATTACTTTAAAAAAATCAAAATAATTCATTTTTTAAAAATATCATTTACTCCCAAACTACAATATATTCCACTGCTGAAGAGCTAAAATGTACTGAAGAAGCAGATCATGCTATGGTTCTACAGAGTCTGGATTTCTGTGGTTCTCCAAGTTTTAAAAACTTTGCAAGAGAAACTATTTGTCTTCCATGCAATATGTTTTTTAGGCATGGGAGAGATACTGCTAAAGATGATAAACTTCAGCATTAAAAAGTACTCTTAAGAGAGAGGACTTAGAAACTATCCCATTCGAAGGTAAGATGCAGATCTCAAGTTAAAAAAGTTCATGCAGATACATCACAAAGTTTGGATGGGGGTTTATATTTCTCTACACTTCCCTGTCTATAATGCAGCCTGTGCTCACACCATGCTGCTTCTGCAGTTGGTGGAAATCCAGTCAGTTTAGCCAAATGTTCCTGGAGTACCATTCTTCTTAGCCTGAAGCAGACACGTAAAATAGGTCAGATCAATTATGTCCCGTAAGTACCTCTTTCTCTTCAGTGGTTATAAATGGGCCACAGAGTGACTGACTCAGCTTACAGACATTTGAAATGAAATGAATCCCACACTCCACAACTATCCTGCAAAAGTTTCTTAATAAAATAATGTTGAAATATTTCTTACCAAAGAATATTTAAAAAAAAATAAAGGCAGAATTTTAAATAGCTGATCTAATGCAGTCTAATATTTCTGAGAAAGTACTAAATTGCTAGAGCTGAAAAAGAATTTGTTGCAAGTTGTTACTTCTCATAGTGATAGTCAATAGATAAAATTTCCAGTCTTTCTGGGAGCAGGAAATTGAAAAATGGAGCAGAACCCATTTTTCCTGTGATTCTCTCTAGAGGACAGATATCTACACTTTGTGATGTTTTGAAAAAGCTGGATCTTTTGAAAGTACCTAAAAACACACCAATTTTATTTAAACCACCATATCCTTTGAAGACAGTTGAAAAACAGGTGCTTTTTTCTTGTTATAAAAAAAACAGACCAGGCAGCGGCCACCTCAAGAAGGAAAGGTAAAAGCTTAAAAATACCTCTTCTGTGACAATTCCACTCACATTCTGCTCTTATGTAAGCAAGATTTAAAGATTGCTTTGTGATGTGATTTTTAAAAAAAAAAACAAAAAACCAAACTACCTGCTCTGAACATTCTGATCCTTATGTAAACTAAAGCTGTTTGGAGACAGTCAACAGGTCTTTCGATTGAAAATGTAGTTTCAGAAAGTCAAGGTTCTACAGAATACTTCTAATGAAACAATTAACTGGATAAACTGTAAAAAAAGTATTCCAGTTAATTGAATCAAAATATTTAATTTGGAGTGGGACTTTGATTTCAGGTGTTTCAAATCCCTCTTCCAAAGTGTGGCAATGCCTCATGGATGAGCTGAACAAGGAAGCCTGATCCAGTGACAATACTGGAGCCTCTACCGCACAGCAGGAGCTCAGCAATTTCCCTCCTGCCCATCATGGGCATATGAAGAACCAAGGATGCAACTTCTAGCATCAGGAGTAGCAAAACCTTCTCTTTGCCTTCATGCTGAAGAACCTGGCATTTCAAGATGATGAAGTTCAGTGATACCTTAAAAAAATTTTTTATAATGTTTCAGTATTTTGCTACCTCCAAAAAATCATATTTTAAAATAAATTTTATCCCACTAAAACATCCTCATTTTTTATTTTTGTCCTGGAATGAAGCAAAACCAAGTGCTGAAATAGAAGAAAGTCCCATAAGAGAGACCGAACCATCTCAAAATAGCATTTATTTCCTTGTTCTGTTGACTCCTGTAAAGCATAACTTTAGTATCTGTACCGCACTTAGAGTTTTAATCCTATGATCACACAAAACTAATGGCTTGAGAAGTTTAAAATAGCAGCTATATGGTATCTAATAGCCATACTGTACTTGGGAGCAATTTGAGACCTCTTGCTCTTCAAGAAAAAACTCACTATCACTGCTCAAATAATGTGTATACAACAGCCAAAGATGAAAAAACCAGCCAGTTTCTGTCATTGTAGCAATTTTTGTTGAAGAGTTAAATGTATTTGTTTTCTTCCTTTACCTTTACTTTAAAGAAAGGGATAAATATATATTTATAGGGATATTTTAGAACAACAAACCTATTCTAATAGGTAGAATATTCAAGGAACTGCTCTGTTTTAAACTCCACAGTCAGGTAACTAGAAGTACTATTAAAGTAACAAAGATGCTTCATCTCAGTTAAAATTTCTCACCCTCTTCCTTTAAAGAAGCCTTCAAAAGTTACACTTTTTTCATCTGTGTGACTTGAAGGTTACAAAATATGAATAGATCTTCCTGAAGTTGTATTGCCTCTCTCATCATCATCTTTTGTTTGCTTGTCTCCACATCTGACTATTTTTTAAGACTGTTCATTTGTGAAGGTAAACCAAGGCAGTGAAAAAATGGGTTCAGATGAAGTTACACTATTCACCAATCTGGTATAAGATCATGACAAATCAGTAAAATATACAACTATTGTACCTCTACTTTATTCAATTACATAGTTTCTGAGTGCACTATAGAGTTATTTTCTCGTTAAATAAACTCGCTTGCAATTTAATCTTCCCTCTCATGTAGAAGTCATGCACAATGGTGCACTTTTATTATTTCATACCCATCTGAGAAAAAAAAATCTAATTTGTTCTGGTAATTACATATATCTATATACAATATAGATACTATAGATATATAAATAAAGTATCCCAGATTAGTAGCTCACAAATTCTCATAAACTGAATAGGAATGAGTCTCATGGGCACTTATGGAACACCTCCATATTACATATGTTGCAGAAACCGTAATTCTACAAATGGCACACATCCTGGGTGGACTGTACTGGACCATTGTTTCAAACTGAGACAGAAGAGTAACTGAGTATTGAAAAACAAATCTTTAAAACAAGAAGTAAACCAAATCCTTGTACTGTTCCTTCCAAATGCCAAGAGCAAAGAAATTAGCTGAAGGGCATACCCAAATCCCACTTAGATTCACTTGTTCAAATGCCCATGTAACTCGTTGTCAATCACTTTCACACACAGAACTGAAATTGCTGCCCTCTGCAACAGGCAGAAGACTGAAGTGATGGTATTAGGTGGGTAGAATGATCCAGCTCAACCGCCCATAATACTTGAAATGTGTTTTCTGCCTAGATGTAATATCTTCCCGTTCACACTTTCTTATCTGTACCGAAAGTCAAAGTATAATGCAAAGGAGTGGGGGTTTTCTGCTACCTAAGTTATAAACTTCCCATGGCTATGGGAACCCAGTAGGAACACTTTAATATAGACTAGAGACTTCTGGCCTAAAGTTCTAGAAAAACCATTTCACCTGGTGTAGTTTCTGCCTACACTGGCAAGAAGTACTCAGCACTGTATTAGCAGTTTACTAGAAAAAATCCATTTCATTTTTTTTCTGATACAGTATTACTATTTCAGGGGACAATGAGTAAACACCAGCATAATTTTTGATTCACAATTACTATATTTAGTATATTAATCTGCTTCAGGATTATTCTTAGTCGCTAGTCAGAATAACCATGAGGACAGCGAGTCTCTTGTCCCCATCAGTCTATAGGGTAAAAGAGGCATTATTCGGGGGTGTGCTATTTGTGCTGACTTGGTATGCTCTAGACAAAAGTTGCTTAGGAGCAAAACATACAAAGTGCTTTATCAGATTTGGCCAAAATCTCTCTCCGATCAGTGATCAGTAGCAGTTGCTGAGGGAAAGAAGGTAAGAACGTGGCAATGCACCATGATGGTCACCTTGGTATGACCTTCCCATTTACCAACCATCTGCCACTGTCAGGACAACCCTCCAATTTATGAGACCTCATACCAGCCTGGAGAGATGGTCCCCCAACAGAGGAGTGTCCCTCAGCAGATGAGTTGAAAAAGAGAATGATCCCTCTATCAATATTTTAAAGCTACATATAATGGAATGGCAAAAAGGTAACAAAAACATCTGAAATCACATTTTTCCTCTTTCCATAATTTGATTATTTTTTGATAATTCATTCCACAAATTTTATATATAACATTGAAATAAATTGTTACTGTGAAATCTGGAAAAGATTCAGTCAGAAAGGACACTAAAGCTTTTTATCAAATCTGAAAAATATTACTTTACTGTTGCTACAGTTATATCTTCCTAATAAGACCCTTAAATTTAAACACTGTCTTAAGAGAGTTCCAGGTCAAGTTAAAAAGCACAGACAAGCTCTTCAGAGGAACCAAGTTTATATTCAGCATGAGTAAGAATGCAACAAAAAAGGTGAACTAAAGTTTTTAGCTATTTCCATAATGACTTCTCACTTGCTGTGGTCTGTTCTACTTTCTTTCCCCTAGCCATCCAGTAGTTCCTCTTCTGGGGAGAGAATCCTCAATTGCCTCTAAGGGAAAATTGCTAATATTTTTTTTATCCTATAGCAACATATCATCTTCATAAAAAAAAAAAAAAAAAGAGCTTAGTTTTGCAAAAAGACATATTTGCAGATATAAGTTTGCACCTCCTGCGATGAGACTGAGAATAAAAAGCTATTTCCAGTTCCTCACATATGGATAATAAGTACACACAGAAAATAAATGAACTGAGAAATTGCAGAATGAATACAAAAATCATTCATGAGGCACCTGGGGATTATAATAGGAACTTATATTTATTTGCTCTATAGCTACATGATATCTGGTGCTCTCTTGTTGATCTTTAAGGTCCAGAGTTAAAGTCATTTTTCTGGGGGGGAGGGAGGGCAGTTGGCAATCTGTATACTGGGGACCATCACTGAAAAAGGAGGAACAACTTCTTTCAGTTTTCATGCAGTTGTAAAGCATCAGTTAGTGAATTTTTAGCACCAATCTGTTTCAGAAAAACATTCAGTTAAGTCTGCGTCTTCTCCAATGTAGGTTTTTACAGTCTTTCCCAGATGTTACCAGTTACCTACTGGTAGGAAGGAAAACCAAGTATCAGATTCAAAGCATTTTGAGGAATTCCTATTTAAGTTTCATTTTAATAAACCTGTTCTAATTATCTTACTTGAAAATGCCACAAATACTTTCAGTAACCTTAAACTGTGACCTAACCCTAACTGTCACCTGAAGGTGACAGTACTATGAAGTCTATCACAGATTCTTCCAGTATGTGAAATTTTGATGTCATTAAAGTGCTTAACTGCCAAATCTATTAGTGAAATAAAAGTCCTGATTCTACAAAAATTCAAGGCATAATCAAAACTGCTGTGACCTATTTTTTCCCACGCTGAAAGCAAAAGGGGTGAACAGTCCCGTTTACAAAGTGACAATAGCGCTTACCCACAGGTAGGCACATGCCTAAGTATTTGCATTTGTAATCAGAACCAAAATTAAACAGATTTAATCATAGCTTTAAGGTAATCAGCTAGTATAGAAACAGCTCTCCTGTGATTTATGATGTGAAAAAGAATCACCATAATACCTGACATACATTATTCACAAATGAACTGTGACTAAGAATAGGTGACAAATAAATATAAAGTAAAATACTGTGGAATGTTAAGAAACTACATAATGAAGTTAACCTATTTCCAACAAAGCTGAGAGTTCACTGATTTTTTTACTTAAAAGATTAGGAAAATATGTAAGAGATTATTATAGTATGCTAATGTCAAGCATGCCACATTTATAGGCTATCTACTTTTACTGCCATCTCTCTCCTCTTTTTCTGTTTTTGTGTTTACCATCCTATCTGGTCTCTATCAGCATTCATTGCTTTCATTTATATACCTTTGTATAATTAATTTCTCAAACTTTACAAGAAAGTCAAGTCTTTTATCTAATGTGTTTCCAGGAAGTGTCATATCTTCAGTCTGTAAATGGTTCGGGGTTTTGTTGTTATTTTTTTTTTCCAAACTGATATTTAGTTGACACCTGCACAACTGGGAAGGCCTTTCCAAAGGTTAGATGGTAATGGTGAAGCTGGTCAAGCAGAATTTGGTTAGCACATCTGAAAAGAGCTGAAGGGACTGGAAGATGGAAAAAAATCCCAGGTACAAATGAGTCTTTGCTCAACAAAAACCGTGGTAGAAAGGTAGAGTCTTCAACTCAAGTCAGTACCTGTTTTGGAGGATGAAAGCTGACCAGAAAAACATCTGTCTCTGGGAAATTTCATCAAGCATTCGGATAATTAGGTTATGTCAGTCTGGTAAAGGATTACCAGTTTAAGACTGTTATGTGATCTTTTTCTACATCTATTTCGTTATATCATGGCTGTTTTGCCAGTCTCTGCACAGAGTAGAATACTTGCTCTCATTTCTACATGAACATTGTTTAACACTGAGGAGTGACTAAGGTGTGGCTGGGAAACTACAGAATATTACACCTTCTGTTTCCAGGGAGTGGCAATACCAAATAAAATAACACACCCCATTCTACAGGATCAGGGTTGCAAGATGATACACCACCACTAAGGCACATCCTTCAGCAAGAGGAATTCTCTCAGATGAGAAGAGTTAAGCAGAGTATCACCGTAAAATTGCAGAAGAATATGGGAGGCCGAGGCTATCTTCTAGGCTACAACAAAGACCATGGAAAATTGACTAGGAAGAAAACATTCAAATATTTATTTTTTTAATACTCTGTCTTAAATAAAGCTAAACATGTTCTACAAAACCAGCTCCAGGCAAGCCCTATTAAAATATTTGATGCCTTGAATCACCTTAAATCCAAGAACCAGTGACATCAGAAGGAACTGAACCTGCAACCATTCTCATTTACAAGAATCACAAAAACAAATTCAGGAAAACCGGGGATGCCACTTCTAAGAGGCTGTATTTTAGGTACTTCTGTTGGTAACAGAGTCTCTCTGTACAGTGATGAACTCTCACCTGAAAGCAAGTTTGAATTATTCTAATACTAGATGGACAAAATGAAAGAAGATTAATGACAAGAAGCCTACCCTGTTAAAGGAGCATTCGGTGGACAAACATATGCACATCTAAATTCAGATTCTGGCAGCTTCATGCAGAGGCTTAGGTGAGGCTCATCCCCCCCCTTTATACACACTCCTATTTAATTTAGTCGCTCTGGCATGAACCTGCTAAACTGCAAGAAAAAGAAGCACAACCATGCTCCTTCTAACACCCTGTGTAGTCACCCTGTCACTTGGTAGCTGATCATTTCAGGGCTCTTCCCTATTTGCTAAACTATGAAAATAGTTCCATAACCTGAAGATGCTAAAGTATTGTTCTAAAATTCTCTCAAGTAAATCTTGAATTAGTAATGTTTGACAACCGGGTGTGATCAGCTCCTTCATTCAAGCTGAATCAGATCCTCCATAAAAGCTCTGTGCTCTACTTTCTAAAATGTCAGCCATTTGACAGCTGTTTATTCTCCAGTCTGTGTGCCGTGTCCATTTCCTCCTCCCTTCTCAGTTATTTACTTTCAGATTATAAAGTCGTTAGAGCAGGTGTTACTCAGAGAAAAAAAGCAAATGGACTGATTAAAAAAAAAAAAGCCTTCAACACTAGATCTTTGTCTTGTTGGGTAGCATAAAACCAAACACATACAGTAGTACAAAACTAAAGCATACGGTACTAAAACAACCCAGTCTGTGTTTTAAAAGCTACTTGATTATAGCATTAAAAATGTTATAGTGTCTAAAAATGCATGATTGCTCCCACAGAACGTGATTGTTTTATTCCTCTGTAGCTCTTACGGTCACCAGGTAGCATCAAGTTAACCTCAGTTTTTCCTTCAGAATTTCTGTTTTCTCTATTATTGCATCTATTTTGAATATGCAGTTTTTATAGCTGCCTTTTGTCCTTGGAGAACATCCTCTGCATGTAACGTGTGTTGGTAAAATGTAATTATGAGCTGACCTAGATCACCAAAATAAACCTCCAGATAGGTAGTACTAACAAGAATATTTTAATAACTTGGAAATTTCACTTCATAATAGAGGAAAGGGAGAATTGTCGAATCTGGCCCCAGATTTCAGGGGGAACCCCCCCACACACACACACACACAAAAAGGACAAACAAACCAGAAGCCATTTCTCTGGGTTGTCTCTGTCAACTGTGCCACTAACTCCAAAATATCTTCACCTACCTAAGTGCTTGATGACATTGTCTTCACTGATATCCAGCTATCTCTAGAAAGTCATGACAGATGTGTAATTCCCAAATTTCCCTTTTCCTCTCCTTTTTTCTTCCATTAGGACTTAAGAAAGAAATGGGATAGTCACCAGTGACAGCAGCCTTCTCCAAAAAATGGAAAGAGTTGCTATAATCCACAGAGTGGCACCATGAAAAGTAAGAAGCAGTGTTTAGCTGTGAAGCTGGGATGAAAGGTGAGGCCAGGTCACAGAAGAAGGTGGGTCTAGTGTTTTGCTGGTGTAAGGCATTGCACTGACTACATACTGTGAATACTGAACCATGATAAAATCTAGAAAAGGAAAGAAGATTTTATGAGTAATAGATCACTGAAGATAATTGATAGCCTAACATATATCATGTCAGATATCAAATAAAGCCGAAATATAAACAGCAAGCATATAAAGTATTCTACAATCCAAACTAAAAGTATAACAAATCATTTTCCCAAGAGAAATATGCTATAATATGTACATTCTTTAAAAAATAGAATAGGCATTCACATTCTTTGGTGGTGTTTTACCTGCATTAATCAATGGTTATAATATTTGATGCCACATTTTTAATTCAGCACTGAAGAGTAAATAGAATTTAATGTCTAACTTACAAATCAATTCTGTAAGAGAGGTCAGGGTAACAGGAGACTATATTTTACAAGGACACAAGTCAAAGTTTCATGCCATGGAGAACCCAGGGACAACAGCGACATAAACTAATCCTGTCCCCAACCCCCTCTCCCTGTTGCCATTTTATGGATACCAGCACTGATACCAGCACTGTTTTCACTGCTTGCGAGCAAGGTTGTGATTTAGATCCATGGTTTTTTGTTTCACATAAACTAAAACTACAAAGGCAAGATCAAGCAGTCACTGGCAGGAATACCACACATTTTTGTTACTGTCGAGCATTCTGTACCGCAAAGCTGCAGCCTGAAAACAGATGGAAATCAAACCCCGCAGTTAGTTTCTTAACACACAAACTCTTTCTTCCTCAGGCCTCAAGAGGAGGCATGACTTTCCACAACTACTCTGAGTTTAACTGACTTGTATTAACCACCTAAGAAAGATGCAGAGAAAAGACAGCCCTCCTGGTGCAGAGGACAATGTTAACAAGAGAAGACATTATAATATCTGTATGCTTTTTAGGACAGCAACAGACAGGTAATTATCTCCTGCAGAATAACAAGAGGAGAAGATTTCTGTGTGCCAGAAATCCAAAGTATCTTATCAGGTTTTCAGCATTTGAGACTGATTTTTGTAAGGTTTTTTGTAAAAGTTGTCGAGGTTCAAACTTGAGAGACTGAAGATTAATTGAGGGGGGAAGCAGGAAAA